>JAMPIV010014378.1:0-20000 GCA_024509875.1 Oreohelix idahoensis | reverse complement strand
GGAAAGATGACATTAGATGGGTTTACGTTTGAAAACATGACAGTACCCAGACACCACATGGGGATTGAAGTGAACAGGAGGTGGTAGAAAATGCACATTTTGAACGCAGCCACCTAGCTCCCTTAAATTGAGATATTTGGATTCCTTAGGGCTTGCTGACACAGAATATGTTAAGTGTTACGCAAATAGTCCAGGAATTAATAAATTATAGGCAAAAGAAAATAATGAGGGTGTCAGACAACCTAAAAACTCGGAGTCGCTCAGTGGCAGAATTTTAAACCACCATTGTACGGAAATAGGCCACAAGTTACATTTGAATTGATTGGATGGAATGATATGTAAGGCTAAACACGATTAGTCGGACTATAAATGCTATCTTTTGTTGTCAAGGGAGACGGAAGTAAGAGTACTTTTTTTCAAACGATGGGGTAGAAATGGCCTGATTGGTTAGGTCTGTTAATATAGTTAATTGATAGCGTTAGTTCGAGACCACTAGTTCAAATAAGCTTGATAAAGCAACAGTGCGTTGAAGCCAGCTCATATTTTTGCTAAATAAAAGCCTGGAACATAAGCAGATGGGAATTTGTGCCAGTATTTGTGCCTACATTCATTGCTCCAACCTGAACAGAAGGTGTCGGAGAAAAGTCAAACTACATGGAATTACCACATAGTACCCTGACACCTACCTTATGACATGGAAGGACTTATAGCTGAAAGTGCAGAGGCGTAGTAACCCTTAGGGAGGTTAATACTGGAGTAAGCTGCTTCAGAAGAAGATAGCAGTTAAACTAAAGCTCTGAACTCTGTGTTTGTGATGTATTGTGCTCAGTCTAGCCAGATAGTATAAATTAGTTCTGAAGTAGGAGGTACATCCTTCTTGTTTCAGGGACTGTGGTCCTAGTTATTGAAGCCGCACCTGGTCTGAGCGTTTGCTGAATCCAGAGGCTACAACATACTCTTTGGTCCCTGTAGTAACCACTGAGGTGTCTTCAGAACCAGTGAAGAAGTCTAGCAGAGGAGTCTTTGCCTGCCGCCATCACGAAAGTTAAGCCCTTCGTGGCCAACAGAGCTCAACAATTTGTACCCCTCCTTTTAAAATGAATTGTATTAATTAAAGAGGGGCAATTAATTGTTTTAATGTTCGGAACTGAGACCATCTCCAATACTAGTTCCAACATACACAAGCACATGCAGTCATGATGACCAATAAGAACATATCTTGAAGAACAAAACCAGTATTACCTCATATTACCACATCACAACTCACACACATAGATTACTAATATTGTATGTCAATGCACAGACCACATTTATCACTGTGTACATAATATTTGTAATTACATGTTATAATATTGCCTGGTTCACTGTGTAGTTGAATCAGGATCACTATTGTAGAAAAAATCAATACATCTGTATATATCTGAAATTTATCATTGAATCTTTTAAGATAGTCTTCTAGAGTGTTGACTGTTTGTGAGTGTCACAGTATTGTCAAGTATGGTGGAATAATTAAATTGTTTATCTGTTTGTTGTTGTGGTGACTTACACTTCATCATTTGCATAACCCTAGACATATAACGTTACCAACACAATATTCCAGAATAATTCTGACTGAGATATAAATATGTGGCAGCAAGTAAGGTTATCTGTAAAACACTACACATATTAGATACAGATACCTTCACAGCTGATCTCAGTCAGTACACTAAGTCCCCTATAAATATTTATATCATCCCACTTTACCACAGGGGTCGCGGAGAAATGTGCCTTAAACCCTGGGATGCCGCTCATATAAATGCCAGCGGAAGGGGGTTAGTCCGAAATCTCCCTGGCTAAAATATTTTGTTTCTCTTCTGTGAGGTGTATCTAGTTATCTAAATTTACAAGAAGTATAGCTTCTCAATGTCGAGTGTGAATATATTTTAAAATGTTGAAAATGAAAAGGACAGCATTCCATACATGAATGGACTGCCTAAAGTTATATCGACGACTGGGGAGCCGCGCTAGCGTAGTGGTTACAACACCGCTCTGGCGACCGGGTGATACAGGATCAAACCCGGGCGACGGCATTTGAGGATTTTTCGTCGACCGGGATTTGGACTGGATTAACTCGAGACCTGGCGAGGACATTTGAAGGAGTGTCGTCGACTAGGGACTGGCGGCTCCTGAGCCGACCCAGCTGCAATGGGTACCTCCGAAATCGGCGAGTATTTGCCTGAATGGCGAGGGACACCTGTCTCTGTACAAGAAATAAAGGGATACTCACGTAAAATCAATGTCAGGTTAGACATAAAATAATAACCTGAGATTTCGCCTCGAGTATTAGCGGGCGTACGGAAAAAAAAAAAAAAAAAAAAAAAAAAAAAAAATCGACGACTGCATATTATATGCCATTGTACGAGGCGTGTTCAAATGAAACCCGTCCCAGTGGCTTTATAACAAATATATGTAAGGTACATCAGCAGGAGTAGTAGAATTAAATACAGCAATTGTTATGAAGCAAGTACTCACTAGGGTTCTTTAGAAATAGTCACCATAGGCATTCAGACACGCATCTCACTGCATGGGTAGACGGCGGATGCCGTCCGAGAAAAATGACTTTGGTAGCTTATTGAACCATTTGGTCACCGAGGCCCTGACGTCTGCATCGGAGTCGAATCGTTGTCCCTTTAGAGATTTTGTTAAGGGTCCGAACAAATGAAAGTCACATGGTGACAGATCGGGGCTGTAGGCTGGGTGTGGCAGAACTTCCCACCTTTTCCTTGCTAACGCTTCCTGCACAATGTTCGCAACATGTGGACGAGCATTGTCGTGCAACAGAATCACACCACGCGAAAGCATGCCTGGTCGTTTATTCTTGATGGCTGTATGCAATTTGTCTAGTGTGTCTTTGTAGCAGATGGCATTGATGTTCAAGCCAGGCTCTTTAAAGTCAACCAATAAAAGCCCTTCATGGTCAAAAATAGCGGTCAGCATAACCTTACCGGCGGAAATCTGTGACTTGAATTTTTTGGGTTTTGGTGATCCGGGATGTTTCCATTGCATGCTCGCTGTTTTGCTGCACGGCTCAAAGTGGTGGCACCACGACTCATCGCCTGCCACTATGCGCAACAGAAATGCATCACCCTCCTCTTCGTAACGCAGCAGGTGGTTCAAACTCCACCCCATGCGTTCTTCCTTATGGCGATGGCTTCTTCTGTCGCAACAATATGCACCTGACCTGGCCGCGGAAGATCTTTCGTTAACTAACGTCCTTCTCGAAACATTCGTGCCCAGTCTTTCACTGTAGTCTTAGACACACTTTTGTCACCATACACTGCTTTCATTCGGCGATGAATGTCGGCTGGTCGACATCCTTCGGCTGTTTGGAACTGGATCACCGCTCGCTGATCGACCTTGGACGGATTCCGTATCACACCGGCCATTATTATAACGGTCTGCAGCACAAACTATGAATACTAGGAGAATGAACACATACACACTTGTACGTTCGTATGTGCTTATTACGTCAGATGTGACGTCATCATGCTCCTCCTACAAATGTCCACTTCTCGCAGCACGGGCGAGTTTCATCTGAACACACCTCGTATATTGGTCTGAATTGTATTGAATTTGGAGCAGTGTCACAGTCTTAATAAAAATGTATACCGTCCACTTCGTCCATTGTGGCTCAAATAATTCTAATTGATGTTGGCTTGTTTCGGTGTCTGATACGTCTACTACCCTAGAAGTGATCTTGGCCACAGGAACCATCCTGTCACTAAATATTAACATTCACAATTGTAGTGAAATTGACAGAGATACAACGGTAAAATACCTCCAAGGATAACATATAAGGATAAAAACATAATGCGTAGGCTGCTGATAGACATGATCGCCCAGACCGCGGGTCATCACCCTCCATAAGAATTGACTTGCTAGACAGGAGGGGAACGGCGGATGAAAGGAAAAAAATATGACTGGAAAGATTGCGTGAGACTAGAAAGGCTAAGGAGACGCAATTGGGGGGGAAACGGAGAAAAGTCACGTTTCCCAAGTTGACATAAAAAGTAAGCAACTCGACAGAAGGGACCATAGATATGTTACGCCACAGTCATTTATTGGACGCTTTTGCGCGATACCAAGCCCTTGATTTGAATTCAGCGGCTAAAACGCAGATGTTTGGAATATTACAAAATTTAAAAAGTACTTTTTTCTTAATATTAATGTTAGGAATATAAAAATTAGCTGGCCGGATGGCCCATTCTGAGCAGTGAACTAATAGGTTCTTAATTTTACAAACGGATAGATAATATTGAAGATAATGACAAAAGACAGTGTTGTTCACATCACCGACGGACTGTATTGAATCTAAAAGTGTCGCTAATTGCACAAAAAAACACGACCTCGAGACGCAGGTGTTCAAATCTACGTAGTATGGAAGAGAGGGGTTTTGGGTGGTAGCTGTGTCTAAATATAACTTTTAACGACAAAATTTTGGAGGGGAGAGAAAGGTTGGTTCAAAAATCAAGTACATTTTTGTTGAAACACAAGTAGAGACGGACAGACTAACAGATAACCATCCATACTTGACTGAAGCATGACTGAAATGACTTTAGTGTAGGAAATTTGAATTTAAAATAAACCTAGGCAGTGATTGGCCACAGACAATCATATCATTAGCGCTCAGACGCGAAAGTGGGGCCATTCTTCAATAGTTGTTCAGTGATAGACACAGATTTTAAAGTGTGGTGATTTCCATATGAAAGAAAGTGAAAGAAATTTAGGGACTCCATACTATAGCCAGCAGCTCAGCTAAGTTTTGCTAGCATTTCTGTGTTATTTATTCATAATCTGGTAAGATTGAAATTATTTCCTTATATATTTTGAATATTGTTTCATGTTCGAGTGATTTGATACTGCCATATCGAAATCTAGCCTTACAAACAAGTAGGGATTTGCTCTAGACCCCCCGCCCTAGTCAGGGTCTAGGGACCAACAATGTACATAAACTCCAGCAAGGATTATGCAAGACAGATCAAGTGTTGAGAATAATGAAACATATTACCTATCCTCTTTTAGGGCAGAAAACTAATAAATATTTTTCAGAATCTATAGTCTGGGAGGATCTATCTGATGTAAAACCACCATGGTAAATGTGCTGTTTGGTCAGAGAGATCTGACCTGTCTGTATGATGTGGTTGTTGTGTCAGTGTTGTGTCCAGACGTGGTTAGAGAATAGATTTTGACACATGGCCCATACTTTGATTGCAGAGCTGTGAGTTTCTATTGTCAACAAAGCAGTGTCTATTCAGTTGGTGACTTTACTCGAGTGTATCTGTGCAGTACTTGTGACAGAGACCACCATTATTGCCCGCCAGCACGGAGAGGTGGGACCACCTGATTTCAGCACCAGAGCTACAACTACAAGATGAGTGAGCCTCTGGTCTGCTGGACATTCACCAACGCTGTGTAGTTACTAATTCCCCCCATAAAAATTCCCACCATTTTCTGGACACTGTGTAGTCAATATAGACAGGTGTGATGAAGCCACCCCAACAGCACAAACATTAACTATCCTCCCAAGTAGATGACTACTAGAACATTTTAATAAAACTAACTAGTATAGTACATATATATGTACACTATTGCATTTATGATATAATATTCCATGCATTTCTTTCATAATCTCTAAATCCTTTTAAGTTCTGGTCAACCTAAAAAAATTGATCCAGAACAAAATAAATGTAATTCTATCAAAAAAATTTTACACACGTGAGTTAGTTCAGTGTATTTTAACATTTATTAATATTAGTAGTCTTGTTAAATATCTGTGGGTATATCTATAACCTATTACACCACACTACATATCATAACCCTAGACACTTTACGTAGCCACATTCATTAAAAAAAATTAAGTGTGAGGTCGTAGTGGTAGCAAGAAAGGCCTTCTGACAATTCTCAACTACATTTTATCCCAGGAGCCTTCACAGCTGGCCTCATACAATTACATTTAGTAATATCTACATCATACAATACCATCAAACACCACTACATAAATTGGGGTCTTGTCCAGGGATAATTAGCCCAACAGTAATATTAGGATCTCCTGGTTGGAGAAATAAAGTTAGGGAAATAAATTGTAAAATTCCCTTTAAAATTAAAAGTGTCCCTGCAGATAAAAGTTGGTGAATCTTCACAGCCAGTAATAATTAATTAGTTAACTGGTTAGTTAGAATTAGTTAGACTATAGTCATATAGTAATTAGAAGTACTTAGTGTATTTACTGGTTAGAGATTTAGCTTGTATATTATTATATTGTCTAAAAAGTATGGCGGAGTTAGCAAAATTTAGATCAGCTGCTGTGCTCACCGCGAAGGAGATGGGAATGGATGGTCAAATTTTAATTCAATATGTAACGGCTGAATGTGACAAATATATTGAACGGGAAGAAAGGAGATTAGAAAAAGAGGCTGAAAGAAAATTAGAGGCTGAAAGGTTAGCTGAAGAGAAGAGGTTACAAATTGAGGCTGATAGAGAAATTAAGAGGCTGCAGATTGAGGCAGAAGAAAAACGACAGCAAAGGGAGGCAGAAGATAAAAAGGCCGAAAGGGAGGCAGAAGATAAAAAGGCCGAAAGGGAGGCAGAAGACAAAAAGGCCGAAAGGGAGGCAGAAGATAGAAGGTTGCAAAGGGAGCACGAATTACGACTAAGGGAGCTGGAATTACAAGGCCAGGCTCCTGAAAATGGTGCCAGCCCTTTTGCCTCAGATGCTACGCCCAGTCTGGGAGCCTCAAACTCAGCTATGGGGTTTCATTTAGACCATTTTGTTGAAAAAGACGATGACATAGAGGGGTACCTAGGACGTTTTGAGTTATTAGCTACTACATATGGGTTAGAGAGAGAGAGAGGTGGAGCTTAAAGCTATCACAGGGATTGAGAGGTACTTCTTATGAAGTATTTGCCAAAATGAACAGGGAAGACCAAGACAATTATGACATGTTAAAGCAGGCTTTGTTATTAAGGTACGAGAAGAATGGTGAATTTTATCGTAAGAAATTTAGAAATGCCAAACTGTTGTCTGGGGAGACATACCACCAATTCTCTGCTAGACTAGAAACCTATTTGGAGAAATGGACGGCTCTGGGGAAGACCCAAGATCTTAAAGAAATGATCATGATTGAGCAATTGAGAGAGTCCATGGCTCCAGACATGAGAAAATTTCTCATGGAACAAGGTGCAGAGAAGTTGGGGGAAATTTTAAATGTTGCTGAGAGGTATCAGGCAGCCCAGGCAGAGGTAAGTGGTGCTAAGAAGAAGCACAAAGACAATTTTAAAGCTCCACAGCAATTTAATAAATTTGATAATAGAGAGCAGGGAAATAAAGGTAGGACAAACTTTGAGCGGCCAAGAAATGACTATCGCGACAGAAACTCACAGTTCAATGACCAAAAGTTCAATGAAAGAAAACCGTTGAATCAAGGAAAAAGATGGTGTAAATGGTGCAAGAAGGATAACCATAACACCGAATTTTGTAGAAGGAAACCTTCAAACATTGCTGCAATGAAGTCGGGGACGCAAAGATTAAAGGTTAATCCTAAAGGACAACAGGAACCTTATCACCCCCCAGTTTGTGAGGATGTTATTTGTAATGGGGTCACCATAAGGTGCCTTTATGATACAGGTTTGGATTATGATTCAGTTGTGAAGTCTAGCCTAGTGGACCCAAGTCAGTATACCACAGAAACAGTGGAAATACAAGGGGGCGACCAAGGACATACCACTCATGACACTTCCCATCGCAAGGATAACGGTGAAAACTCGCTATGTGGAAGGAGAAATCAGAGCAGCAGTGATAGATGAACCAATCTACCCTCTGATATTGGGGTGTAGATACGTCTTCTTGGGGAATCCCGAGAAACCTGTGATTATGGCGACAGTGCAGACCAGGTCACAGAAGAAGGAGGAAGAAGGTGAACCTATAAATGCTCATCCAGAGGAGATGAGGAAGGCGCAGGCTGAGGATAGGACACTCAAGCCCTGTTTTAAAAAATTGCCCAAATGCCACACACCTCCGAGCAAGGGGGAATATTTCATGAAGAACAAACTCTTATACAGGAAGGCCGGAACTGGAACAAATGGTCACAACCAGCTGGTTCTTCCCACTTCATATAGAGATAAAGTGATGGAACTCGGGCATGCGATTCCCTTCAGTGGTCACATGGGGATCAGCGCCACAGGACAGCGTATAGCTTGTCATTACTTCTGGCCAGGGATAACGGAGGATATAAAAAGATATGTCAAATCCTGCCCAGAATGTCAAAGGGTAGCTCCTAAGCACTGGACTGCTCCTGCAACTCTAGGGGAAATGCCCATAGTGGGAACACCTTTTGAGAGGGTTGCAGTGGATATTGTAGGACCTCTCACTCGTACCAAGAGGAGGAACAGTTACATCCTTACTCTGGTGGACACTTGTTCTATGTGGGGAGAGGCGGTAGCCCTGCCATCAATTGATTCAAAACATGTAGCAGAGGCACTACTTACAATATTTACCCGATTAGGATTCCCGCATCAAATCTTGACGGATAATGGTTCTCAGTTCAAGGGGAAACTAACGGAAGAAGTTTTTAAGCTATTTCAAGCCAGGCACTTTCATTGTAGTCCGTACCATCCACAAGGGAACGGCCAGGTAGAGAGGTTCAATGGGACTCTCATTTCTATCCTGAGAAAGCTGGCACACGAAAAAACCGGATCTGTGGGATCAATTCCTGCCCGCCGCATTGTTTGCGTATCGGGAGGTACCACATAGTTCAACCGGGATGGCTCCCGCAACTCTGCTATTTGGGAGGCCAATAAAAGGTCCATTAGAAGCGTTATTAAGGACCTGGACAGATGAGAAGGCGGAAGAGACTGTTACCTCATCGTATCAATATGTGAACGAACTGACCACTCGTTTGAAAGCTGGATGGAAATTGGCAAATGATAATTTGAAGCAAGCCAGGAAGAAACATGCAGCATATTTTAATAGGAAGGCAAAGGACAGGGAACTGGCAGTCGGAGAGAAGGTGCTGCTTCTACTACCCGGAAGCCAGAATAAATTACAAATTGGTTGGCAAGGTCCATATACGGTTCTAGAGAAGGTGTCTAGAACAAACTATAAAATTGACAAAAAGGGGAAGGAGAAAGTTTATCATGTAAACCTGTTAAAGAAGTATCTGGACAGACCACTCCAGGAAAGCACCCCCTTATTGACCTTGGCTATTGCAACCCAGATGCAAAAAGAACCACTCACCTCACATGAATACCCATTACATCCTTGTGAAACAGCAGCACAGGTAAAAGTCAGTAAGCACCTGACTAAAAACCAGAGGGAGAGAGTTCAACAAGTTCTGGAGGAACATACAGATGTATTAACAGATAAACCAGGCCATACAAATTTGCTACAGTATGACATGAAACTGGTAGACTCAAACCCAATCTGTATGAGAGCCTATTCTATTCCGTTCGCGAAGGAGAAGGCATTGAAGGAAGAAATAGAGTATTTTTTGAAGGAGGGGATTATTTCGCACAGTGAATCATCTTTTAGTTCTAGTGTCGTTTTGTTGAGAAAACCGTCTGGGGAACACAGACTGTGCATAGATTACAGGAAACTGAATGCTGTCACAGAAGGACAAGTGGATCCATTACCAGACACAAAACAGTTATTTGCCAGACTGAACAAGGCAAAATACTTTTCAAAGGTGGATCTTAGTAAAGGCTATTACCAGATCCCAGTGAAACCTGAAGTGAGACCTTATTTGGCTTTTAGCACTTCGGATGGACATTATGAATTCAATATGCTACCATTCGGACTGAAAAATGCTCCGAGTGTGTTTTCAAGGATGATGCGAAAATTGTTGGATCCCCTGAATAACCCATGTATCACGAATTTCATGGATGATATTCTCGTCGCCACAGAGACATTTGAAGAACACATTGAAGCTCTGGAGATGTTGTTTGATAGACTTCGGGAGGCGAACTTAACTGCTAGGCCAACAAAATGTTGTATTGGATGCAAAGAGTTGGAATTCTTGGGACACACTGTATATCAGGGTAATATGACCCCTGATCCTAAGAACTTGGAAAAACTGCAGAGAGCACCTAGGCCGCAAACAAAAAAGGACGTGCGATCATTTGTGTCGTTATGCGGATTTTATCAGAAATACATCAAGAATTTTAACGCTATTTGTGCTCCTCTGACTGATCTGACTCGCAAGGGACTTCCAGATAAAATTATTTGGACTGCACAATGTGAACTAGCGTTCCAAGAGTTAAAGGAAAAACTCACTAGCAAGCCTATTCTCAAACTGCCTGATTTGACACAGGACTTTGTCTTAAGAACCGATGCAAGTAATGTAGGACTAGGAGGGGCTTTGTTGCAAAGATCATCTTCACCTGATGGGGAACTGAAACCAGTCGCTTATGCAAGCCGCAAATTGAATAAGGCGGAACAAGGATACTCCACAAGCGAAAAAGAATGTTTAGCGTTAATCTGGGCAATAAAGAAGTTTCAAATCTATCTGTATGGTAGGACTTTTGTGGTGGAGACGGACCATCAGCCTCTCGTGTTCTTGTCTCAGGCTAAGCATGAAAACGCAAGATTGCTGAGGTGGTCTTTGTTGCTTCAACCTTATCAGTTTAGTATCCAATATATCCCAGGCAAATTGAATGTCGGTGCAGATTTCCTCAGTCGGCACCCCTGTGATCAAAATTAGAGTAGTGGCAGACGTGAGGAGTAATTTTACCTATGTGTATCGCTGGTGTTGGAACTTGCCATAGGCATGTTTTCAAGTGGGGAGATGTGTAGTGAAATTGACAGAGATACAACGGTAAAATACCTCCAAGGATAACATATAAGGATAAAAACATAATGCGTAGGCTGCTGATAGACATGATCGCCCAGACCGCGGGTCATCACCCTCCATAAGAATTGACTTGCTAGACAGGAGGGGAACGGCGGATGAAAGGAAAAAAATATGACTGGAAAGATTGCGTGAGACTAGAAAGGCTAAGGAGACGCAATTGGGGGGGGGGGGGGAACGGAGAAAAGTCACGTTTCCCAAGTTGACATAAAAAGTAAGCAACTCGACAGAAGGGACCATAGATATGTTACGCCACAGTCATTTATTGGACGCTTTTGCGCGATACCAAGCCCTTGATTTGAATTCAGCGGCTAAAACGCAGATGTTTGGAATATTACAAAATTTAAAAAGTACTTTTTTCTTAATATTAATGTTAGGAATATAAAAATTAGCTGGCCGGATGGCCCATTCTGAGCAGTGAACTAATAGGTTCTTAATTTTACAAACGGATAGATAATATTGAAGATAATGACAAAAGACAGTGTTGTTCACATCACCGACAGACTGTATTGAATCTAAAAGTGTCGCTAATTGCACAAAAAAACACGACCTCGAGACGCAGGTGTTCAAATCTACGTAGTATGGAAGAGAGGGGTTTTGGTGGTGGCTGTGTCTAAAAATAACTTTTAACGACAAAATTTTGGAGGGGAGAGAAAGGTTGGTTCAAAAATCAAGTACATTTTTGTTGAAACACAAGTAGAGACGGACAGACTAACAGATAACCATCCATACTTGACTGAAGCATGACTGAAATGACTTTAGTGTAGGAAATTTGAATTTAAAATAAACCTAGGCAGTGATTGGCCACAGACAATCATATCATTAGCGCTCAGACGCGAAAGTGGGGCCATTCTTCAATAGTTGTTCAGTGATAGACACAGATTTTAAAGTGTGGTGATTTCCATATGAAAGAAAGTGAAAGAAATTTAGGGACTCCATACTATAGCCAGCAGCTCAGCTGAGTTTTGCTAGCATTTCTGTGTTATTTATTCATAATCTGGTAAGATTGAAATTATTTCCTTATATATTTTGAATATTGTTTCATGTTCGAGTGATTTGATACTGCCATATCGAAATCTAGCCTTACAAACAAGTAGGGATTTGCTCTAGACCCCCCGCCCTAGTCAGGGTCTAGGGACCAACAATGTACATAAACTCCAGCAAGGATTATGCAAGACAGATCAAGTGTTGAGAATAATGAAACATATTACCTATCCTCTTTTAGGGCAGAAAACTAATAAATATTTTTCAGAATCTATAGTCTGGGAGGATCTATCTGATGTAAAACCACCATGGTAAATGTGCTGTTTGGTCAGAGAGATCTGACCTGTCTGTATGATGTGGTTGTTGTGTCAGTGTTGTGTCCAGACGTGGGTAGAGAATAGATTTTGACACATGGCCCATACTTTGATTGCAGAGCTGTGAGTTTCTATTGTCAACAAAGCAGTGTCTATTCAGTTGGTGACTTTACTCGAGTGTATCTGTGCAGTACTTGTGACAGAGACCACCATTATTGCCCGCCAGCACGGAGAGGTGGGACCACCTGATTTCAGCACCAGAGCTACAACTACAAGATGAGTGAGCCTCTGGTCTGCTGGACATTCACCAACGCTGTGTAGTTACTAATACCCCCATAAAAATTCCCACCATTTTCTGGACACTGTGTAGTCAATATAGACAGGTGTGATGAAGCCACCCCAACAGCACAAACATTAACTATCCTCCCAAGTAGATGACTACTAGAACATTTTAATAAAACTAACTAGTATAGTACATATATATGTACACTATTGCATTTATGATATAATATTCCATGCATTTCTTTCATAATCTCTAAATCCTTTTAAGTTCTGGTCAACCTAAAAAATTGATCCAGAACAAAATAAATGTAATTATATCAAAAAAATTTTACACACGTGAGTTAGTTCAGTGTATTTTAACATTTATTAATATTAGTAGTCTTGTTAAATATCTGTGGGTATATCTATAACCTATTACACCACACTACATATCATAACCCTAGACACTTTACGTAGCCACATTCATTAAAAAAAAATTAAGTGTGAGGTCGTAGTGGTAGCAAGAAAGGCCTTCTGACAATTCTCAACTACATTTTATCTCAGGAGCCTTCACAGCTGGCCTCATACAATTACATTTAGTAATATCTACATCATACAATACCATCAAACACCACTACATAAATTGGGGTCTTGTCCAGGGATAATTAGCCCAACAGTAATATTAGGATCTCCTGGTTGGAGAAATAAAATTAGGGAAATAAATTGTAAAATTCCCTTTAAAATTAAAAGTGTCCCTGCAGATAAAAGTTGGTGAATCTTCACAGCCAGTAATAATTAATTAGTTAACTGGTTAGTTAGAATTAGTTAGACTATAGTCATATAGTAATTAGAAGTACTTAGTGTATTTACTGGTTAGAGATTTAGCTTGTATATTATTATATTGTCTAAAAAGTATGGCGGAGTTAGCAAAATTTAGATCAGCTGCTGTGCTCACCGCGAAGGAGATGGGAATGGATGGTCAAATTTTAATTCAATATGTAACGGCTGAATGTGACAAATATATTGAACGGGAAGAAAGGAGATTAGAAAAAGAGGCTGAAAGAAAATTAGAGGCTGAAAGGTTAGCTGAAGAGAAGAGGTTACAAATTGAGGCTGATAGAGAAATTAAGAGGCTGCAGATTGAGGCAGAAGAAAAACGACAGCAAAGGGAGGCAGAAGATAAAAAGGCCGAAAGGGAGGCAGAAGATAAAAAGGCCGAAAGGGAGGCAGAAGACAAAAAGGCCGAAAGGGAGGCAGAAGATAGAAGGTTGCAAAGGGAGCACGAATTACGACTAAGGGAGCTGGAATTACAAGGCCAGGCTCCTGAAAATGGTGCCAGCCCTTTTGCCTCAGATGCTACGCCCAGTCTGGGAGCCTCAAACTCAGCTATGGGGTTTCATTTAGACCATTTTGTTGAAAAAGACGATGACATAGAGGGGTACCTAGGACGTTTTGAGTTATTAGCTACTACATATGGGTTAGAGAGAGAGAGGTGGAGCTTAAAGCTATCACAGGGATTGAGAGGTACTTCTTATGAAGTATTTGCCAAAATGAACAGGGAAGACCAAGACAATTATGACATGTTAAAGCAGGCTTTGTTATTAAGGTACGAGAAGAATGGTGAATTTTATCGTAAGAAATTTAGAAATGCCAAACTGTTGTCTGGGGAGACATACCACCAATTCTCTGCTAGACTAGAAAACCTATTTGGAGAAATGGACGGCTCTGGGGAAGACCCAAGATCTTAAAGAAATGATCATGATTGAGCAATTGAGAGAGTCCATGGCTCCAGACATGAGAAAATTTCTCATGGAACAAGGTGCAGAGAAGTTGGGGGAAATTTTAAATGTTGCTGAGAGGTATCAGGCAGCCCAGGCAGAGGTAAGTGGTGCTAAGAAGAAGCACATAGACAATTTTAAAGCTCCACAGCAATTTAATAAATTTGATAATAGAGAGCAGGGAAATAAAGGTAGGACAAACTTTGAGCGGCCAAGAAATGACTATCGCGACAGAAACTCACAGTTCAATGACCAAAAGTTCAATGAAAGAAAACCGTTGAACCAAGGAAAAAGATGGTGTAAATGGTGCAAGAAGGATAACCATAACACCGAATTTTGTAGAAGGAAACCTTCAAACATTGCTGCAATGAAGTCGGGGACGCAAAGATTAAAGGTTAATCCTAAAGGACAACAGGAACCTTATCACCCCCAGTTTGTGAGGATGTTATTTGTAATGGGGTCACCATAAGGTGCCTTTATGATACAGGTTTGGATTATGATTCAGTTGTGAAGTCTAGCCTAGTGGACCCAAGTCAGTATACCACAGAAACAGTGGAAATACAAGGGGCGACCAAGGACATACCACTCATGACACTTCCCATCGCAAGGATAACGGTGAAAACTCGCTATGTGGAAGGAGAAATCAGAGCAGCAGTGATAGATGAACCAATCTACCCTCTGATATTGGGGTGTAGATACGTCTTCTTGGGGAATCCCGAGAAACCTGTGATCATGGCGACAGTGCAGACCAGGTCACAGAAGAAGGAGGAAGAAGGTGAACCTATAAATGCTCATCCAGAGGAGATGAGGAAGGCGCAGGCTGAGGATAGGACACTCAAGCCCTGTTTTAAAAAAATTGCCCAAATGCCACACACCTCCGAGCAAGGGGGAATATTTCATGAAGAACAAACTCTTATACAGGAAGGCCGGAACTGGAACAAATGGTCACAACCAGCTGGTTCTTCCCACTTCATATAGAGATAAAGTGATGGAACTCGGGCATGCGATTCCCTTCAGTGGTCACATGGGGATCAGCGCCACAGGACAGCGTATAGCTTGTCATTACTTCTGGCCAGGGATAACGGAGGATATAAAAAGATATGTCAAATCCTGCCCAGAATGTCAAAGGGTAGCTCCTAAGCACTGGACTGCTCCTGCAACTCTAGGGGAAATGCCCATAGTGGGAACACCTTTTGAGAGGGTTGCAGTGGATATTGTAGGACCTCTCACTCGTACCAAGAGGAGGAACAGTTACATCCTTACTCTGGTGGACACTTGTTCTATGTGGGGAGAGGCGGTAGCCCTGCCATCAATTGATTCAAAACATGTAGCAGAGGCACTACTTACAATATTTACCCGATTAGGATTCCCGCATCAAATCTTGACGGATAATGGTTCTCAGTTCAAGGGGAAACTAACGGAAGAAGTTTTTAAGCTATTTCAAGCCAGGCACTTTCATTGTAGTCCGTACCATCCACAAGGGAACGGCCAGGTAGAGAGGTTCAATGGGACTCTCATTTCTATCCTGAGAAAGCTGGCACACGAAAAACCGGATCTGTGGGATCAATTCCTGCCCGCCGCATTGTTTGCGTATCGGGAGGTACCACATAGTTCAACCGGGATGGCTCCCGCAACTCTGCTATTTGGGAGGCCAATAAAAGGTCCATTAGAAGCGTTATTAAGGACCTGGACAGATGAGAAGGCGGAAGAGACTGTTACCTCATCGTATCAATATGTGAACGAACTGACCACTCGTTTGAAAGCTGGATGGAAATTGGCAAATGATAATTTGAAGCAAGCCAGGAAGAAACATGCAGCATATTTTAATAGGAAGGCAAAGGACAGGGAACTGGCAGTCGGAGAGAAGGTGCTGCTTCTACTACCCGGAAGCCAGAATAAATTACAAATTGGTTGGCAAGGTCCATATACGGTTCTAGAGAAGGTGTCTAGAACAAACTATAAAATTGACAAAAAGGGGAAGGAGAAAGTTTATCATGTAAACCTGTTAAAGAAGTATCTGGACAGACCACTCCAGGAAAGCACCCCCTTATTGACCTTGGCTATTGCAACCCAGATGCAAAAAGAACCACTCACCTCACATGAATACCCATTACATCCTTGTGAAACAGCAGCACAGGTAAAAGTCAGTAAGCACCTGACTAAAAACCAGAGGGAGAGAGTTCAACAGGTTCTGGAGGAACATACAGATGTATTAACAGATAAACCAGGCCATACAAATTTGCTACAGTATGACATGAAACTGGTAGACTCAAACCCAATCTGTATGAGAGCCTATTCTATTCCGTTCGCGAAGGAGAAGGCATTGAAGGAAGAAATAGAGTATTTGTTGAAGGAGGGGATTATTTCGCACAGTGAATCATCTTTTAGTTCTAGTGTCGTTTTGTTGAGAAAACCGTCTGGGGAACACAGACTGTGCATAGATTACAGGAAACTGAATGCTGTCACAGAAGGACAAGTGGATCCATTACCAGACACAAAACAGTTATTTGCCAGACTGAACAAGGCAAAATACTTTTCAAAGGTGGATCTTAGTAAAGGCTATTACCAGATCCCAGTGAAACCTGAAGTGAGACCTTATTTGGCTTTTAGCACTTCGGATGGACATTATGAATTCAATATGCTACCATTCGGACTGAAAAATGCTCCGAGTGTGTTTTCAAGGATGATGCGAAAATTGTTGGATCCCCTGAATAACCCATGTATCACGAATTTCATGGATGATATTCTCGTCGCCACAGAGACATTTGAAGAACACACTGAAGCTCTGGAGATGTTGTTTGATAGACTTCGGGAGGCGAACTTAACTGCTAGGCCAACAAAATGTTGTATTGGATGCAAAGAGTTGGAATTCTTGGGACACACTGTATATCAGGGTAATATGACCCCTGATCCTAAGAACTTGGAAAAACTGCAGAGAGCACCTAGGCCGCAAACAAAAAAGGACGTGCGATCATTTGTGTCGTTATGCGGATTTTTATCAGAAATACATCAAGAATTTTAACGCTATTTGTGCTCCTCTGACTGATCTGACTCGCAAGGGACTTCCAGATAAAATTATTTGGACTGCACAATGTGAACTAGCGTTCCAAGAGTTAAAGGAAAAACTCACTAGCAAGCCTATTCTCAAACTGCCTGATTTGACACAGGACTTTGTCTTAAGAACCGATGCAAGTAATGTAGGACTAGGAGGGGCTTTGTTGCAAAGATCATCTTCACCTGATGGGGAACTGAAACCAGTCGCTTATGCAAGCCGCAAATTGAATAAGGCGGAACAAGGATACTCCACAAGCGAAAAAGAATGTTTAGCGTTAATCTGGGCAATAAAGAAGTTTCAAATCTATCTGTATGGTAGGACTTTTGTGGTGGAGACGGACCATCAGCCTCTCGTGTTCTTGTCTCAGGCTAAGCATGAAAACGCAAGATTGCTGAGGTGGTCTTTGTTGCTTCAACCTTATCAGTTTAGTATCCAATATATCCCAGGCAAATTGAATGTCGGTGCAGATTTCCTCAGTCGGCACCCCTGTGATCAAAATTAGAGTAGTGGCAGACGTGAGGAGTAATTTTACCTATGTGTATCGCTGGTGTTGGAACTTGCCATAGGCATGTTTTCAAGTGGGGAGATGTGTAGTGAAATTGACAGAGATACAACGGTAAAATACCTCCAAGGATAACATATAAGGATAAAAACATAATGCGTAGGCTGCTGATAGACATGATCGCCCAGACCGCGGGTCATCACCCTCCATAAGAATTGACTTGCTAGACAGGAGGGGAACGGCGGATGAAAGGAAAAAAATATGACTGGAAAGATTGCGTGAGACTAGAAAGGCTAAGGAGACGCAATTGGGGGGGAAACGGAGAAAAGTCACGTTTCCCAAGTTGACATAAAAAGTAAGCAACTCGACAGAAGGGACCATAGATATGTTACGCCACAGTCATTTATTGGACGCTTTTGCGCGATACCAAGCCCTTGATTTGAATTCAGCGGCTAAAACGCAGATGTTTGGAATATTACAAAATTTAAAAAGTACTTTTTTCTTAATATTAATGTTAGGAATATAAAAATTAGCTGGCCGGATGGCCCATTCTGAGCAGTGAACTAATAGGTTCTTAATTTTACAAACGGATAGATAATATTGAAGATAATGACAAAAGACAGTGTTGTTCACATCACCGACGGACTGTATTGAATCTAAAAGTGTCGCTAATTGCACAAAAAAACACGACCTCGAGACGCAGGTGTTCAAATCTACGTAGTATGGAAGAGAGGGGTTTTGGGTGGTAGCTGTGTCTAAATATAACTTTTAACGACAAAATTTTGGAGGGGAGAGAAAGGTTGGTTCAAAAATCAAGTACATTTTTGTTGAAACACAAGTAGAGACGGACAGACTAACAGATAACCATCCATACTTGACTGAAGCATGACTGAAATGACTTTAGTGTAGGAAATTTGAATTTAAAATAAACCTAGGCAGTGATTGGCCACAGACAATCATATCATTAGCGCTCAGACGCGAAAGTGGGGCCATTCTTCAATAGTTGTTCAGTGATAGACACAGATTTTAAAGTGTGGTGATTTCCATATGAAAGAAAGTGAAAGAAATTTAGGGACTCCATACTATAGCCAGCAGCTCAGCTGAGTTTTGCTAGCAATTCTGTGTTATTTATTCATAATCTGGTAAGATTGAAATTATTTCCTTATATATTTTGAATATTGTTTCATGTTCGAGTGATTTGATACTGCCATATCGAAATCTAGCCTTACAAACAAGTAGGGATTTGCTCTAGACCCCCCGCCCTAGTCAGGGTCTAGGGACCAACAATGTACATAAACTCCAGCAAGGATTATGCAAGACAGATCAAGTGTTGAGAATAATGAAACATATTACCTATCCTCTTTTAGGGCAGAAAACTAATAAATATTTTTCAGAATCTATAGTCTGGGAGGATCTATTTGATGTAAAACCACCATGGTAAATGTGCTGTTTGGTCAGAGAGATCTGACCTGTCTGTATGATGTGGTTGTTGTGTCAGTGTTGTGTCCAGACGTGGGTAGAGAATAGATTTTGACACATGGCCCATACTTTGATTGCAGAGCTGTGAGTTTCTGTTGTCAACAAAGCAGTGTCTATTCAGTTGGTGACTTTACTCGAGTGTATCTGTGCAGTACTTGTGACAGAGACCACCATTATTGCCCGCCAGCACGGAGAGGTGGGACCACCTGATTTCAGCACCAGAGCTACAACTACAAGATGAGTGAGCCTCTGGTCTGCTGGACATTCACCAACGCTGTGTAGTTACTAATTCCCCCATAAAAATTCCCACCATTTTCTGGACACTGTGTAGTCAATATAGACAGGTGTGATGAGGCCACCCCAACAGCACAAACATTAACTATCCTCCCAAGTAGATGACTACTAGAACATTTTAATAAAACTAACTAGTATAGTACATATATATGTACACTATTGCATTTATGATATAATATTCCATGCATTTCTTTCATAATCTCTAAATCCTTTTAAGTTCTGGTCAACCTAAAAAATTGATCCAGAACAAAATAAATGTAATTCTATCAAAAAATTTTACACACGTGAGTTAGTTCAGTGTATTTTAACATTTATTAATATTAGTAGTCTTGTTAAATATCTGTGGGTATATCTATAACCTATTACACCACCCTAGACACTTTACGTAGCCACATTCATTTAAAAAAATTAAGTGTGAGGTCGTAGTGGTAGCAAGAAAGGCCTTCTGACAAT
>JAMPIV010014377.1:0-52928 GCA_024509875.1 Oreohelix idahoensis | reverse complement strand
ACTGCCTCTGTGGAGCATCATATTGAATCTTTACATTTCTCTTCACTGAGCTTTTTTCACCAATCCTTCTCACTCTAAACCGGAGTAACTATTTCTAAAGAACTCTTTTCTCTCAAAAATTAAAAATTTACGACAATATTTGGTGGCCTCGCGGGATAAAGTATTTTGAGTCTGATCTAAGTCTGGGTATAAATAGAATAGAGTGTGAGTGATCTGCTTGTGATTTAGGGAAATAAATAAATAATTTAATTACCATCCCTAGGACATAAACGCCTTTTAGTTATTTTGGGTCCGTCCACCACAGCATTACTTACAGGTTGTTTTTCTTTCCACAGCCGTAGCAACTTACTGATAATCATAAATTCGGGTTGCTAACTTATCTCTGGCAGTAATAAATTAAAATTTTTTTCTTTATAAGATTCGCTGGGATCGCGTGACTGGTTTTACAGTCACTAAAGGTTTTTGTAGCGTTTGAGTTGAGCTAAGCTAAAGACGGATTGTTCTGATTTTTTAAAATTAAGTTAACTACGTCTCAATCTCATAATTGGACTTCAGGGACGGAGTTTGTTGTTAGAGAATTAAAATTTTCGGGGAACATTTTTTAAAATTTTTTTCCCTTTTAAATTGTTTTAATATAAATCTTTCTCTACTGTTAGTAATAGTAGATTTTTTTCTAGTGTAACTTACTAATTAATTGGCATAGTTGCTTGCGTTAAAAGTCTTAAGTGACAATAATAGCGGCGATAAGTTAACACACGAGGTCATTAAGTAAATTTTTTTTTACTTTGGGTTTTTCTCGTAGCGGCTTTGATTTTTTCCCTTCTTGTTCTTTCTTAATACTCTCTAATAGTAGAAGCATCCAGTTCTTCAATTATGGCAGAGAGAATAAGGATAAGATCCATTTTGAGACAGGAAGCGAAAGACTCAGGATTAGAGGGAGAAGCCGCTAACTTGTTTGTCAACCAGGAACTTGACAGGTATGACGCAGAGCAAGAGAGAGCAGCAGCAGGGAAGAAGGAAGAGCAACAGAGAGAAGAAGCTATGAAGAAAGAAGCGGACGATCGTCAATTGGAGCAGAAAAAAATTGAGGCAGAAATGAAAGCTCGCAGAGAGAGAGAAAGAGAAACGGAAAGACAACATGAACTGGCGCTTGAGGCTTTAGAGAGTCGGGGCGCCTCGACTTCGAATAACGGAGAGCCGTCTTCGCCCCAGTCTCAGTCAATGGATCTCTCCAGCACTCACTCTGCCCAATTAACAGCGATGTCTTTTGCTTTGGAGGCTTTTTCTAGCCCCAATTAAAAAAAATTGACAGCTATCTAGAAAAATTCGAGAGGCTCGCAAATCTGTATGGGTTAGAGAGTTCCCGCTGGAGTCTTAAACTCTCAACTGCACTCAAAGGTAATGCGTATGACGTGTACACGAAGCTGGGAACCAACCAACATGATTATGACATGCTAAAGAAGGTCTTACTAGAACGGTTTGAGATGACCGCCCGAAAATTTCTGCAAAGGTTCAGAAACAGCAGGAAAGAGAGCACGGAAACTTTCCCACAGTTCTCTTCACGTCTCACGGGCTATTTGACAAAATGCATCGAATTATCGGACCTACCTCTTACATATGAGGGACTCCTTGAACTTGTTCTTGTGGAGCAGATAAAGTCAACTTTGTCAAACGAAACCCGTAGATTTTTGGCGGAACAGGGCGCAGTCAGACTTGAGGACATCCTCAATAAGGCCGAACGCTATACCAATGCAATGGCCGAACTTCCCAGCACTAAACGTAAACCCACAGATGAGCCATCTCGAAAACACTATCTAGAGCAGTCATCCTATTCTTCTAATTCCTCTCAGAATTAGCTTTTTCACCATCATTCTACACTCTAAACCGGACTACTATTTCTAAGACTCTTTCTCTCAAAATAAATTTACGACAATATTTGGGGGCTCGTCCGGGATTTGAACCCGGGACCTCTCGCACGGAAAAATCGAAATTCTACAAAACCCGATACAACAATGCTGATCAACCCACCAAGCCTACGTGGCAGCGCGGCCACCAAGGTCAAGGAAAAGGGAAGACCCCTACACCAGGAACGTCTGATCAGGGCAAACAAACCGGTCCAAACCGCGTCGGATGTTTGCATACAGCCTCGAAAGGTAGAGTCAATGTCAGTGATTCTCAACCTGAGGGGGACCGACCCTCAACTCGAGGAACTGTAATTTTGAATGGTACCTCAACTACTTGTCTCTTTGACACTGGACTAAGCTTCAGTTGTATCGTTGCTAGACACCTAGTCAAACCAGGTCAGTAGACAAAGGAAACCGTCAAACTTAGTGGAGTTTTCACGAGTGATGCACCCAGGACGCTTCCTATCGCACTGGTAGAAATACACTCTGATTTTGTCAGAGGTGTTATTAAAGCGGCCATAATGGATGATCCGATCTACCCAGTTATCCTGGGATGTAGATATGTGTTTATTGGGAGACCAAAGGAGCCGATTGTGGCAGCGGCAACCACAAGAGGGCAAGCCAAGAAAGAGAGAGAGCCTGCGCCAAATTTGTTGCCGAATGAACTAAAGGAGGCGCAACAAAAGGACCCTACTCTGGAGCCCTGCTTTAAAAGACTGCCCATGGCTAAGGACCCCAGACACAACGGAGACATAATTTCTAAGGATAGCGTATTGTATCGTAGAACGGGCAACCCGGACACGGGGAATAACCAGCTCCTAGTACCGACGGAGTACAGAAGCCAGATCTTAGAAATGGTGCACTCTCTTCCCTTTAGCGGACATATGGGACAAAACGCCACTATTCAGCGAATAAAAAACCACTATTGGTGGCCAGGAATGAACTCTGACATTACCAGGTATGTGAAATCCTGCGCCCAGTGCCAACGGGTAGCACCAAAGCACTTGACACCCCCAGTACCTATGGGGCAAATGCCAATAGTGGGTACTCCATTTGAACGGGTTGCTGTCGACATCATTGGACCCCTGGAAAGGACCAAAAGAAGGAACAGGTTCATCCTGACCTTAGTCGACACTTGCACAATGTGGGCCGAAGCTGTACCGCTACCACGCATAAATTCCAAGCATGTCGCAGAAGCCCTCGTGCAAATCTTTACACGGTTGGGATTCCCTCAACAAGTTTTGACGGACAATGGATCCCAATTCCGTAGCCTGTTAATGGAGGAGATCTTTAAGATCTTGAGGGCCAAACATATCCACACCAGTCCTTACCATCTGCCGGAAATGGGCTCGTGGAACGTTTTAACGGTACCCTCACCACCATGTTACGTAAGCTGGGTCAGGAGAAACCGGAAGACTGGGACCTATATATATCGGCTGCCTTATTCGCCTACCGAGAGGTTCCTCAAGCGTCTACGGGATTCGCGCCAGCTACACTTTTATTTGGCAGACCTATTAAGGGGCCACTAGAAGCCTTACTTCGGTCCCTGACAGACCAAAAGGCCGACGAGACAGTCGTCTCTGCAAGCAAGTATGTATCTGAGCTCAAGGAAACGCTAAAGCTATGTTGGGATCTAGCTATAACCAACCTTAAGAAAGCCCGCGCTAAACATGCTAAAAGATACAACAAAGCTGCAAAAGAGAGAGAACTACAACCAGGGGAGAAAGTTTTGTTGCTAATTCCAACCGGAAGCAATAAACTTCGCATCGGATGGCAAGGGCCGTTTACCGTCCTTAAAAAGATCTCACGTACCAATTACAAGATCTCCATCAAAGGAAAGGAGAAGGTCTTCCACGTAAATCTACTTAAGAAATATCTGGAGAGACCGGTGCCATCCTCGGAGCATCTCCTGGCTATCGCCATAGCAACGGAAGACGAGGAAGATGATGATGGTTGCATGGAGTATCCATTGCAACCCACAGAATCCTTTAAAGATGTCAAGTTCGGCGACAATCTCTCACTAGAACAACAAACAGAAACCAGGGCGCTACTAAAACAGTACAGTGCAGTCTTAACGGATGTACCTGGTCGAACAAATCTCATCGAATTTGATATGAAATTAACAAACGAGACCCCTGTTCGAACCAGAGTTTACCCCATACCGTACGCTAAAGCTGATGCACTTCGCGGAGAAATAGACAAGCTGCGCCAGGCAGGAATTATCAGTGAGTCTACATCTCCTTACAGTTCCAGTGTAGTGCTGTTGCAGAAGCCCAATAAGGAAGTTCGGCTGTGTATAGATTACCGGCTGCTAAACGCTGTTACGGAATTCCAGCCCGAACCTCTCCAAACTGTTTCTGAGTTGTTCACCAAGCTTAGCAAGGCATTAATTGCATCGGAAACCTACGAAGAACATATTGCTACGGTTGCTATGCTCCTCAGGAGACTACAGGAAACTGGTCTCACAGCCAGACCTAGCAAATGTCTCATCGGGTTTGAACAGTTAGACTTCCTGGGGCATACTATTTCTCACGGCTGTTGTTGGCCTGTTCAGAAGAACGTGGAGAAAATAGTGGCAGCAAAAAGACCCCGAACGAAGAAAGACGTACGTTCCTTCATATCACTATGTGCATACTATCAGAAGTACATCCAGAACTTCAACGGACTGGCGGCACCTCTGACTGACCTCACAAAGAAAGGTTGTCCTGATAAGGTCATTTGGGATCAAAAGTGCGAACACGCATACAGCACTTTGAAAGGAAAGTTGTCTGCATACCCCATTTTGAGGTTGCCTGACCTTAAGAAACCTTTCGTACTGCGGGTCTACGCGTCAGGTCAGGGCATCGGGTCAACACTGCTTCAAGCCGATGACAGTAACCCGAACATGCTATTTCCAGTTGCCTATGGCAGTCGGAAATTAAATAAAGCTGAACGGAACTACAGCGTAGTCGAAAGAGAATGCCTCGCTCTGATTGACGGTATAAGACGCCATCATGAGTTTCTCTATGGTACATCTTTTACGGTTCAAACAGACCACGCTCCGTTAGCCTTTCTTGGTGCCAATAAAGAATTTAACGCAAGGATCATGCGGTGGGCCCTTCTTTTAAGCGTGTATTCTTTCAAAGTGGAATACATTCCGGGAAGACAGAATGTCGGGGCGGATTTCCTGAGTAGAAACTGGACTACGGACGAAGAGGAAGAAGTTGAAGATACCAATCACCCAAAAGCTACCAATCAGGGCAGCTTCATTGTCAGAAATTAAACATGAAAATATGTTTTCATGTCTCAAAAGAGGGGACGATTGTCACAGACGAACTGAGCTGACCCTGAATCGTGGGATTCTATAGTACGACCCTTTGTAGCGACCCCTTCGTTAGCATCAGTGCCCCCGAATATTTTGGTAACTCTTCATCAAACGGGAATTTATTTTCACCTGGACTCATTGCTATGAAACCGTTCCACGCAGATGGCCACCACGTTGGCTGATTAATATGTGGACAGTTTATCTACCGTTCATTCTGGTTATCGCATTGATTTAAGGAGAGATTAAATCACGCCCACGGACATCGCTGGAGCAATCATATGGAGTTATTTTCATTAACTTGGCCAGTGATGGGCGTTGCCTTCATCAAACAGAGAGAGCGGAACAGGATCAAACAGACACGGAAGTGGTTTCAGGAACGTTGAGCGGGAGAGATCAAAGCAGTAGTGGTCCCGGAAACGAGACGCAAGCTTTCCTGGTGGAATTTTCACACCTCTATGTTAAGCGCTAAACCGACCGCAGACGAAGCGAACGGGGGAAGATGTCGGATGCAACGAACGGGGAAACGGGAAACCAGGGGAGATTAAAAAAAAGCGTCAACTTTCTCATGCCCCCCTCATCTTTAATTCCATTTTAAATATATACAGACCACTAGAAAGCCAGGCTATCATTCAGTTGCCAGAGATTTTAGATTCACTAGCTATCGTAGAAATTTTGCTAGATTTCCATTTGAATTGGTGGCTACCATTGGAGTGTTTCTTTTTCTGTGCACGGTATAATATATTTGTTAAAGTGATCAGTGGTCTAGTGCTTTCATTTTATTTCACTGGATTTTGTGTTTATTTAATCTATTTAATTAAACTCATCCCAAAAGTTCCAGTGGTAAATTTAATGATATATCTATTATAACATTTCCAAAAATAATAGATGTTTAAATGTTAAAGTAACTTTTAAAGTCGCGAAGGAGGAGCCGCGCTAGCGTTGTGGTTACAACACCGCTCTGGCGACCGGGTGATTCAGGATCAAACCCGGGCGACGGCATTTGAGGATTTTTCGTCGACCGGGAATTGGACTGGATTAACTCGAGACCTGGCGAGAACATTTGAAGGAGTGTCGTCGACCAGGGATTGGCGGTTCCTGAGCCGACCCAGCTCTAATGGGTACCTCCGAAATCGGCGAGTGTCTGCCTGAATGGCGAGGGACACCTGTCTCTGTACAAGAAAAGGGTTACTCACGTAAAATCAATGTCAGGTTAGACATTAACAATAACCTGAGATTTTGACGCGAGTATTAGCGGGCGTACGAAAAAAAAAAAAGTCGCGAAGGAATTTATAATTAATAAATTTAGTTAAGTCCTATATATAAAGATGTGTATTTTAACCATTAGACTCGTGACGTGTTTTCTTAATTACATAATTAAATACGCGAGTGTATATATAATAGCCTTAACGGTAAATTTATCGCGCGTTAAGAATATTATTTGATTTTTGAAGTATGATTATATTGTCATGGGTTTTCTATCTTTTCTCCAGAATGATCACCTTTGCGATCCCAGTATTATTAATAAATCATACAGAGAGTTTCCATACTCGGTTCTTAAACTTCCAGACAGTTTGATGAGACATTTTTTTAAATTTAATCTTGTGGCCGTCCGGTGCGGCCTAGCTGTCATAATTACATGAAAGAAAGCCTACCCACGAACATTTAAAATATTATCATCAAATTTAAATTTCAATCTGTGAGATAACTCTGTAGCTGTTAATGGATATTCCATAGAGGACAATGGTTCATCTTTCATTTCTGTTGCAATGGCTAAGGTCATGATATGTGCAACCTCTGCAACTTCCCTGTCATAATACTTTTTAAGTAGATTGACATGATATACCTTGTCATAAAATTAACAAGTGATACAACGTAAAAATATCTCCAAAGGATAAAATGTAAGGATAAAAACATAATGCGTAAGCTGCTGATAGTACATGATCGCCCTGACCGCGGGTCATCACCCTCCATAAAAATTGACTTGTTAGACGGGAAATCAAAACGGTTACCATTTGGAGGGATGAGAACGGCGGATCAAAAGGAAAAAAAAATATGACTGAAAAAAATTGCGTGAGACTAGCAAGGCTAAGGAGACGCAATTGGGGGGGGGGGGAACGGAGGAAAGAAGTCACGTTCCCCAAGTTGACATAAAGTAAGGAACTCGACAGAAGGGACCTTGGATATGATACGCCACAGTCATTTATTGGACGCTTTTGCGATACCAAGCCTTTTATTTGAATTCAGCGGAAAAACGCAGATGCTTGAAATATTACAAAATTTAAAAAGTAACTTTTTCTTAATATTGATGTTAGGAATATAAAAATTAGATGGCCGGATGACCCATCTTGAGCAGTGAAATAATATACTTTTAATTTTACAGACGGATAGATAATAATGAAGATAATGACAAAAGACAGTGTTGTTCACATCAGCGAAAGACTGCATTGAATCTAACATATCACTATTTGCACAAAAACCGCGACCTTGAGACGCAAGTGTTCAAATCTAGTTAGAATGAAAGCGGGGGATATTGGTGGGAGCTGTGTCTAAAAATAACTTTTAACGACAAAATTTTGGAGGGGAGAGAAAGGTTGGTTCAAAAATCAAGTACGTTTTTGTGAAAACGCAAGTAGAGACGGACAGACTAACAGATAAAAATCCATACTTGACTGAAGCATGACTGAAATGACTTTAGTGTAGGAAATTTGAATTTAAAAAAAACCAAGGCATTGATTGGCCACAGACAATCATATTATCCGCGCTCAGACGAGCTTTTTTGCCATTCCTCAATAGTTGTCCAGTGATAGACACAGTAAATTTCAAGTGTGGTGATTTCCAAATGAAATAAATTGAAATAAGTTCAGGGACGCCATACTATAGCCAGCAGCTCAGCTGAGTTTTGCTAGCATTTCTGTGTTCTTTATTCATAATCTGGTAAGATTGAAATTATTTCTTTGTATATTTTGAATATTGTTTAATGTTCGAGTGATTTGATACTGCCATATCGAAATCTAGCCTTACAAACAAGTAAGGATTGGCTCTGGACCCCCCGCCCTAGTTCAGGGTCTAGGGACAAACAATATATAAACTACAGCAAGGTTTAGGAAGGGGTGATCAAGTGTTGAGAGCGGTGAAACATATCTCCTATCCTATTGTATGGCAGTGAGATAATGCACCTATTTCAGAATCTGTAGACTGGGGAAACTTACCCTATGCGAAACCAACTAGGTAAGATGTGCTGTCTGGTCAGAGAGAACTGACCCTGTTTATGTGGTGTTATTGTAATTTGTTATGTGTAGAAGTGGCTTATTAGGTAAGGTTCTGAGCAAAAACCAATACTTTATTTCAGAGCTGTGAGTTCGATCTTGACACTAAGGTGGTGTCAAATGCTGATTAATAATTGAAGTGAGGACCCGTGCAGTGTACATTTCGGCAGAACATCTTTGTATTGCTCAAGCACGGAGAGGTGGGGCCATCAGATTCCAGCACCAGAACAAATCTGGCAAAGTTAAGTAGGCTAGCTGGCCTGCTGAACTTACACCAACTTCATAAAAAATAGCACCCAAGAGAATTTACTACTGAAGCATCCCATTTTCTTCCATCATTAATGGACAATGTTTTGTAGGCATAAACAGGGAGGGATGAAGCCACCCCAACAGCACATCCATTCATAGTTTTCCCAGGAAAAGTAACATTACGAACAGTAATACTATAATTAATCTTGAAGATTGCATATGTAAACATCTTTCATTTAACATGCCCTTTATTCATGCCATTCATTCATAAATTTCAAAATCTTTGCATAAGTTCTGGCCAAAATAAAACCTTGGTTCAGAACAAATAAATTTAAAAAAAGATTTACTTTCTAAAAATTCACCAGCTGAATTTATTTCATTGTGTTCTAAATTTTATTGATAATATTATATTATTTAATATCTGTGTGTGGGTGTTTGTATATGTTAATACAACACATTACATTCAGTACCCTAGATTGTAACGTAGCCACATTTATTAGAAAAAAAGATAGGTGTGAGGTCGTAGTGGTAGCAAGAAAGGCCTTCTGAAAATTCACAACTACATTTTATCTCAGGAGCCTTCACAGCTGACCTCATACATCACACTTAGTAATATCACCATCATACAATACCATCAAAACCACTACATACCTTCTCTTTTCCCTTCTTGTCAATCTTGTAATTGGTCATGGAAAGTCTTTCCAGTACGACATAGGGACCTTGCCATCCAATTTGCAATTTATAATTACTGCTGGGCAACAGTAATAAGACTTTCTCTCCCACTTCAAGTTCCCTATCCTTAGCTTTTTTATTGTAGTAAGCAGCATGCTTCCTCCTGGACTGTCTTAAGTTCTCATTTGCCAGTTCCCAACCAGTTTTTAATCTAGAGGTTAACTCATTGACATATTGGTATGAGGAAGTCATTGTTTCTTCTGCTTTTTCATCAGTCCATGTCCACAGCAATGCTTATAGTGGACCTTTGATTGGTCTACCAAACAACAAAGTAGCTGGAGCCATTACAGTTGAGTTATGTGGGAGTTCTCTGTATGCAATAGTGCAGCAGGTAAGTATGTATCCCAAGTATCAGGTTGTTTACTTGCCAGCTTTCTCAGAATGGAGATAAGGGTCCCATTGAACCGTTCTACTTGTTCGTTCTCTGGGGCGAGATAAGGACTACAATGATAGTGTCTGGCTTGAAATATCCTGAATACCTCTTGTGTTAGCTTTTCCTTAAACTGAGAACCATTGTCAGTCAATATTTGATGTTTGAAACCTAATCTGGTGAATATTGCTAACAATGCCTCAGCCACATGTTTTGAATCAATAGATGCCATGGCTACGACTTCTCCCCACATTGAGCAAGTATCGACCAAGGTTAAAATATAAGCATTTCTCTTCTTGCTCCTAGTGAGGGGTCCAACAATATCCACTGCAACACGTTCAAAAAGGTTCCCATAATGGGCATTTCTCCCAGTGTTGCTGGTGCAGTCCTATGTTTAGGAGCTACCCCTTGGCATTCTGGGCAGGATTTCACATACCTGTTTATGTCCTCTGTGATACCTGGCCAGAAATAGTGACAGGCTATTCTTTGTCCAGTGGCCCCTATTCCCATTTGACCACTGAAGGGTATAGCATATCCTAGAGTCATAACCTTCTCTCAATTTGATTTTGGCACTACCAGCTGTCCATGTCCTGTAGATCCTGTTCGGGACACAAAGATGCAGTCAGCGACCCATAGCTTGACTGCTTGCATCAGGGTCAGCGAACCAGAGCTGACCAAGACCCTACTCCACCTCCACGTTGTGGTCCTGGAAACAGGCTGCATCACTGCAGTCTGGCTGAGAGAGTAGGGATCGCAGACGGAAGGCACACCCGGTCCAAAAAAATGCCGTGCTGAAGTCGGGTGTGTCGACCGAAAGATGCAGATATGACAGCTCCGGCGTAATCAGAAACAACGCAACCAACGTCCTTTTCAGGACGAACGAGGAAGAAGAAGATCCTGTTCCAGCGTTTCTATAAAGTAGGCCATTTTTCATGTAGGTCTCCTTTCTCTGGAGGTTTATGGGCTTTTGGCAATATGCCAAAACAAGGCTTCAATGTGCTGTCTGCTGTTTGAGCCTTTTTTCATTTCTTCTGGAAGAGTATCAGTTATGTTTTCCTCCATTTTCTTGGAGCTTACCCAAATCTGGACTGTTGCCATAACTACAGCTTTTATAGGTTCTCCAAGAAAAACATACTTACATCCCAGTTTCAAGGGGTAAATAGGATTTTCCATCACTGCTGCTTTGATTTTTCCTTCTATATAGCGAGATCTTATGTCGATTCGCGTAGTGTCATGGTTCCTGCTCCCTTGATTGGTTCTCTGATTTCCACTGTTTATGTGGTTATCTGGTCAGGACTCACCAGATAAGAGCATACTACTGAATCAAAATCTAAGCCTGTATCATATAAAAAAGTACTTTAGTGCCATTTAAGGTCACTTCTCACAGACAGGGTGATGATGGAGGTCCTTCTGACTAACTGCCAAGTCCTTCCTTCCCTTGTTCCATGTTGTAAGACATGCAGTATGATGAGGAGTATTCTTCCTTCTGCATTCCGCTGTAATGTGGTTACTCATTTGGCAACGTTTACACCACTTTCCTTCCTTTCTTGAAGGTTTATTGTCTGATCCTAGTGGGTTCTTGTCTTTATTCTCATATCTTGGTTTGTACTTAGCTGTATTGTCTTTTTGTTCAAATTTGGTTTGGTTTTGGTTTGGTTTAAAACTTTCTCCCTGTTTCCTCTTACTAACTTGAGACATGGGATGGGCCAGTTTATGACTCTCTGCATAGATGATTATTTCCTCTAATCTCTCTTTCTTATGTTCTACTAGAAAGGTATTTGTCTCAGGAGACATTGACTCCAAGAGTTGTTCTATTAAAATCATCTCCTTGATCCCTTCAAAATCCGGAGTAAAATTACCTAACTGGCATTACTTCAGCAAATACATCTCTAACCTTGCTGAAAACTGCTGATATGTCTCTCCTGTTAGAAGATTAGCAGTTCTAAATCTTCTTCTATAACTTTCTGCATTTTGTTCATACCTAACCAACAATGCTTGTTTTAAGGCTTCATAATTGTTCTGACCTTCTTTTGGAAGTTTTAAGAACACATTACAAGCTACTGCTTTCAATCCTTGTGATAACTTCAAATTCCACTTATCTTTTTCCAAGCCATATGTAGTAGACAATCGCTCATACCTGTCAAGTAAATCTTCGATTCTATCGTCCTTTTCAACAAATGGGTCCAAATGAAAGTTCATGGCTCTATTTGAAGTACTTTGGCTGGAACTATTTTCAGAGTGAGATGAGCTGCTCCCATCTCTATTCGCCGTTACCTGGAGTTCAAGTTCTTTTAAACTCAACTCATGAGCTTTTTGCAACCTCCTTTCTTCAGGTTCGTCTTCCAACATTAGTCTCTTTTCTTCTCTTTCCGCTTCCCTTCTTTTGGCTTCTCTTTCTGCTTCCCATCTTTTGGCTTCTCTTTCTGCTTCCAATCTTTTGGCTTCTCTTTCTGCTTCCAATCTTTTGGCTTCAGCTTCCAATCTTTTGTCCTCTCTATCCAAATATTTGTCCACTTCGGTTGCGACATACTGGACAAGCATTTCACCTGTCAATCCTACGTCCTTTCCCTCCTGCATGATCGCAGATCGAAACTTCACCAAATCAGCCATGACTATATGTAAGAGGGAATCTAGGTAAAACCTTTTTCACAGTTATCTTAATTAAATGTAACTAATCAATTGAACAAATTAAATTCCAAATAACTATATGAGCTTCAACAGTTTCCTAAGTACTAAATAGTACTTTTCCTAACCAAAAAATTCAATTATAAAATTAAATTTACAAAATTTACTTTACAAACTATTTGTGGCACTAGACAGACTAGAGATCGTTGAAATATATAAAATATGGCTCAGGATACACAAGGATATTCAGCGAACGAGCCCCCACTGTAGCGTAAGGTTTTTCTTGTATAATGATAGTGTTTAGAGAAGAAATAGAGTTCTCTCCAAAAATGTATGAAGTCGCAGTGTCAGAGAAGAGCACTGGTATCACAAGTGAGCTACGGCTGTGAATACTCTGAGCGAGACAATAGTTTAAGGCTTAAGAAATATACTTTGCCACCTTAGCTAAAGTAACTCATGTGATATTATAATAAAATTAGAAAAAACGTAACCCAACTTAAACAGTTACAAATTTAACAAGTCTCTTGAGTACAATTTTTACAATTTATTATGTTCATCTATCTAATTCTGAAATGAAGGGTGAGTGTTGGATGATGGTGATTATGGTTTTATATATATACATCAAGATGATAATATAATTATAAGTTTAAACTTAAACAAAGAAAATAGTCCCCATGGGATCTTTAAATTTACTTTACACTAAAATTGTCCTCTCACTGTTGTTATTTATATATGATTAGTCTGTCTCTTTTAATATATGCACTAATTTTTCTCATCATCTGACTGAGGAATGTCTCACATTAGCCACCGGAAGATTCTCTATCAAACTCAGCTTTTAAATCAGCACTTGTCCAGATATGGGTTGACACATAACACTGTTTGTCTGTAAGTCACACTTCAATCCAATCCCAGCAATCGGGGGGGAAAAAGGCTATGGAACAATTCAACCTCTAGGCTCCTGTTATTATTAGGTAGCAGGATCGAAAGTCCACTTGACTTCAGGGTTTTTGAGATTTGACTATAGAACCCTCTAAGATCGATTCCAATCTCTTATAAAGACTGTAATCTGTGAAGAAGATCTGCCCTTCATGCAGTTGGAACTGACGTAGTCTAGACAGAACTCTACTTGTCTTCTGGCTGGGTTTTAGTTGTGTGTGATTTTGAACTGAGCGTTCTCGCCTTAAATATTGAAAGGGCGGGCGTCTCGGAGGCCAACAAGGTTTGGTCCCTTTCAAGCACTGAAAATTTCTCCTCTTTTGGGTATTATGTGCTTCTGTCCCATCTATCGCTCCAATTTACACTCACCCACGTTTATCCAGCACGTTGTCTTATCTTTCCTTTATCTTCCCCTCCTGGAAGCTTCCTTTTCATATGCTTAAACCTACAATCGCATAATGCATGTATTTACCATAAATTTATAATGATTATCCCTAGGATAGGCATGTATGTGAAAGTCCAATAAAACTGCAAATATATAACTATATACACACTTATTCCAACTTTCTTTTTGGATTTCCATTCCTGCCTATCCCTTCTGTGAAAAGCTTTTATATTTATCACATTTCACTTATACATTGTCCCTGTACAAACGAAATTATGTTTCTAACATTCGACACTTTCCTTCGCCATTGTGAACCTGCTTCGCTCTGATAACATAGCCGACTGCGCATGCGCGACAGCTACTATTTTAGAATGCTTAGTTACAGGCAGTTCGTTTTCTTTGTTTTCATTCCGGTCAAGGCTTGTCGAAATCCTCATCTCTGTTTGTTCCATCAGTCCATTAACTAAGCGTGTTTTTGCACACTTTGCTACAGGCGAACCAAAAACAACTTGGCCGAGAACTGTAAAGGGCGAAATGCAAATAATGATCCAGAGCTGTGTTACTGCATGAAGGATGACCTCTTACCGAGAAAAGAAGAAGCAGTTTGTTGCTGCCCTACAAGACGCCACCAGGCGTGCTGGTCACTGACTGCTTTGACAGTCGGCGGCTAAGGATCAAAAAAAAAGAAGAAGACACATAATTCCATGTCTGATGTATTTGATATTTGAATACATAATTTTGTCAATATGTCATCATTATATCTTCTTCTTCTTATTCTTCTTATGATTATTATTATTAATATTATTCAGAATTGACGTCATTGCACTCCAGGCAAACCCATATGTGTTCAGTCTCCCTCAGCAAATGTCGAAGGGTATGAATGTTGATTGTTCCTTTTGCGTACTGGTTGTATACACGCCGGATGCATCCTCTCATACGATCATTAATAGTCCTCAGTATCTCTCCCTTCTCCATATCCAATGAACCCAATCTGAGTGCTCTTGAACCTAGTCTGTCAGCTCCTTCGTTGCCGCGTGACCAGGACAGAAGATCCACACCAGTTCATGAAGATTCGAATCATTTATGGAAGTTTTCAATTCATGACGTAGCCATCCATTTTGGACTTTCCGGAGCATGGAATGAGTGTCTGACTCAATAACTGCCCCTGTTAATGAAGTTTCAGACAGCCACCTTCATTTTCATGCTGGAGGTTGTATCGTGTAAGCCCCTCTATGTTCAGCGACAATCCTGCCCTTAACTCTTGCCGAGAAGTCCCATCCGGATTTCTCACCACGGACTACAGACCCATCAGTGTACATAATGAAATAATGAAACAACGCAGATATTCCCAGACTTACTAGAAACAATAACGTCGTACTTTATCAGATTGATATAATTATTTTATTTAAATTGACATAGTTTAGAGAAAAGAGAATATGTATTTACATTTTTAGTTATATTTGAAAATAAATTGTTTCATTTTGAACAAGCTGACACCCAGTAATAAATCAATGGTCAAATGTGAAGTCACCTTTTAATATACTTATTTGGTATGCGACCAGTGTCTGTGGGCGTTTTCTAATTATTCTTCCCCGTCTGTTGTGTTTCTGGAATTTGGAACCCTTTGATATACCGTTGACTATATATATATATATATATACTTACTTGTATATCACATACATACAGTAGCAATAAAAGTAGTTATAACGACAGAAACATAAAAAGAAGGTGGCGGGGGGAGGAGGGGAATACAAAAATAATATTGAATGTGAACAAAATGTTCTGAATCTCTTGAAGTAGATTGAAGTGTTGTGAGCAATATTAAAGACAGCGTCACTTGTTTTAACTTGTTCCACATCACGTGACCATGCTTTTACCACACACAGCTTGTTATGTGTGTCTTATCTGTTTATTTGTTACACGATCATGTACAACGTTCCCAGGATATTTCTCATACATTTTATTTCTATAGATTTTACTACTCTCTCTAACTCATCTGTCAATGCTCAAGTGTCGTATCATGTATGTCAGTACTCACAATCACATGTTCACATACGTAAATACTGTGTGGTCAGGTTGACACAAGTAAATACATATATTCCCTTTAATTTTGTCGTTTTCGAAAAACATAGACATCTGCATGGTCCTAATATGTCCCAGTGGTGTACATATGTCTGTAACAGAATTTAAGTTGTAGTCATAGTGAGAAGTTGGAGTATTACGGTGAGGTTTAACATATTTCTGAAGATAAAATAATGCTTAAGATTTTCCTCTCAATTCAGGTTTGTAGAGTAAGGTTGACAATTCACTCCAGTTCTAACAGATCTTGTTAGGTTACCTTACGTAAATGAATACGATAATCTGCTTGTATGAGACCCTGTCACCATAATTAAAGGTGTCTCCGGTGTCGACCCTAATGTTGACCACAATCTTAATTAGGTAAGTCGAGAAATCAACTTCTACATGTTAGAACAGCACAATTTATGTGAAGTAATAAAGCTAATGGGTGACGGTTTAAACATCTCTTGGTATTTGGAAACACTCGTAGAAATTACGAAAAGCACGTAAATAAAGTCATTGTACATCTAAACAGAAACTTCTTTAATCTTCCTCTTGTCTGTAACTGGCGACACGCCAGTGTAATATGTATCTAGGTGCGCAATTGAAAGAGCTGTGCTTGTAAGCTCATTTCTTTGGGATGTTTTGTAATAATAAATATTCGTTAGATTGTTGATGAGCGTTCTTTTGCGCCAAGAAACTATTTTGTTTCTCAAGAGTCTTTTACAGTCGATTACCATTGAAAGGATACAGCACACGTAAGTGTTCGCCCTTAAAATTATGTATCAAGTGCAGCTGTTTAATCTGCTTATTAAATGCTACATTTGAGAAACCAAAGTTTTGTAGCAAGTGCTAGTAGTGCTAAAGATTCTTTTTTATAATTAATTGTGCCATAAAATTTAGAAGCGTAGTTAGGCACTTTTAGAAACTCATGGAATAGTTTTATAATATAATTTAAGTTCTCATTGATAAAATTGTTTCCCTTGAAAAGACAAAAGTTATTTCTCCTAACTAAAATATAGTAATATACAGACAATCGTATTGTACGAGCCAGTAACCCATCACAACATGACGAGTTAGAATTACAGCGAGTTATTTCTGCTTCATGCATTGATAATATCACTATTTCTCCTGCAGTCATTTCACTCTTATACATTCTATGTTACATTCATTGGATGTAGTCAAACTTATCTAGACGCACTGGCTGTGAAGCCAAGGAGAAACCTTAAAAAAAAAGATACGGAAAGAAAACCTTACTTACATACTTAGTCGTTCCTCTTCTACCCTGGGGTGTAGAGGTTTGCTAGAAAGAACGTCATACTGTCTTATCGGTGGTCTTCCTCCCGGCCTGGTTCTAATCCAGTCCTCGTTCATTCAGGGATTGTCAAACATTGTTCTCCCAGCAAACTCTGGGTCGTCACGGAGGTCTGAATCCCTGGTTCTTGGTTCCCCATATTTGTCGTGGTAGCCGACCTTCTTCCATTCTGCATATATGGCCAGACTATCTTAAGTTGGACTGTCCTACTGGGGTCTGTAAGGGCTGGGTTTTGAGGATTTGTCGAATCGTTTGGTTGAGGACCATGTCTCTTCTTGTTACATCAACCACCTTCTTCAGACACATGTCTGAGGCTTAAAGCTGGTTTGTGGGTTTTAGCCATTCACATAACTCGCATCCATATGTCACGATTGGTACATAGGTGGAGCTGTTTACAGCGATCCTTGTCCTCTTTCCAATTTCTATTTTGCCAAGGAGTCATCGATTTATTGCCTTAAATAGTTTTCCAGCTGACTATCTTCGGGTAGGTAACGCTTCTTTGATGCCTCTCTTTGATTCTATGATATATCCAGGGTATTTAAATTGGGTGAGCTGCTCCAGTCTGGTCTCCCAAGCATAATATGACGCATTTTTCCATCTCGTGAAATCACGATTGTTTTTTTATTTGGAACCGCTGATATCCATCGCTCTCTTCTCCAGTTCTTCCTTCCCGACTTGGAAATCGGAATGAAAATGTACATCTGATTTAGCAATCAGGGTAACATCATCAGCAAATGTCAGCTCTGAAATACAGACTTGTCTCATCTTCCAGTATCCCACTGAATACTTTCTTGTCATCTTCACACACGCTTTGATGACTTCGTCCATGAAGAGTTTAAAAAGATAAAGTGACCGAATATCACCGTGTATTATACCTGTGGTGGGACTGAACTCTTCTGATCTATGGTTTGTTGTCCTCAAATAATTTTTGCAAGTCTTTTTGAAGATCTGTATAGCATTGATAACATGTGCTAGCATGTTCTTCCTTGCCAAGCACTCCCAAAGTTCGCTCCAGGGGACATTGTCAAACAAAGATGCAATTCACTTTTACTTAAACTCACGAGGCAACCACACTCTGCTCTATCTAGACTACAAAAAAAGATTTAATATCAGACGTTAGTCAATTATCTAGATACAGACTAGATCCAAATTTGGAAACAAACTAAATCTGACGTACTAGAAAAAAAATATCTCAGGACTCTAGCTCAAATTCCCGGAAAAGAGCCAACCTATTTTGTCGTAGATTTGGATTGATATTTAAGATAGATTCTGGTCCCGTCTGAATAGAACTAAAAATGTGGTAGCTCAGTGAGAGATAAGATAAAGAAATAGATTTTACGAGTGAATAGGTTAAAGGTAGAATCCGTCCCTGGATTGAGAATATACTCTAGTCCTGCCTATCTTTACGACTGTAATTTGTTCATCAGGCAATTCTCCTTTCCATATATATTAACATATACACTATTAACCACTCACATACACACACAGATAAGTGACGACAAATAGACGCACAAACGTGAAACTATAGTAAATGGAGTAGGGATATGGGGCCGAGCTGACCAACACAGGTAATTAAGTTATCATATAAAAAAAAACTTCACAACATACAAAACATCAATAGCAATAGAAATCATAGGTTACAGAAATAATAGCAATAAACCCATAAGTGCAATCCGCTCTATTGAGACAAGATCCTGCAAGTAGAAGTTAATAACCCCAAAAGGTCAAAAGATGTGCGCTATGGTATAGAATTTGACTATACTATAAAGAACAGAGTTCCTAATTAATCTATCCTAAAAAAAAAACAGTATTAAGAAACAAAAAAAAAAAGGAAGAAAAACACAAAGTGAGTACAATGATTATATAACAGAAGAATTATTCACTCCACTGTCTCTCGCTTCTGACAAACCTGTGGCCACATTCAGTCTCGCTTACCTAATAGTTATTTAACAACATCTGGAACATATCTCCATGCTACACGCAACAAATCCAGTGTTGGGTTTTGGCAAAATAAGCCCCAGTTCCTCCAATACAGATTAATCCTCCTATTGGGGAACGCTTACTTTGTTACTGATAATTGGATCGGTTTATGTCACAACAATTAGTCCAGGAAGGAAAATAATTACGAGATCTAGTGTTTACAGTGTACTTCTTCTTCTTCTTCTTCCATCCTTAGCCACCAACCGGCAAAGCAGTATGTGGCCAGTACGCCTAGTGGCGTCTTAGGGCAACAACAAATTGATCAAATTGCTAAAGAAAATGTCAGATAGGTAAATCTCTCTGGATAAATCCTCGCCACAACACAGTGGTCGGTAGTCGTGTAGTGTTAAGTTTGATATTTTCGCCACAGCGGGCTGAATATAAATTAAAATGGAAAATAAATCTGGGTAGCTATATGTCCAGTTAAATTTATTCTTAGTGTCGTAAGTTTGTACTCTATCTCTCTCTCTCTCTTTCTCTTTCTCTCTCTCTCTCTCTCTCTCTCTCTCTCTCTCTCTCTGGGTGAAACAAGAGGGCCGAACAGGTCAACCTCGATGACCCGATATTACATAAGAATGTTCTTGGTGCTATTGCTTAGACCATTTTTCTCAGATTTAGTCCGCTTGTAGGTTTGGTTTGTGACCCGTACTAGATTTAGGAAAAAGATACAAAACATTTAACCACAATATCAGTATTCTATCCTAACCCGCGTAAAGGTAGACTCTATTATCCACTCGGTTATTAAATTTGATTAGAAACCACAAGTGTCTAGCCTATCTTACCGTTTTTATTAACCCGTGAAATAAACGCTAGTCATTTACAAAATAACACATAATGGATTAGAGATAAATATATAATTCATCAGTACTCAATCGCCTAGTGTATTTACTAGTCAATTAAAATATCTCTTTCTGTGTGATGGCGCGTAATTAAATTTACGTTACAGCTGGAAAAATTAGCTATATATATCGTTTAATACACTAGCTAATTAACACAGTAAATCCTAGTGAAATATAATGACGAACTTTAACAACTAAATCACTCAAGTGCTAGTATATTTATTTACCGCAACACAGAAAATGAAACTATCTCCTACGAAATTCTAAGTAATCCAATTTGTACAATGGCTCAAGGATTCGAGCTAGATAATCCAAAAGTTCTGAGGCGACTAGATAATTTGATTTTAAAGGATGAGGTATTTATATAAAATTGGTCTTCTTTCGCTAGCTAGTGCGAGATGTCACGTCTTAGCCCGTATTTTGGGAAAATCTGCGGTTCGATTCCGAATTAAAGCTTTATTTCTCACCTTTGCCGACCGCATAGACATTTGCTAGCAAGCAGATGTCTTTTGATCCTGTCTCTTACTGTAGCTAATTACGTCCCCTGTGAACACGAACAAACGGATGTGATCGGTAACTGTTGTTATCGTCACTTTTTTCATTCGCTTAATTCCCCCTGTAAAACGTAACCATCAAAGGTACGTCTTCTGTTTTATCGCCCTTGATTCTACAAATAGACGACTCGTTCTCTTTATACACGCGTTCTTTGTGTTATCTGTCAATATTCAACGATTGTCCAATCGCGCGCGTGATAAACAGTTAGCGGCTCTTCTCGCTAGCTGTCACCTGTCCGCTCGTGTACTAGCTAATAGGTCTGTTTGTAAATACTCACTAGTCCCTGTAAGACATAGAGAAAAAAAGAAAATAGGCGTGGCTAAAATATGAGTAGACAGATATCAAAGTGAATGGGTTCTGCCTTTAACCAAACGTGCATACTAATAAGGAAGCAAAGGTGGGAAACCAGGTGGAAGCAAAGACGTGCGGATACATGTAATCTATTTACATAACTTGGCACAATGGCATCAGGCAGTAATTCACAATTTGACATTATGTAGGAACATTTACCAGCAACATTTGTTTTCGTGGATTTAAGGAAAATGATTAAAAAGCAAAAAGAAAACATTGATGTAATTTGTATTTTTTTTTTTTTTAAATACATTAATCAAACACTAAAAATGTCTTTTAAAAAATTTAAAATGCCAAAAATTTGCAAAATAGTGACTAAAAAAATGTGTTGTAAAATGAGCAAAGAATATCACAAATGCCATGATATGACAACAGTGGCTAAAAATGATCAATTGTGCCTTAACAAAGGTTAGTTTTGTATCAAGCACTTTTGTATTCAATTCATCAACGTTTTGGTTAAGCCGAAAAAAATGATCATCAAAATCCTAGCTCTAGTGATCATCATGAGTTTACTTGTCCATTAGTTTTTCTCGTCTTGAGCAAAAACATAAAAGGTTTCACTTTAATTAATCCCTATAGTGTACTCTCTAAAAAAAACATATATTTCCAAAAAACAACTCTTGACACGGCTCTCTATAACGGACAATAGTTTAAACGTTATAACTCTAAATGTGAGAGGTCTAAGAACACAACTGATACAATGACAACATTAGTACACACATATAAAACTGACGTCATTTTGTCTACAGAAGTTAGTCCCATAGAAGATACTGACGTAGAACAGCAAAGTGTTTGAGACTTACTATACTAGATCCATCATCGAGAGGTCAGGTGACCAGTTCCTTCCTCATTGCCTTTTTCCTACTCTGGATCAAGAGCAGCGTCAGGCACCCATTTACAGCAGAGTAGACTGGATAATAATCCAACGTGTTTCTAACACAGCAACTTTGCCGCGATAAGCCAGCGTTATTACAATTTTTCCAATAGGACAATATTTCTACAGACAACTTGTATTCATGATGAAATTCCAGGTAACCACATGACAACACACCTAGGTTTACAGAAGGTACATTTTAGTTTATGAACATCGCAAACAGGAGTAGTCATTCTACAGACTTCAGATCTGATGGAAATAATACATAAACACAAAGAAAGCGAAGGAAGATACGCAATAGCACCAATAAGGAACCAAAAAAATCCCAGACACACATATATTATTTCTCACGGACAAAGTATCCAACTGTTTATAGGTTCGTCTTTTTTTTAATTTTTTTGTTGTCTTCTCTCCACTCCGGCAGGATTAATCTACCGCTCCTTTTAAGTGGTAACGTCTACCGTTGTTCATTGTTTAGTCTTGCAGCATTCAATGTATATCTTATCATATTTTGTTATTTTTGTCATTCCCCTAATTTTACCTTGTTCGCTTGACTTGTTTTGAAACAACATTGGATTCTATTTGTGCAGAGCGAACCTGCCACATTGACTTTTCGCTTATCACCAGCTCCAAACGGAGTGAGAGTCTACATTGTGTGACATTCATATTGTCAACCTAAACTTTTTGTCTGGGTCAATACACAAACCACGTTGTTTACAGGCTCAAATACGATTGGACTGACGGTATTGGGAGAAAAGTTACCAGTTCGCACATGTTACGTGTCGGAAGACGTTAATCTGGTTAAAGATTACGACACGTAGAGTAAGATAACAAATGTGATTATGGAGCACTGAAAGCTACGTAATTGTTTCCGCCCAGACCTTGTTGTGATAAATAATTTTAAGAAAGTAACATCATGAACAATTTTATAAAGTGATAGATCTATAAGATAGTGTATTGTAAACATGATAAATACCCACGGAATTAGAAACTGTCAACTCGTCCATAGTTGCTCCAAACTGGAAGATGTTCCAGTAAACGCATGACTGTCTTTGACCACTGAGTCTGTTCGTTTCTGACAGTGTCGTATAGATCGTTTATGATAATTATACAGCATCTGTCCCTATTGACTTTATTTGTGACTGAATTTCTGGTAATGGTAATACACCTGAACCCAATCGATGATATCGCCCAACTGACTAAGGTCTAGGGTCTCTATGGGCCTGCCACAACGGTCTGTAACGTAATGAATATTATAAATTTCTACGCTTGCTTATGTGTCACCTAGCTACTCAAGTTTGACATTTCAGACTTTTCACTTTCCTACCGGTGCCTACTCTGTTATCTGTATGTCGTCATTAGAAAACTCGACCAAATAACTATCGTGTTTCCCCGCCGTGACACGACCTCAGAAGGTAATGGAGTTTGAAAGCAATATATCATGGTCTCCTGTACAATGTTCTGCATGAGAGGGATGGGAATAAACACACGAAGGTAAGACGACTGGAGGATGGTTGGTGTGGTATGAAAATGCTTAGAGAGACTGCTGTGATTGGACCTCTCCTCAACATAGCAACCTTGGTGTACGTGAGAAAATATTCATTGAAACCTAGCGCCTAGTAAGACAACTTCATTGACATGAGTTTTGTCAAGGAGAGACAGCAAAAATGAGAGCTCACAACCAGGACACCCTGTAGGGGCGGCGCAGAATTAGGAGTGCTGGTGTCGTCAATTGAATGTGAATCGCTGTCGCTTGTAGCTGAGTGGTCCGCCTCTGTCTTATTCTCTATTTTGTCTCCTCCAATTGTGTCTTTGTAATAGCTCCTACAGCTTTATTTCTGGATTTAGTCTTGTCACACTTACATTGGACAGGCTAAATTTTGCCCCTTTAGCACGTGTGCCTCGGCTTCCAGCTAAAGATCTTTTTAGTGTCCTTAATTGTGGGTGGCGCCAAAGTTCCCTGATTCTTTGATTCAGAGAGAAAATGGACACACAGGAAAGCATCCTTCGCCTTTCATGTGTCCGAGCGCGTGAAGAATCGCAAACTTTGGCAGTTCGGAAGACCGCCAGTGTCGCAATTTTCTTTTATCAAGAGACGCGTTACGGTAAGCACACTTACTCATTTATTGCAGTAGGATAGGCCGCCAGGTGTTTGAACTTAATTATATAGAATAGAGATCCCTCGTGACTTTGTTCATCTTAAATACATCTATACATCGCCATCGTCGTCTTCTCATCTCTTGTTTCACTGACACTTGTCTGGTTCTTGTTCATCAGTTCCACGATGGTAACCTTGTCATGCCATTTTAATCCTTCTATTCTACGCGAGCACCCATTTATGATAGTCTGTAGCTTTTTGGTTGTTGTTTTAGTTGTTTTTCAGGTTTCAGAGCCATATAATAGTACTGACTTGACATTTGAGGTGAAGATTCTTATTTCTGTGTTGGACCCGATATCTCTTGATTTCCATATTAGTTCGGATATTTAACGAACACGGAAAAACTGGTGAACATAATCCCTATTTATTCCCAACATTATTAAGAGTAATTAGTGTATTTAAATAAGTTAGCTCTCTATTTATTTGTCACATTGTTTTTCTTGGCATTAAGTTAGTATAAATACTTACGAATACAAAATTAAGCAACAGAAATATAATGTAAATATACCAGTCACTGTACTTTCAATTGTAAATGTCTTTATGACGTTATTGTCACACAGAATTGAAAATATTTTTACAGTGAATATCCTAATTATAACTGATGGTTAGGTTAAAACAGTGAAGGTTTTCTGATTCTTTTCCGCTCTCCTCTTATTTATTAAATAAACAGCTTTTGTTTTTTAAATTGTAGTTCTCGTCATATATAGAAGTCAACGCGGTACTTAAATTTAATGATGGTCAATTTGTTTAAAGCTCTAAGATGTTCAGCGAGGTGGCCAATCATTCCAGTTTCAACTGGTTTTTCAGGATAATTTACGTTAAGTTAAAAGATATTCTGCTCGTTTGAGGTCCCGCCATCATCAGAACAGGTGTTCCGGGTTTCATAATATTGGCTAGTTTTTTTGTTTTTTTTAATGATTCATATCACCAGCCTAGCAGAAGTGAAGAAGGGGTAATCTTCAGACTTCGCACAGGCCACAACAGACTGGGATATCATCTATTCAACAAGCTATAGATAGGAACTACTGATGAGTGTAACTGTGGTAACGATAAAATGACTAATGAACATTATTTCAGGGGTGCCCAACATAAGAGGAACAGAGAAAGCGCATATGGCCATCACCAGCACCATTCCTGGAACAAAGATCTACGGAGATACCAACACTCTCAGGCTGACCACTGCCTTCTTTGAACATATTCAAGTCGACGTCTGGAAGTGGGCGCGGCAGAAGACAAATGTACTAGCAACAAAATATTGTAAACCACATAAATGTTGACTATAGCATGGGTTGGTAACCCAGGAGCTTTTGGAATCTACTTTAGTGACACTGCGCTCTCTTAAGATCTACCGGTACTATATATTATGTATGTGTATATGTATATACGTGTATGTGTGTGTTTGTGACACTGAGCTCTCTTGAGATCTACTATAGTATAAGTAAATAAATTAAGGGGCTGCAGTAAAACTGGTAAGGAATATAAGTTTATAAACTAATAAAACGGTATTGAATCAGTTTTACTAAATAACAGTTCACATGAGACAAGGGACGTTTCGGGTTTTACCCTTCGTCAGCCACAAACAGGTGACAAAGTGCAGGCGGTTTTGTAGCAGATCGCTTTGTGTGGATTTTTAACAATGGTATAAGCGCCGTACCGTTCAGAAAGCAATGGCAAACTACTGAATGAAAAAAATTGCCTAGAAAAATCACAAACAGCCAATAAAAGCTGAGGTTGATTGCCACGTCCTGTAAAGGATAAGCAACTAACTTTTTTTTATATGTATATATATGTGTGTGTGTGTTTGTGACACTGAGCTCTCTTAAGATCTACTATATATTATATGTGTGTATATGTATATACATGTGTGTGTGTGAGATTGTGACACTGAGCTCTCTTAAGATCTACTATATATTATGTGTGTGTATAGGTATATACATGAGTGTGTGTGTGTGTTTGTGTCATTTAAAGTGGGGGGCGGTGCAGGGAAGTTGGGAGGGTGATGATATTATAGTAGTCNGCNCGNTANTTNTTNTTNGGATNGTTNANGANATATNTTTTNTNCNAGNGANACTTTNTAATNCCGGCGAGAGAGGTCTAGTCTGAAGTTTCCCTTGTTTAAACAAGTCTTTCTTTTTTTTTTTTTTTTCCCGACGCCTAAAGATCTTTCTAAGTCATTCAAAAAGAATCTACTGTTAGATCATAATCAACTGATTGCGGACTTTTTACACTATACTGACATTTGCATTAATTGTACAATTTAATGTTAAATTTATTTTAAAATCAGCTCATGTAAAAAATGTCTGGACTACAACAAATATTAGACATTCTAATTTTGTGATAACAAAGCGGTTTTTTTTCTTAGATTAGTTATAAAAATTATAATGGTCAAGTTTAAAACAGTAATGATGGGCTTTAAAATAAAATAAGGTCAATGTTTATTTATTGATACAATAATGTTCTCTAAGTATAAGTTTACCTCCCATCTTAAATATATTTGGGGAAGACAACAATTTATATTGGGGTTATATAAGTAATTACAATTTTAATGTCAGTATTATAAAAAACTTAGGTATATTTCATTCAGGCGGCGGCTGGTGTGATTTTATATAGCAAAAATACTCGAAATTATTTCAGGCGCGTTTTATTTCAATATTTGGCGGGCGCCATTTAAATGATTTTTAATATAGCGATAATATTTTATATTATTATTTATTTATTCATTAAAAAATTTTTTGACTTTTATATAGCGATATATTTTTTAAGGTATCAATTATATTTTTATATTAATTTTAATATTTTTATATTTTAATAAATTTTTTTTTTTAAATTATTTAAATATTAAAAAAAATTATAATAAAAACTTTTTTATAAAATAGTGTTAAAAATTTAAAATAATATTTTTTTTTGACGATTATATTGACTTTTTTATATTTATAAAAAAAGTCATAAAATTAAAAATAAATCATATTAAAAAAAAATATATCACCTATAAAAAAAATTCATGCGCCGCCGCCTGAATGATACCCTAATTTAAAAAATAAATCGCTATAAAAAAAGTCATGCGCCGCCGCCTGAATGATACCTAAATAAAAAATAATTATAAAAAAAATCAAATAAATAAAAATATGAATGATACCTAAGTTAAAATATATCGCAAAATATATAAAAAATGCGCCGCCGCCTGAAAAAATAAAATTCGATAAAATATAAAAAATTGCTATATAAAAAAAAAACCACGAAAAAAAAATAATTTATAAGTTGCGCATATTGTTAAAATAAAAATATAATACAAAAAATTACTTATATAACCCCAAAAAAAAAAAAAAAAATAAAAAATATATAAAAAATTGGGAAAAAAAAAAATTAATAAAAAATAGAAACATTTAAAAATGTATCAAAAAAATAAAACATAAACCTTATTTAAAAAAAAATCAAAATGTTTAAACTTGACCAAACCTTTATAAAACTATCTAAAAAAAAAAAAAACCGCTTTGTTATCAACAAAAAGAATGTCTAAAAATTTGTTGTAGTCCAGACATTTTTTACATGAGCATAAAAAAATAAAATAAATTACAAAAAAATTGTACAATTAAAAAAAAATGTCAGTAATAGTGTAAAAGTCCGCAAATAAAAAATTTATTATGATCTAACAGTAATATAATTCTAGTGAATGACTTAGAAGATCTTTAGGCGTCTGCGGGAAAAAAAAAAAAAAGACTTGTTAAACAAGGGAAAAAAAAAAAAAGACTAACCTCTCCCGCCGGCAAAAAAAAAGTGTCACTGGGATGAAATATAAAATTTTCATCAATTCCCAAAAAAAAAAAAAAAAAGCTGGCTACTATAATATCATCAAAACTTCCCTGCAACCGCCCCCACTTTAAATGACACAAACACACACAACACACTCATGTATATACCTATAACACACACATAATATATAGTAGATCTTAAGAGAGCTCAGTGTCACAATCACACAAAACAATGTATATACAAATAAAAAAAAACAAATAAAAAGAAAAGTAAAAAAAAAAAAAAAAAAACAAAAAAAATAAAAATACATATAAAAAAAAGTTAAAAAAAAAAAATCCTTTACAGGACGTGGCAATCAAAAATTAAATCAGCTTTTTATTGGCTGTTTGTGATTTTTCTAGGCAATTTTTTTCATTCAGTAGTTTGCCATTGCTTTCTGAACGGTACGGCGCTTATACCATTGTTAAAAATCCACACAAAGCGATCTGCTACAAAACCGCCTGCAGCAGGTTTCGAACCTGGTATAACTGGATTATGAAACTGCGTTCATATCCATTAGGCCACAGACATGATATATACATATAAAAACACATAATATATAGTAGATCTTAAGAGAGCTCAGTGTCACAAACACACACACACACGTATATACATATACACGCACATAATATATAGTAGATCTCAATATAATTTTATAAACTAATAAAACGGTATTGAATCAGTTTTACTAAATAACAGTTCACATGAGACAAGGGACGTTTCGGGTTTTACCCTTCGTCAGCCTCAAGTATAGTTTTGTAGTACCTATATGTAATTTTTGTCTTTGTCACCTGTTTGTGGCTGACGAAGGGTAAAACCCGAAACGTCCCTTGTCTCATGTGAACTGTTATTTAGTAAAACTGATTCAATACCGTTTTATTAGTTTATAAACTTATATTCCTTACCAGGTTTTACTGCAGCCCCTTAATTTATTTACTTATTTACTATAGTAGATCTCAAGAGAGCTCAGTGTCACAAACACACACATACACGTATATACATATACACATACATAATATATAGTACCGGTAGATCTTAAGAGAGCGCAGTGTCACTAAAGTAGATTCCAAAAGCTCCTGGGTTACCAACCCATGCTATAGTCAACATTTATGTGGTTTACAATATTTTGTTGCTAGTACATTTGTCTTCTGCCGCGCCCACTTCCAGACGTCGACTTGAATATGTTCAAAGAAGGCAGTGGTCAGCCTGAGAGTGTTGGTATCTCCGTAGATCTTTGTTCCAGGAATGGTGCTGGTGATGGCCATATGCGCTTTCTCTGTTCCTCTTATGTTGGGCACCCCTGAAATAATGTTCATTAGTCATTTTATCGTTACCACAGTTACACTCATCAGTAGTTCCTATCTATAGCTTGTTGAATAGATGATATCCCAGTCTGTTGTGGCCTGTGCGAAGTCTGAAGATTACCCCTTCTTCACTTCTGCTAGGCTGGTGATATGAATCATTAAAAAAAAAACAAAAAAACTAGCCAATATTATGAAACCCGGAACACCTGTTCTGATGATGGCGGGACCTCAAACGAGCAGAATATCTTTTAACTTAACGTAAATTATCCTGAAAAACCAGTTGAAACTGGAATGATTGGCCACCTCGCTGAACATCTTAGAGCTTTAAACAAATTGACCATCATTAAATTTAAGTACCGCGTTGACTTCTATATATGACGAGAACTACAATTTAAAAAACAAAAGCTGTTTATTTAATAAATAAGAGGAGAGCGGAAAAGAATCAGAAAACCTTCACTGTTTTAACCTAACCATCAGTTATAATTAGGATATTCACTGTAAAAATATTTTCAATTCTGTGTGACAATAACGTCATAAAGACATTTACAATTGAAAGTACAGTGACTGGTATATTTACATTATATTTCTGTTGCTTAATTTTGTATTCGTAAGTATTTATACTAACTTAATGCCAAGAAAAACAATGTGACAAATAAATAGAGAGCTAACTTATTTAAATACACTAATTACTCTTAATAATGTTGGGAATAAATAGGGATTATGTTCACCAGTTTTTCCGTGTTCGTTAAATATCCGAACTAATATGGAAATCAAGAGATATCGGGTCCAACACAGAAATAAGAATCTTCACCTCAAATGTCAAGTCAGTACTATTATATGGCTCTGAAACCTGAAAAACAACTAAAACAACAACCAAAAAGCTACAGACTATCATAAATGGGTGCTCGCGTAGAATAGAAGGATTAAAATGGCATGACAAGGTTACCATCGTGGAACTGATGAACAAGAACCAGACAAGTGTCAGTGAAACAAGAGATGAGAAGACGACGATGGCGATGTATAGATGTATTTAAGATGAACAAAGTCACGAGGGATCTCTATTCTATATAATTAAGTTCAAACACCTGGCGGCCTATCCTACTGCAATAAATGAGTAAGTGTGCTTACCGTAACGCGTCTCTTGATAAAAGAAAATTGCGACACTGGCGGTCTTCCGAACTGCCAAAGTTTGCGATTCTTCACGCGCTCGGACACATGAAAGGCGAAGGATGCTTTCCTGTGTGTCCATTTTCTCTCTGAATCAAAGAATCAGGGAACTTTGGCGCCACCCACAATTAAGGACACTAAAAAGATCTTTAGCTGGAAGCCGAGGCACACGTGCTAAAGGGGCAAAATTTAGCCTGTCCAATGTAAGTGTGACAAGACTAAATCCAGAAATAAAGCTGTAGGAGCTATTACAAAGACACAATTGGAGGAGACAAAATAGAGAATAAGACAGAGGCGGACCACTCAGCTACAAGCGACAGCGATTCACATTCAATTGACGACACCAGCACTCCTAATTCTGTGCCGCCCCTACAGGGTGTCCTGGTTGTGAGCTCTCATTTTTGCTGTCTCTCCTTGACAAAACTCATGTCAATGAAGTTGTCTTACTAGGCGCTAGGTTTCAATGAATATTTTCTCACGTACACCAAGGTTGCTATGTTGAGGAGAGGTCCAATCACAGCAGTCTCTCTAAGCATTTTCATACCACACCAACCATCCTCCAGTCGTCTTACCTTCGTGTGTTTATTCCCATCCCTCTCATGCAGAACATTGTACAGGAGACCATGATATATTGCTTTCAAACTCCATTACCTTCTGAGGTCGTGTCACGGCGGGGAAACACGATAGTTATTTGGTCGAGTTTTCTAATGACGACATACAGATAACAGAGTAGGCACCGGTAGGAAAGTGAAAAGTCTGAAATGTCAAACTTGAGTAGCTAGGTGACACATAAGCAAGCGTAGAAATTTATAATATTCATTACGTTACAGACCGTTGTGGCAGGCCCATAGAGACCCTAGACCTTAGTCAGTTGGGCGATATCATCGATTGGGTTCAGGTGTATTACCATTACCAGAAATTCAGTCACAAATAAAGTCAATAGGGACAGATGCTGTATAATTATCATAAACGATCTATACGACACTGTCAGAAACGAACAGACTCAGTGGTCAAAGACAGTCATGCGTTTACTGGAACATCTTCCAGTTTGGAGCAACTATGGACGAGTTGACAGTTTCTAATTCCGTGGGTATTTATCATGTTTACAATACACTATCTTATAGATCTATCACTTTATAAAATTGTTCATGATGTTACTTTCTTAAAATTATTTATCACAACAAGGTCTGGGCGGAAACAATTACGTAGCTTTCAGTGCTCCATAATCACATTTGTTATCTTACTCTACGTGTCGTAATCTTTAACCAGATTAACGTCTTCCGACACGTAACATGTGCGAACTGGTAACTTTTCTCCCAATACCGTCAGTCCAATCGTATTTGAGCCTGTAAACAACGTGGTTTGTGTATTGACCCAGACAAAAAGTTTAGGTTGACAATATGAATGTCACACAATGTAGACTCTCACTCCGTTTGGAGCTGGTGATAAGCGAAAAGTCAATGTGGCAGGTTCGCTCTGCACAAATAGAATCCAATGTTGTTTCAAAACAAGTCAAGCGAACAAGGTAAAATTAGGGGAATGACAAAAATAACAAAATATGATAAGATATACATTGAATGCTGCAAGACTAAACAATGAACAACGGTAGACGTTACCACTTAAAAGGAGCGGTAGATTAATCCTGCCGGAGTGGAGAGAAGACAACAAAAAAATTAAAAAAAAGACGAACCTATAAACAGTTGGATACTTTGTCCGTGAGAAATAATATATGTGTGTCTGGGATTTTTTTGGTTCCTTATTGGTGCTATTGCGTATCTTCCTTCGCTTTCTTTGTGTTTATGTATTATTTCCATCAGATCTGAAGTCTGTAGAATGACTACTCCTGTTTGCGATGTTCATAAACTAAAATGTACCTTCTGTAAACCTAGGTGTGTTGTCACGTCTTTACCTGGAATTTCATCATGAATACAAGTTGTCTGTAGAAATATTGTCCTATTGGAAAAATTGTAATAACGCTGGCTTATCGCGGCAAAGTTGCTGTGTTAGAAACACGTTGGATTATTATCCAGTCTACTCTGCTGTAAATGGGTGCCTGACGCTGCTCTTGATCCAGAGTAGGAAAAAGGCAATGAGGAAGGAACTGGTCACCTGACCTCTCGATGATGGATCTAGTATAGTAAGTCTCAAACACTTTGCTGTTCTACGTCAGTATCTTCTATGGGACTAACTTCTGTAGACAAAATGACGTCAGTTTTATATGTGTGTACTAATGTTGTCATTGTATCAGTTGTGTTCTTAGACCTCTCACATTTAGAGTTATAACGTTTAAACTATTGTCCGTTATAGAGAGCCGTGTCAAGAGTTGTTTTTTGGAAATATATGTTTTTTTTAGAGAGTACACTATAGGGATTAATTAAAGTGAAACCTTTTATGTTTTTGCTCAAGACGAGAAAAACTAATGGACAAGTAAACTCATGATGATCACTAGAGCTAGGATTTTGATGATCATTTTTTTCGGCTTAACCAAAACGTTGATGAATTGAATACAAAAGTGCTTGATACAAAACTAACCTTTGTTAAGGCACAATTGATCATTTTTAGCCACTGTTGTCATATCATGGCATTTGTGATATTCTTTGCTCATTTTACAACACATTTTTTTAGTCACTATTTTGCAAATTTTTGGCATTTTAAATTTTTTAAAAGACATTTTTAGTGTTTGATTAATGTATTTAAAAAAAAAAAATACAAATTACATCAATGTTTTCTTTTTGCTTTTTAATCATTTTCCTTAAATCCACGAAAACAAATGTTGCTGGTAAATGTTCCTACATAATGTCAAATTGTGAATTACTGCCTGATACCATTGTGCCAAGTTATGTAAATAGATTACATGTATCCGCACGTCTTTGCTTCCACCTGGTTTCCCACCTTTGCTTCCTTATTAGTATGCACGTTTGGTTAAAGGCAGAACCCATGCACTTTGATATCTGTCTAACTCATATTTTAGCCACGCCTATTTTCTTTTTTTCTCTATGTCTTACAGGCACTAGTGAGTATTTACAAACAGACCGATTAGCTAGTACACGAGCGGACAGGTGACAGCTAGCGAGAAGAGCCGCTAACTGTTTATCACGCGCGCGATTGGACAATCGTTGAATATTGACAGATAACACAAAGAACGCGTGTATAAAGAGAACGAGTCGTCTATTTGTAGAATCAAGGGCGATAAAACAGAAGACGTACCTTTGATGGTTACGTTTTACAGGGGGAATTAAGCGAATGAAAAAAGTGACGATAACAACAGTTACCGATCACATCCGTTTGTTCGTGTTCACAGGGGACGTAATTAGCTACAGTAAGAGACAGGATCAAAAGACATCTGCTTGCTAGCAAATGTCTATGCGGTCGGCAAAGGTGAGAAATAAAGCTTTAATTCGGAATCGAACCGCAGATTTTCCCAAAATACGGGCTAAGACGTGACATCTCGCACTAGCTAGCGAAAGAAGACCAATTTTATATAAATACCTCATCCTTTAAAATCAAATTATCTAGTCGCCTCAGAACTTTTGGATTATCTAGCTCGAATCCTTGAGCCATTGTACAAATTGGATTACTTAGAATTTCGTAGGAGATAGTTTCATTTTCTGTGTTGCGGTAAATAAATATACTAGCACTTGAGTGATTTAGTTGTTAAAGTTCGTCATTATATTTCACTAGGATTTACTGTGTTAATTAGCTAGTGTATTAAACGATATATATAGCTAATTTTTCCAGCTGTAACGTAAATTTAATTACGCGCCATCACACAGAAAGAGATATTTTAATTGACTAGTAAATACACTAGGCGATTGAGTACTGATGAATTATATATTTATCTCTAATCCATTATGTGTTATTTTGTAAATGACTAGCGTTTATTTCACGGGTTAATAAAAACGGTAAGATAGGCTAGACACTTGTGGTTTCTAATCAAATTTAATAACCGAGTGGATAATAGAGTCTACCTTTACGCGGGTTAGGATAGAATACTGATATTGTGGTTAAATGTTTTGTATCTTTTTCCTAAATCTAGTACGGGTCACAAACCAAACCTACAAGCGGACTAAATCTGAGAAAAATGGTCTAAGCAATAGTACCAAGAACATTCTTATGTAATATCGGGTCATCGAGGTTGACCTGTTCGGCCCTCTTGTTTCACCCAGAGAGAGAGAGAGAGAGAGAGAAAGAGAAAGAGAGAGAGAGAGTACAAACTTACGACACTAAGAATAAATTTAACTGGACATATAGCTACCCAGATTTATTTTCCATTTTAATTTATATTCAGCCCGCTGTGGCGAAAATATCAAACTTAACACTACACGACTACCGACCACTGTGTTGTGGAGAGGATTTATCCAGAGAGATTTACCTATCTGACATTTTCTTTAGCAATTTGATCAATTTGTTGTTGCCCTAAGACGCCACTAGGCGTACTGGCCACATACTGCTTTGCCGGTTGGTGGCTAAGGATGGAAGAAGAAGAAGAAGAAGTACACTGTGAACACTAGATCTCGTAATTATTTTCCTTCCTGGACTAATTGTTGTGACATAAACCGATCCAATTATCAGTAACAAAGTAAGCGTTCCCCAATAGGAGGATTAATCTGTATTGGAGGAACTGGGGCTTATTTTGCCAAAACCCAACACTGGATTTGTTGCGTGTAGCATGGAGATATGTTCCAGATGTTGTTAAATAACTATTAGGTAAGCGAGACTGAATGTGGCCACAGGTTTGTCAGAAGCGAGAGACAGTGGAGTGAATAATTCTTCTGTTATATAATCATTGTACTCACTTTGTGTTTTTCTTCCTTTTTTTTTTGTTTCTTAATACTGTTTTTTTTTAGGATAGATTAATTAGGAACTCTGTTCTTTATAGTATAGTCAAATTCTATACCATAGCGCACATCTTTTGACCTTTTGGGGTTATTAACTTCTACTTGCAGGATCTTGTCTCAATAGAGCGGATTGCACTTATGGGTTTATTGCTATTATTTCTGTAACCTATGATTTCTATTGCTATTGATGTTTTGTATGTTGTGAAGTTTTTTTTATATGATAACTTAATTACCTGTGTTGGTCAGCTCGGCCCCATATCCCTACTCCATTTACTATAGTTTCACGTTTGTGCGTCTATTTGTCGTCCCTTATCTGTGTGTGTATGTGAGTGGTTAATAGTGTATATGTTAATATATATGGAAAGGAGAATTGCCTGATGAACAAATTACAGTCGTAAAGATAGGCAGGACTAGAGTATATTCTCAATCCAGGGACGGATTCTACCTTTAACCTATTCACTCGTAAAATCTATTTCTTTATCTTATCTCTCAATGAGCTACCACATTTTAAGTTCTATTCAGACGGGACCAGAATCTATCTTAAATATCAATCCAAATCTACGACAAAATAGGTTGGCTCTTTTCCGGGAATTTTAGCTAGAGTCCTGAGATATTTTTTTTTCTAGTACGTCAGATTTAGTTTGTTTCCAAATTTGGATCTAGTCTGTATCTAGATAATTGACTAACGTCTGATATTAAATCTTTTTTTGTAGTCTAGATAGAGCAGAGTGTGGTTGCCTCGTGAGTTTAAGTAAAAGTGAATTGCATCTTTGTTTGACAATGTCCCCTGGAGCGAACTTTGGGAGTGCTTGGCAAGGAAGAACATGCTAGCACATGTTATCAATGCTATACAGATCTTCAAAAAGACTTGCAAAAATTATTTGAGGACAACAAACCATAGATCAGAAGAGTTCAGTCCCACCACAGGTATAATACACGGTGATATTCGGTCACTTTATCTTTTTAAACTCTTCATGGACGAAGTCATCAAAGCGTGTGTGAAGATGACAAGAAAGTATTCAGTGGGATACTGGAAGATGAGACAAGTCTGTATTTCAGAGCTGACATTTGCTGATGATGTTACCCTGATTGCTAAATCAGATGTACATTTTCATTCCGATTTCCAAGTCGGGAAGGAAGAACTGGAGAAGAGAGCGATGGATATCAGCGGTTCCAAATAAAAAAACAATCGTGATTTCACGAGATGGAAAAATGCGTCATATTATGCTTGGGAGACCAGACTGGAGCAGCTCACCCAATTTAAATACCCTGGATATATCATAGAATCAAAGAGAGGCATCAAAGAAGCGTTACCTACCCGAAGATAGTCAGCTGGAAAACTATTTAAGGCAATAAATCGATGACTCCTTGGCAAAATAGAAATTGGAAAGAGGACAAGGATCGCTGTAAACAGCTCCACCTATGTACCAATCGTGACATATGGATGCGAGTTATGTGAATGGCTAAAACCCACAAACCAGCTTTAAGCCTCAGACATGTGTCTGAAGAAGGTGGTTGATGTAACAAGAAGAGACATGGTCCTCAACCAAACGATTCGACAAATCCTCAAAACCCAGCCCTTACAGACCCCAGTAGGACAGTCCAACTTAAGATAGTCTGGCCATATATGCAGAATGGAAGAAGGTCGGCTACCACGACAAATATGGGGAACCAAGAACCAGGGATTCAGACCTCCGTGACGACCCAGAGTTTGCTGGGAGAACAATGTTTGACAATCCCTGAATGAACGAGGACTGGATTAGAACCAGGCCGGGAGGAAGACCACCGATAAGACAGTATGACGTTCTTTCTAGCAAACCTCTACACCCCAGGGTAGAAGAGGAACGACTAAGTATGTAAGTAAGGTTTTCTTTCCGTATCTTTTTTTTTAAGGTTTCTCCTTGGCTTCACAGCCAGTGCGTCTAGATAAGTTTGACTACATCCAATGAATGTAACATAGAATGTATAAGAGTGAAATGACTGCAGGAGAAATAGTGATATTATCAATGCATGAAGCAGAAATAACTCGCTGTAATTCTAACTCGTCATGTTGTGATGGGTTACTGGCTCGTACAATACGATTGTCTGTATATTACTATATTTTAGTTAGGAGAAATAACTTTTGTCTTTTCAAGGGAAACAATTTTATCAATAAAAACATAAAATATATTATAAAACTATTCCATGAGTTTCTAAAAGTGCCTAACTATGCTTCTAAATTTTATGGCACAATTAATTATAAAAAAGAATCTTTAGCACTACTAGCACTTGCTACAAAACTTTGGTTTCTCAAATGTAGCATTTAATAAGCAGATTAAACAGCTGCACTTGATACATAATTTTAAGGGCGAACACTTACGTGTGCTGTATCCTTTCAATGGTAATCGGCTGTACAAAACTTTTGAGAAACAAAATAGTTTCTTGGCGCAAAAGAACGCTCATCAACAATCTAACGAATATTTATTATTACAAAACATCCCAAAGAAATGAGCTTACAAGCACAGCTATTTCAATTGCGCACCTAGATACATATTACACTGGCGTGTCGCCAGTTACAGACAAGAGCAAGATTAAAGAAGTTTCTGTTTAGATGTACAATGACTTTATTTACGTGCTTTTCGTAATTTCTACGAGTGTTTCCAAATACCAAGAGATGTTTAAACCGTCACCCATTAGCTTTATTACTTCACATAAATTGTGCTGTTCTAACATGTAGAAGTTGATTTCTCGACTTACCTAATTAAGATTGTGGTCAACATTAGGGTCGACACCGGAGACACCTTTTATTATGGTGACAGGGTCTCATACAAGCAGATTATCGTATTCATTTACGTAAGGTAACCTAACAAGATCTGTTAGAACTGGAGTGAATTGTCAACCTTACTCTACAAACCTGAATTGAGAGGAAAATCTTAAGCATTATTTTATCTTCAGAAATATGTTAAACCTCACCGTAATACTCCAACTTCTCACTATGACTACAACTTAAATTCTGTTACAGACATATGTACACCACTGGGACATATTAGGACCATGCAGATGTCTATGTTTTTCGAAAACGACAAAATTAAAGGGAATATATGTATTTACTTGTGTCAACCTGACCACACAGTATTTACGTATGTGAACATGTGATTGTGAGTACTGACATACATGATACGACACTTGAGCATTGACAGATGAGTTAGAGAGAGTAGTAAAATCTATAGAAATAAAATGTATGAGAAATATCCTGGGAACGTTGTACATGATCGTGTAACAAATAAACAGATAAGACACACATAACAAGCTGTGTGTGGTAAAAGCATGGTCACGTGATGTGGAACAAGTTAAAACAAGTGACGCTGTCTTTAATATTGCTCACAACACTTTAATCTACTTCAAGAGATTCAGAACATTTTGTTCACATTCAATATTATTTTTGTATTCCCCTCCTCCCCCCGCCACCTTTATTTTATGTTTCTGTCGTTATAACTACTTTTATTGCTACTGTATGTATGTGATATACAAGTATATATATATATATATATTATATAGTCAACGGTATATCAAAGGGTTCCAAATTCCAGAAACACAACAGACGGGGAAGAATAATTAGAAAACGCCCACAGACACTGGTCGCATACCAAATAAGTATATTAAAAGGTGACTTCACATTTGACCATTGATTTATTACTGGGTGTCAGCTTGTTCAAAATGAAACAATTTATTTTCAAATATAACTAAAAATGTAAATACATATTCTCTTTTCTCTAAACTATGTCAATTTAAATAAAATAATTATATCAATCTGATAAAGTACGACGTTATTGTTTCTAGTAAGTCTGGGAATATCTGCGTTGTTTCATTATTTCATTATGTACACTGATGGGTCTGTAGTCCGTGGTGAGAAATCCGGATGGGACTTCTCGGCAAGAGTTAAGGGCAGGATTGTCGCTGAACATAGAGGGGCTTACACGATACAACCTCCAGCATGAAAATGAAGGTGGCTGTCTGAAACTTCATTAACAGGGGCAGTTATTGAGTCAGACACTCATTCCATGCTCCGGAAAGTCCAAAATGGATGGCTACGTCATGAATTGAAAACTTCCATAAATGATTCGAATCTTCATGAACTGGTGTGGATCTTCTGTCCTGGTCACGCGGCAACGAAGGAGCTGACAGACTAGGTTCAAGAGCACTCAGATTGGGTTCATTGGATATGCCTGGAGGCGTCTTGTAGGGCAGCAACAAACTGCTTCTTCTTTTCTCGGTAAGAGGTCATCCTTCATGCAGTAACACAGCTCTGGATCATTATTTGCATTTCGCCCTTTACAGTTCTCGGCCAAGTTGTTTTTGGTTCGCCTGTAGCAAAGTGTGCAAAAACACGCTTAGTTAATGGACTGATGGAACAAACAGAGATGAGGATTTCGACAAGCCTTGACCGGAATGAAAACAAAGAAAACGAACTGCCTGTAACTAAGCATTCTAAAATAGTAGCTGTCGCGCATGCGCAGTCGGCTATGTTATCAGAGCGAAGCAGGTTCACAATGGCGAAGGAAAGTGTCGAATGTTAGAAACATAATTTCGTTTGTACAGGGACAATGTATAAGTGAAATGTGATAAATATAAAAGCTTTTCACAGAAGGGATAGGCAGGAATGGAAATCCAAAAAGAAAGTTGGAATAAGTGTGTATATAGTTATATATTTGCAGTTTTATTGGACTTTCACATACATGCCTATCCTAGGGATAATCATTATAAATTTATGGTAAATACATGCATTATGCGATTGTAGGTTTAAGCATATGAAAAGGAAGCTTCCAGGAGGGGAAGATAAAGGAAAGATAAGACAACGTGCTGGATAAACGTGGGTGAGTGTAAATTGGAGCGATAGATGGGACAGAAGCACATAATACCCAAAAGAGGAGAAATTTTCAGTGCTTGAAAGGGACCAAACCTTGTTGGCCTCCGAGACGCCCGCCCTTTCAATATTTAAGGCGAGAACGCTCAGTTCAAAATCACACACAACTAAAACCCAGCCAGAAGACAAGTAGAGTTCTGTCTAGACTACGTCAGTTCCAACTGCATGAAGGGCAGATCTTCTTCACAGATTACAGTCTTTATAAGAGATTGGAATCGATCTTAGAGGGTTCTATAGTCAAATCTCAAAAAACCCTGAAGTCAAGTGGACTTTCGATCCTGCTACCTAATAATAACAGGAGCCTAGAGGTTGAATTGTTCCATAGCCTTTTTCCCCCCGATTGCTGGGATTGGATTGAAGTGTGACTTACAGACAAACAGTGTTATGTGTCAACCCATATCTGGACAAGTGCTGATTTAAAAGCTGAGTTTGATAGAGAATCTTCCGGTGGCTAATGTGAGACATTCCTCAGTCAGATGATGAGAAAAATTAGTGCATATATTAAAAGAGACAGACTAATCATATATAAATAACAACAGTGAGAGGACAATTTTAGTGTAAAGTAAATTTAAAGATCCCATGGGGACTATTTTCTTTGTTTAAGTTTAAACTTATAATTATATTATCATCTTGATGTATATATATAAAACCATAATCACCATCATCCAACACTCACCCTTCATTTCAGAATTAGATAGATGAACATAATAAATTGTAAAAATTGTACTCAAGAGACTTGTTAAATTTGTAACTGTTTTAAGTTGGGTTACGTTTAGTAGATTCTTAAGCCTTTAAACTATTGTATCGCTCAGCAGTTTTCACAGCCGTAGCTCACTTGTGATTCCAGTGCTCTTCTCTGACATGCGTCTGCCTTCTTGTTTGGAGTGAACTTGTTTTTATTCTCTTAATACACTATATTATTAAAGAAAAAACATTTACGCTACATGGGGGGGCCGTGCGTGATAGATCCTTGTGTATCCTGAGCATCTTTTTTTATTTTTCAACGATCTCTAGGTCTGTCTAGTGCCACTAATAGTTTTGTAATGGTATATTTTTGTAATTTTATTTTTATAATTGAATTTTTTTTGTTTAGGTATTATGTACTTTGTTAAGGTACGTTTCCTTAACCAATATAAGATCTCAATTATTTTTTTTAAATTTACTAAAATTTACTTTACAAAATTTTTTGGCATTGACTGACTAGGAGATCGTTGAAATTATTATAAATTCCCCCCCCCCCTCAGGTTTTTACACAAGGATGTTCAGCGAGACGAGGCCCCCATTTTACTGTAGCGTATTAGGTTTATTCTAAAATATATAGTGTTTAGAGATCAGAAAAGTGTTCTCTCCAAAAACTGTAAATTAAAATAGCAGTGTCAGAGAAGATGCACTGGTAATCACAGTGAAAATCAAACTGTGATAAAACTCTGAGCGGAGACAATAAAGCGGGGGGGGGGGTTTTTGGGCTTCTTAAGAAATATACCCCTTTGCCAAAAACTTAGGAGTTAACAAATTTCTAAAAAAATGATATTATAATTTACAAAAAGAAAAAATATCGTATTCCAACTTAAAACGTTACTGAATGTTGATCCATGATACGAGTGGGTACAATTTTTACACAATTTATTTTAATTTTACAGCTTTCTAAATTTGATAAAATGAAGGGTGAGTGTTGGATGATGGTGATTATGTTCTTTATAATTTATACCTTCAAGATGATAATATAATTATTAAGTTATAACTTAAACAAAGAAAAGTTGTTTCCCTCATTGGGGTTCTGTTAAATTTACGTGTTGCACAAAACAAAAATGTTCATCCTCACTGGTGTTATTTAATATTTATCTTTAGTACTGGTTTCTCCTTTAATCATTTTCACATTTAATGTTTTCTAATCATCTAGGGGACCGTTGAGGAAAAGGGTCTTCTCACATTAGGCACTGGGAAAGATTTTTCTATCATAGTTTAACACCAATAACTTTTTTAATTCAGCACTGGGTCCAGGGGAAAAATTTATATGGGTTTGACACATAACCATACTGTTTATCTGTAAAGTTTTCCCACACTTTCAATCCAAAATCCCCAGCAATCAGGGGGCCGGAATAAAAAGCCTCTGGAAAAAAAACTAACTTCAAACAACTGGGCGCTTTGGTTTTAATAGTGGGATAGGTAATCTGGAATATCCGATAGGTCCCCACTTGAATTCAGGGTGTTTTTGAGATTTGGATACTATTGATATTATACAACCTTCTAAAGAATCGATTTTTCAATCTCTTATAAAAGGGGGACTGTAATTCTGTGAAGAATGATCTGCCCTTCATGCAGTTGGAACTGACGTAGTCTAGACAGAATAAAAAATTACTTGTCTTCTGGGATGGGTTTTTTAGTTGTGTGTGATTTTGAACTGAGCGTTCTCGCCCTTAAAATATTGAAAGGGGCGGGTTCGTCTCGGAAGGCCAACAACCAAGGTTTTAGGTCCCTTTTGTTTAAGCATTACTGAAAAGTTCTCTTTCTTTTGGGGGTATTATGTGCTTCTTGTCCCATCTATCGCTCAAACAATTAACCCACCACACTCACCCACAAGTTTTTATCCAGCACGTTGTGTCTTATCTTTCCTTTATTATTTTTTCCCTCTTACCGGGAAGCTTCTTTTCATATGCTTAAAACCTACATATCGCCATAATGGGATGTATTTACCATAAAATTTATAATGATTATTCCCTAGGATATAGGCCATGTATGTGAAAGTCCAATAAAACTGCAAAATATTTAAACTTTTATTACACACTTATTCCGGGACTTTTCCTTTTGGATTTTCCATTCCTGCTATAATAACCCTTCTGTGAAAAAAAAAAAATATTTTTATCTCATCATTTCACTTTTACATTTGTTTCCTGTAAACAAACGAAAAAAAAAATTATGTTTCTAACATTCGACACTTTCCTTCGCACCATTGTGAAAATAAATCAGGCTATCTGATAACATAGCCGACTGTATGTGCGGATGCGCGTCAGCTACTAAATATTATTTATGGGTAAATGCTTAGTTACAGGGGGGCAGTTGTTTTCTCTTGTTTTCATTCAGGTCAAGGCTTGTCGAAATCCTCATCTCTGTTTGTTTCCACTCAGTCCATTAACTAAGCGTTGTTGTTTTTGCTACCCTTTGCTACAGGCGAACATCCAAACAACTTGGCCGAGAACTGTAAAGGGCCAGAAATGCAAAAAAAATGATCCAGAGCTGTGTTTACTGCATGAAGGATGAACCTTCTTACGAGAAAAAGAAGAAGCATTATGTTTGTTGCTGCCCTACAAGTACGACACAGGCGTGCTGTTCACTGACTGCTTTGGACAGGCGGGCGGCTATGGATCAAAAAATGTAGAAGACAATACACCAGTTCATGAAGATTCGAATCAAAAATGGAAGTTTTCAATTCATGACGTAGCCATCCATTTTGGACTTTCCGGAGCATGGAATGAGTGTCTGACTCAATAACTGCCCCTGTTAATGAAGTTTCAGACAGCCACCTTCATTTTCATGCTGGAGGTTGTATCGTGTAAGCCCCTCTATGTTCAGCGACAATCCTGCCCTTAACTCTTGCCGAGAAGTCCCATCCGGATTTCTCACCACGGACTACAGACCCATCAGTGTACATAATGAAATAATGAAACAACGCAGATATTCCCAGACTTACTAGAAACAATAACGTCGTACTTTATCAGATTGATATAATTATTTTATTTAAATTGACATAGTTTAGAGAAAAGAGAATATGTATTTACATTTTTAGTTATATTTGAAAATAAATTGTTTCATTTTGAACAAGCTGACACCCAGTAATAAATCAATGGTCAAATGTGAAGTCACCTTTTAATATACTTATTTGGTATGCGACCAGTGTCTGTGGGCGTTTTCTAATTATTCTTCCCCGTCTGTTGTGTTTCTGGAATTTGGAACCCTTTGATATACCGTTGACTATATATATATATATATATATATATATATATATATATATATATATATATATATATATACTTGTATATCACATACATACAGTAGCAATAAAAGTAGTTATAACGACAGAAACATAAAATAAAGGTGGCGGGGGGAGGAGGGGAATACAAAAATAATATTGAATGTGAACAAAATGTTCTGAATCTCTTGAAGTAGATTGAAGTGTTGTGAGCAATATTAAAGACAACGTGACTTGTTTTAACTTGTCCCACATCACGTGACCATGCTTTTACCACACACAGCTTGTTATGTGTGTCTTATCTGTTTATTTGTTACACGATCATGTACAACGTTCCCAGGATATTTCTCATACATTTTATTTCTATACATTTTACTACTCTCTCTAAATCATCTGTCAATGCTCAAGTGTCGTATCATGTATGTCAGTACTCACAATCACATGTTCACATACGTAAATACTGTGTGGTCAGGTTGACACAAGTAAATACATATATTCCCTTTAATTTTGTCGTTTTCGAAAAAACATAGACATCTGCATGGTCCTAATATGTCCCAGTGGTGTACATATGTCTGTAACAGAATTTAAGTTGTAGTCATAGTGAGAAGTTGGAGTATTACGGTGAGGTTTAACATATTTCTGAAGATAAAATAATGCTTAAGATTTTCCTCTCAATTCAGGTTTGTAGAGTAAGGTTGACAATTCACTCCAGTTCTAACAGATCTTGTTAGGTTACCTTACGTAAATGAATACGATAATCTGCTTGTATGACATGTTAGAACAGCACAATTTATGTGAAGTAATAAAGCTAATGGGTGACGGTTTAAACATCTCTTGGTATTTGGAAACACTCGTAGAAATTACGAAAAGCACGTAAATAAAGTCATTGTACATCTAAACAGAAACTTCTTTAATCTTGCTCTTGTCTGTAACTGGCGACACGCCAGTGTAATATGTATCTAGGTGCGCAATTGAAATAGCTGTGCTTGTAAGCTCATTTCTTTGGGATGTTTTGTAATAATAAATATTCGTTAGATTGTTGATGAGCGTTCTTTTGCGCCAAGAAACTATTTTGTTTCTCAAAAGTTTTGTACAGCCGATTACCATTGAAAGGATACAGCACACGTAAGTGTTCGCCCTTAAAATTATGTATCAAGTGCAGCTGTTTAATCTGCTTATTAAATGCTACATTTGAGAAACCAAAGTTTTGTAGCAAGTGCTAGTAGTGCTAAAGATTCTTTTTTATAATTAATTGTGCCATAAAATTTAGAAGCATAGTTAGGCACTTTTAGAAACTCATGGAATAGTTTTATAATATATTTTATGTTTTTATTGATAAAATTGTTTCCCTTGAAAAGACAAAAGTTATTTCTCCTAACTAAAATATAGTAATATACAGACAATCGTATTGTACGAGCCAGTAACCCATCACAACATGACGAGTTAGAATTACAGCGAGTTATTTCTGCTTCATGCATTGATAATATCACTATTTCTCCTGCAGTCATTTCACTCTTATACATTCTATGTTACATTCATTGGATGTAGTCAAACTTATCTAGACGCACTGGCTGTGAAGCCAAGGAGAAACCTTAAAAAAAAAGATACGGAAAGAAAACCTTACTTACATACTTAGTCGTTCCTCTTCTACCCTGGGGTGTAGAGGTTTGCTAGAAAGAACGTCATACTGTCTTATCGGTGGTCTTCCTCCCGGCCTGGTTCTAATCCAGTCCTCGTTCATTCAGGGATTGTCAAACATTGTTCTCCCAGCAAACTCTGGGTCGTCACGGAGGTCTGAATCCCTGGTTCTTGGTTCCCCATATTTGTCGTGGTAGCCGACCTTCTTCCATTCTGCATATATGGCCAGACTATCTTAAGTTGGACTGTCCTACTGGGGTCTGTAAGGGCTGGGTTTTGAGGATTTGTCGAATCGTTTGGTTGAGGACCATGTCTCTTCTTGTTACATCAACCACCTTCTTCAGACACATGTCTGAGGCTTAAAGCTGGTTTGTGGGTTTTAGCCATTCACATAACTCGCATCCATATGTCACGATTGGTACATAGGTGGAGCTGTTTACAGCGATCCTTGTCCTCTTTCCAATTTCTATTTTGCCAAGGAGTCATCGATTTATTGCCTTAAATAGTTTTCCAGCTGACTATCTTCGGGTAGGTAACGCTTCTTTGATGCCTCTCTTTGATTCTATGATATATCCAGGGTATTTAAATTGGGTGAGCTGCTCCAGTCTGGTCTCCCAAGCATAATATGACGCATTTTTCCATCTCGTGAAATCACGATTGTTTTTTTATTTGGAACCGCTGATATCCATCGCTCTCTTCTCCAGTTCTTCCTTCCCGACTTGGAAATCGGAATGAAAATGTACATCCGATTTAGCAATCAGGGTAACATCATCAGCAAATGTCAGCTCTGAAATACAGACTTGTCTCATCTTCCAGTACCCCACTGAATACTTTCTTGTCATCTTCACACACGCTTTGATGACTTCGTCCATGAAGAGTTTAAAAAGATAAAGTGACCGAATATCACCGTGTATTATACCTGTGGTGGGACTGAACTCTTCTGATCTATGGTTTGTTGTCCTCAAATAATTTTTGCAAGTCTTTTTGAAGATCTGTATAGCATTGATAACATGTGCTAGCATGTTCTTCCTTGCCAAGCACTCCCAAAGTTCGCTCCAGGGGACATTGTCAAACAAAGATGCAATTCACTTTTACTTAAACTCACGAGGCAACCACACTCTGCTCTATCTAGACTACAAAAAAAGATTTAATATCAGACGTTAGTCAATTATCTAGATACAGACTAGATCCAAATTTGGAAACAAACTAAATCTGACGTACTAGAAAAAAAAATATCTCAGGACTCTAGCTCAAATTCCCGGAAAAGAGCCAACCTATTTTGTCGTAGATTTGGATTGATATTTAAGATAGATTCTGGTCCCGTCTGAATAGAACTAAAAATGTGGTAGCTCAGTGAGAGATAAGATAAAGAAATAGATTTTACGAGTGAATAGGTTAAAGGTAGAATCCGTCCCTGGATTGAGAATATACTCTAGTCCTGCCTATCTTTACGACTGTAATTTGTTCATCAGGCAATTCTTCTTTCCATATATATTAACATATACACTATTAACCACTCACATACACACACAGATAAGTGACGACAAATAGACGCACAAACGTGAAACTATAGTAAATGGAGTAGGGATATGGGGCCGAGCTGACCAACACAGGTAATTAAGTTATCATATAAAAAAAACTTCATAACATACAAAACATCAATAGCAATAGAAATCATAGGTTACAGAAATAATAGCAATAAACCCATAAGTGCAATCCGCTCTATTGAGACAAGATCCTGCAAGTAGAAGTTAATAACCCCAAAAGGTCAAAAGATGTGCGCTATGGTATAGAATTTGACTATACTATAAAGAACAGAGTTCCTAATTAATCTATCCTTAAAAAAAAACAGTATTAAGAAACAAAAAAAAAGGAAGAAAAACACAAAGTGAGTACAATGATTATATAACAGAAGAATTATTCACTCCACTGTCTCTCGCTTCTGACAAACCTGTGGCCACATTCAGTCTCGCTTACCTAATAGTTATTTAACAACATCTGGAACATATCTCCATGTACACGCAACAAATCCAGTGTTGGGTTTTGGCAAAATAAGCCCCAGTTCCTCCAATACAGATTAATCCTCCTATTGGGGAACGCTTACTTTGTTACTGATAATTGGATCGGTTTATGTCACAACAATTAGTCCAGGAAGGAAAATAATTACGAGATCTAGTGTTCACAGTGTACTTCTTCTTCTTCTTCTTCCATCCTTAGCCACCAACCGGCAAAGCAGTATGTGGCCAGTACGCCTAGTGGCGTCTTAGGGCAACAACAAATTGATCAAATTGCTAAAGAAAATGTCAGATAGGTAAATCTCTCTGGATAAATCCTCTCCACAACACAGTGGTCGGTAGTCGTGTAGTGTTAAGTTTGATATTTTTGCCACAGCGGGCTGAATATAAATTAAAATGGAAAATAAATCTGGGTAGCTATATGTCCAGTTAAATTTATTCTTAGTGTCGTAAGTTTGTACTCTATCTCTCTCTCTCTCTTTCTCTTTCTCTCTCTCTCTCTCTCTTTCTCTCTCTCTCTCTCTCTCTGGGTGAAACAAGAGGGCCGAACAGGTCAACCTCGATGACCCGATATTACATAAGAATGTTCTTGGTACTATTGCTTAGACCATTTTTCTCAGATTTAGTCCGCTTGTAGGTTTGGTTTGTGACCCGTACTAGATTTAGGAAAAAGATACAAAACATTTAACCACAATATCAGTATTCTATCCTAACCCGCGTAAAGGTAGACTCTATTATCCACTCGGTTATTAAATTTGATTAGAAACCACAAGTGTCTAGCCTATCTTACCGTTTTTATTAACCCGTGAAATAAACGCTAGTCATTTACAAAATAACACATAATGGATTAGAGATAAATATATAATTCATCAGTACTCAATCGCCTAGTGTATTTACTAGTCAATTAAAATATCTCTTTCTGTGTGATGGCGCGTAATTAAATTTACGTTCCAGTACACTAGCTAATTAACACAGTAAATCCTAGTGAAATATAATGACGAACTTTAACAACTAAATCACTCAAGTGCTAGTATATTTATTTACCGCAACACAGAAAATGAAACTATCTCCTACGAAATTCTAAGTAATCCAATTTGTACAATGGCTCAAGGATTCGAGCTAGATAATCCAAAAGTTCTGAGGCGACTAGATAATTTGATTTTAAAGGATGAGGTATTTATATAAAATTGGTCTTCTTTCGCTAGCTAGTGCGAGTTGTCACGTCTTAGCCCGTATTTTGGGAAAATCTGCGGTTCGATTCCGAATTAAAGCTTTATTTCTCACCTTTGCCGACCGCATAGACATTTGCTAGCAAGCAGATGTCTTTTGATCCTGTCTCTTACTGTAGCTAATTACGTCCCCTGTGAACACGAACAAACGGATGTGATCGGTAACTGTTGTTATCGTCACTTTTTTCATTCGCTTAATTCCCCCTGTAAAACGTAACCATCAAAGGTACGTCTTCTGTTTTATCGCCCTTGATTCTACAAATAGACGACTCGTTCTCTTTATACACGCGTTCTTTGTGTTATCTGTCAATATTCAACGATTGTCCAATCGCGCGCGTGATAAACAGTTAGCGGATCTTCTCGCTAGCTGTCACCTGTCCGCTCGTGTACTAGCTAATAGGTCTGTTTGTAAATACTCACTAGTGCCTGTAAGTCATAGAGAAAAAAAGAAAATAGGCGTGGCTAAAATATGAGTTAGACAGATATCAAAGTGCATGGGTTCTGCCTTTAACCAAACGTGCATACTAATAAGGAAGCAAAGGTGGGAAACCAGGTGGAAGCAAAGACGTGCGGATATATGTAATCTATTTACATAACTTGGCACAATGGCATCAGGCAGTAATTCACAATTTGACATTATGTAGGAACATTTACCAGCAACATTTGTTTTCGTGGATTTAAGGAAAATGATTAAAAAGCAAAAAGAAAACATTGATGTAATTTGTATTTTTTTTTTTTTAAATACATTAATCAAACACTAAAAATGTCTTTTAAAAAATTTAAAATGCCAAAAATTTGCAAAATAGTGACTAAAAAAATGTGTTGTAAAATGGGCAAAGAATATCACAAATGCCATGATATGACAACAGTGGCTAAAAATGATCAATTGTGCCTTAACAAAGGTTAGTTTTGTATCAAGCACTTTTGTATTCAATTCATCAACGTTTTGGTTAAGCCGAAAAAAATGATCATCAAAATCCTAGCTCTAGTGATCATCATGAGTTTACTTGTCCATTAGTTTTTCTCGTCTTGAGCAAAAACATAAAAGGTTTCACTTTAATTAATCCCTATAGTGTACTCTCTAAAAAAAAAACATATATTTCCAAAAAAAAAACAACTCTTGACACGGCTCTCTATAACGGACAATAGTTTAAACGTTATAACTCTAAATGTGAGAGGTCTAAGAACACAACTGATACAATGACAACATTAGTACACACATATAAAACTGACGTCATTTTGTCTACAGAAGTTAGTCCCATAGAAGATACTGACGTAGAACAGCAAAGTGTTTGAGACTTACTATACTAGATCCATCATCGAGAGGTCAGGTGACCAGTTCCTTCCTCATTGCCTTTTTCCTACTCTGGATCAAGAGCAGCGTCAGGCACCCATTTACAGCAGAGTAGACTGGATAATAATCCAACGTGTTTCTAACACAGCAACTTTGCCGCGATAAGCCAGCGTTATTACAATTTTTCCAATAGGACAATATTTCTACAGACAACTTGTATTCATGATGAAATTCCAGGTAACCACATGACAACACACCTAGGTTTACAGAAGGTACATTTTAGTTTATGAACATCGCAAACAGGAGTAGTCATTCTACAGACTTCAGATCTGATGGAAATAATACATAAACACAAAGAAAGCGAAGGAAGATACGCAATAGCACCAATAAGGAACCAAAAAAAATCCCAGACACACATATATTATTTCTCACGGACAAAGTATCCAACTGTTTATAGGTTCGTCTTTTTTTTAAATTTTTTTGTTGTCTTCTCTCCACTCCGGCAGGATTAATCTACCGCTCCTTTTAAGTGGTAACGTCTACCGTTGTTCATTGTTTAGTCTTGCAGCATTCAATGTATATCTTATCATATTTTGTTATTTTTGTCATTCCCCTAATTTTACCTTGTTCGCTTGACTTGTTTTGAAACAACATTGGATTCTATTTGTGCAGAGCGAACCTGCCACATTGACTTTTCGCTTATCACCAGCTCCAAACGGAGTGAGAGTCTACATTGTGTGACATTCATATTGTCAACCTAAACTTTTTGTCTGGGTCAATACACAAACCACGTTGTTTACAGGCTCAAATACGATTGGACTGACGGTATTGGGAGAAAAGTTACCAGTTCGCACATGTTACGTGTCGGAAGACGTTAATCTGGTTAAAGATTACGACACGTAGAGTAAGATAACAAATGTGATTATGGAGCACTGAAAGCTACGTAATTGTTTCCGCCCAGACCTTGTTGTGATAAATAATTTTAAGAAAGTAACATCATGAACAATTTTATAAAGTGATAGATCTATAAGATAGTGTATTGTAAACATGATAAATACCCACGGAATTAGAAACTGTCAACTCGTCCATAGTTGCTCCAAACTGGAAGATGTTCCAGTAAACGCATGACTGTCTTTGACCACTGAGTCTGTTCGTTTCTGACAGTGTCGTATAGATCGTTTATGATAATTATACAGCATCTGTCCCTATTGACTTTATTTGTGACTGAATTTCTGGTAATGGTAATACACCTGAACCCAATCGATGATATCGCCCAACTGACTAAGGTCTAGGGTCTCTATGGGCCTGCCACAACGGTCTGTAACGTAATGAATATTATAAATTTCTACGCTTGCTTATGTGTCACCTAGCTACTCAAGTTTGACATTTCAGACTTTTCACTTTCCTTTTTTCTACCGGTGCCTACTCTGTTATCTGTATGTCGTCATTAGAAAACTCGACCAAATAACTATCGTGTTTCCCCGCCGTGACACGACCTCAGAAGGTAATGGAGTTTGAAAGCAATATATCATGGTCTCCTGTACAATGTTCTGCATGAGAGGGATGGGAATAAAAACACACGAAGGTAAGACGACTGGAGGATGGTTGGTGTGGTATGAAAATGCTTAGAGAGACTGCTGTGATTGGACCCTCTCCTCAACATAGCAACCTTGGTGTACGTGAGAAAATATTCATTGAAACCTAGCACCTAGTAAGACAACTTCATTGACATGAGTTTTGTCAAGGAGAGACAGCAAAAATGAGAGCTCACAACCAGGACACCCTGTAGGGGCGGCGCAGAATTAGGAGTGCTGGTGTCGTCAATTGAATGTGAATCGCTGTCGCTTGTAGCTGAGTGGTCCGCCTCTGCTACAGCTTTATTTCTGGATTTAGTCTTGTCACACTTTACATTGGACAGGCTAAATTTTTGCCCCTTTAGCACGTGTGCTCGGCTTCCAGCTAAAGATCTTTTTAGTGTCCTTAATTGTGGGTGGCGCCAAAGTTCCCTGATTCTTTGATTCAGAGAGAAAATGGACACACAGGAAAGCATCCTTCGCCTTTCATGTGTCCCGAGGCGCGTGAAGAATCGCAAAACTTTGGCAGTTCGGATGACCGCCAGTGTCGCAATTTTCTTTATCCAAGAAGACGCGTTACTGGTATAGCACCACTTACTCATTTATTGCAGTAGGATAGGCAGCCAGCGTGTTGAACTTAATTATTATAGAAATAGAGATCCATCGTGACTTTGTTATTCTTAATATACATCTATACATCGCATTCGTCGTCTTCTCATCTCTTGTTTCACTGACACTTGTCTGGATCTTGTTCATTGCAGTTCCACGGATGGTAACTTGGTCATTGCCATTTTAATCCTTCTATTCTACGCGAGCACCACATTTATGATAGTATGTAGCTTGTTGGTCTGTTGTTGTTAGTGGTTTTTCAGGTTTCTGAGCCATATAATTAGTTAATCTATACGACCATGTTACACGACATTGTCTTAATCTTTCGATTCATGACTTGAATTTGAGGTGATGATTCTTATTTTCAGTGTTGGACCCGATATCTCTTGATTTCCATATTAGTTCGGATATTTAACGAAATCACGGAAATAACTGGTGAACATAATCCATGTTATTCCCAACTATTATTAGGAGTTAATTAGTGTATTTAAATATGGTTAGCTTCTCTATTTATTTGGTCACATTGTTTTTCTTGATTAAGTTAGTATAAATACATACGAATACTAATTAAGCAACAGAATTAATGTAAATATACCAGTCACTGTTCTTTCAATTGTTAAATGTCTTTATGGACGTTAGTGGTCCACACAGAATGTAAATTTTTTACAGTGAATATCTTATTATAACTGTTGTTTAGGTT
>JAMPIV010014376.1:690000-746195 GCA_024509875.1 Oreohelix idahoensis | reverse complement strand
AGACCAATGCACGTCTATTCCGAGATTTCCTTTTGAATGCCAAATGAAACCTAATCATTTCCGGTCAGCATGACCTTGTTACACTGACTGTTCCTGTTGATACCATGTGTGTTCTCGTCATTAAATGTTTTGAAACATGCCTGCAGTGTCCAAGCATCCTTGATTACTGCATGTGAGAGTATGGGTTGCAGGGTCTACATCTATACGAGCCTAAACACATTCGCGCCTTCATTCGCACCCACACTCAGTTCATCATACGCTCGCACTACACACCTAACAACCAGTATACTGTCTTGGGCCAGTGATCACCTCAACAAGAGAAAGAGACGGTTACAGCACTATCAGTGTAGTCCCTACCATGCCCAAGGGAACGGTCAAGTAGAGCGGTTCAATGGTACGCTAATTTCAATCCTTAGAAAGTTGGCGAGTGAAAAACCTGATACTTGGGATACATACTTACCCGCTGCACTGTTTGCATATAGGGAAGTACCCCACAATTCAACTGGATTGGCTCCAGCTACATTGTTGTTTGGAAGACCAATAAAAGGTCCACTGGAAGCATTGCTGCGGACATGGACTGATGAAAAGGCAGAGGAAACAGTGACTTCCTCATACCAGTACGTCAACGAGTTGACATCTCGATTGAAAGCAGGTTGGAAACTGGCCAATGATAACTTAAGACAGGCCAGGAGGAAGCATGCTGCCTACTACAACAAACAAGCAAAGGATAGGGAACTGGAGGTGGTTGAAAAGGTGTTATTACTGTTGCCAAGCAGCAATAATAAATTGCAGATTGGATGGCTGGGACCCTATGTCATACTGGAAAAACTTTCCAGGGCCAACTATAAAATTGACAAGAAAGGAAAGGAGAATGTATATCATGTCAATCTTAAAAAATACTATGACAAGGAACCATCAGAAGATGCACATATCATGACCCTAGCCATTGCAACAGAAATGCACGGTGAACCACTTCACTCTATGGAGTATCCACTCACAACTACAGAGGATTATGTTCAAGTAAATATTAGTGAACATTTAACTTCAGAGCAGAAGAAGAGGGTTCAGAAAGTGTTGGAAACCCATGCTGATGTGCTCACAGATAAGCCAGGTCGTACGAATCTGTTAGAGTACGACATGAAAGTTACCGACCCTACCCCAGTATGCATGAGAACATACCCTATACCCTATGCGAAAGCCCAAGCACTAAGGGAGGAAGTTGATTATCTGTTGAAGGAGAAAATTATCTCGAAGTCAGACTCTCCCTATAGCTCAAGTGTGGTGCTATTGAGAAAACCGAGTGGTGAACACAGGTTATGTATTGACTACCGGAAGCTTAATGCGATCACAGAATCTCAGGTGGACCCATTACCTGACACCAACCAGCTGTTCTCTACACTGAGTAAGGCTAGGTATTTATCAAAGGTAGATCTAAGCAAGGGATACTACCAAATACCAGTGAAACCAGAAGTTAGGAAAATGCTGGCATTTAGTACATCAGACGGACACTACGAGTTTAATGTACTACCCTTTGGGCTGAAAAATGCTCCCAGTATCTTTTCAAGAATGATGAGGAAATTGTTGGAACCTCTACAAAATCCCCATATCACTAACTTTATGGATGACATTCTTGTTGCTACAAACACATTTGAAGAGCATATAGTAGCGCTCTCCATGTTGTTTGACAGACTGAAAGCCACTGGATTGACTGCACGTCCAACCAAGTGCTATATCGGTTGTAAGGAGTTGGAATTCTTAGGTCACACACGATTTCTACAGGTCATATGTCTCCTGACCCAAAGAGTATAGAGAAGTTAAAGAAGGCACCCAGACCTCAAACGAAGAAAGATGTGAGATCATTCGTGTCATTATGTGGGTTCTAACAGAAGTACATAGCCACTTTAACTCTCTGTGTGCACCATTAACTAACTTAACTAAGAAAAAAGACAGCCTGACAAAATCCACTGGACTGCTGATTGAGAAAAAGCCTACACAGAGCCAAAAGCAAAACTCCCCAGCAAACCAATCCTTACACTACCCGATATCACACAGGAATTTGTATTAAGGACGGACGCTAGCAGTATAGGTATTGGGGTGCAACTCTCATGCAGAAATCAAAAGCCCAGCCGGATGAACTTTTACCAGTCGCCTACGCCAGTAGGAAGCTGAATGCAGCTGAGTTGAATTACTCGACCATAGAGAAAGAATGTTTGGCTCTTATTTGGTCCATCGACAAATTTTCACCTTACCTGTATGGAACACACTTCATTGTCCAAAGCGATCATCAGCCTTTAACATTCTTTGCTGCATCTAAAAAGTTAAATTCGAGATTGTTAAGGTGGAGTCTGCTTCTGGCGCCTTATTCCTTTACCGTGAATTACATTCCGGGAAGAGACAATGTAGGAGCTGATTTTTTAAGTCGACACCCTATTACTATGGAAGGACAGACGCAAAAGGATTAACTACAGCAGGGGTTTACACTTCAGCTATGACAGGTCACAGCTAGGAAAGGATGGGGCTATGTCGTGAAAACGAGTTGTGTGTAAACCCACTACTTTGTTAAATCCCTATGTCGAGAGCCCAGCCAATCAACGCACAGTTGCTGAGCTGGAATAAATTACCTGAAGTTACGCCAGAACAAAAGCTTAAGCCCGCGGCCATCTTGTTGACGCAAGATGGCGGAGAAAAACTGAATAAAATTAGGCTGTACGAGCAAAAGACTAAACCGGATGAAACCAATCAGCTTGCTCCGCCAGGAACCAACCAAAAGCTTTGCTTAAGCATTCACCTACCTATATAATCGGACGAGATTTTATGCAAAGGCACGCAATACCGAACACGAAGCCAAAGATACCGACCGACTGAAGAGGAGAGAAGCTGTCACCCTTGATTTGTTGACCCTTGACATACCAGCTAGCCAAAATAAAACACTTCTTAGACGCAGACACTAGACTATTGTTCTACACCTCACATATACAGACACATCTAGATTACTGCTCTACACTATGGGATTGTTGCCCTGCTTCCACCTCGAAGAGACTGCACTCCCTGCAAAAGAGAGCAGTGCGTCTGATCACCGATAATCGCACGACACCACACACAAGGACAGGAAAAGAACCCAAAATACTGTCGCTAAAAAAAGTCTTCTCTACAACAAAGCCAAGCTGACTCACACAATTCTATCTAACAATGCCCCGTCGTACCTAAGATCATTGTTTCAAACCAGTAGAAGGGAGGGACAACGATTACATCAGTTACGTCTGCCCAAACCTAGGATCGACCTGTTCAAAAAGAGTCTAGCCTACTCTGGTGCCTACTTATGGAACAGCCTTCCACACCACCTAAAAAGCCTACCTACACAATATTCTTTTAACAAAGCACTTTTCAAACACTCCTCAACACTGATTATCTACCCCCATAGAAACAGTATTTGCCTGTCAACATCTCATCCATAGGTCAACATTTCTTTTCCTCTTCCGCTCATTTTTGGGTGTGAATAATTTGTTTTATATCCATGTAATATCATTATTATATTCACTTTAAAATATTATTATATAATGTAATGTATGTGTGAATGTACCCACATAATACTGTACTTTAGAAATGTGAGTCGTGAGAATGTACCCGCATACCAAAACATACAGATTAATTGTAGACGGATTGACCGCATGAGTGAGTGTCGGTATACAGAATTTATTTATTTTTATTTATTGTTTTATTTATTTTATTTTATTTTATTATTACTTTTTCCCCCCATTTACTAGCTTGTTTGTTTAAAAAAAAAAAAACCCTACTCATTTTTTTAATTATGCTTGCATACTGTAAATGAATGCTGTTATGGTAACTTTATAATGTTGCATGCCTTTAAATTAATGCTTAAAGCATCATGTGGGAATGAAAGGATATAGTATGCAAGATTAATGAGAGTGGAAGGGCAGAATGTTAGACGGGCCTGCGCGCCAATTCTTTACCCTTCGAAAATAAAGTTCGTTCGTTCGTTCGTTCGCTTACCTGAGGGCATCGACCTGCAGCCTGCTTCACTAGTCGAGTCAAAATCGGGCCTGTTTAAATCTTGGAGGGTAAATATAAATTTACTGTAAACTGGTAGGAAAATAGGCCTACAGCAGATACACCTGTATATATATATATATAACATATATTGTTTTAATATGAACGTATCAGTTTACTGATTGTATCTTGGGGGAATTAGGTATAATGATTGTATTTCCTAATATGATTGAATAGACGAAGACTAATAGGACTCATACTTCAATCTATTGTCTCCTATAACTTCAGTGTTATCTCAGATAAAACCAACTGCAATATAACCAAAACAGTCCTTGTTAGGACTTAATCTATTGTCTCATCTAACTCCAATCTATTGTCCCATATAACTCCCATCTGATATATCACCAAACAGTCCCCGTCTCATATACTCCTATCATAAGAACATAACAATATTGTTAGGATATATGTTATCAGCTAGTATAGCACTTGTCAGAGAGGGCCTGGTATATTATAGAAGGAAGAAAATGGTTGTATCACACCTAGGTGTACATATTATTGGATGTATTCATGTCTTGAATTTATATTATGGGATGTATTTGTGGTGAAGTGGAATGTTATAAATATTTATAGGGGACTTAGTGTACTGACTAAGATCAGCTGTGAAGGTATCTATATCTAATAAGAGTAGTGTATTATAGATAACCTTACTTGCTGCCACATATGTATACCTCAGTCAGAATTATTCTGGAATAGTGTGATGACTACGTTATATGTCTAGGGTATGTGTATGATGAAGTGTAAGTCATAACAACAACAGACAGATAAACAATTTAATTTATTCCACCACACTTGACAACACTGTGACACTCACATACATAAAACACTCTACGAGGATATCTTAAAGGAGTCACTGATAACTTTTCAAATAACAATATGTATTCAGTGCTGTCATGAATGTATATGTGTCCTGATTCAAATACAAAGGGAACCAGGAATCACAATCAATTTTAATTACAAGTTATATGTACAGAATTTATTAATATGAATCTTGTAGTGACATATATTATTAATAGTATCCTATGTGTGTCAGTTGTGTAGTAGTAATATGAGGTAATACTGGTTTTGTTTTGTTCAAGCTCTGTTGGTATATGTCATCATGACTTCAATAGTTTGTCTTTATTGGAACTAGTATTGGAGATGTTCTCAGTTCCTGATATTAAAACAATTAAATTCCCCTCTTAAGTTTATTTTACAATGTCATTTTAAGATGGGGGTACATAATGTTGAGCTCCATGGCCACACTCTCTTATCTTGCGTGATGACTGCAGTAAAAGACTCCTCTGCTCGATTACTTTAATGAGTTCTGGAGCCACCCCACTGGTTGCTATATGGACCAAGGAGTAAGCTGTCCACCTCTGGCTTCAGCAAAGCTCTGACCAGGTGCTGCTCAATAACTTTAAGACCACGGTCCCTGAAACAAGAAGGTTGTACCTTCTACGTCAGAACTAATTCATACTCTATTTCTACACTGAGCACAATACATCACAAACATTGAGTTCAGAGCGTTAGGCCAACTGTCAGCTTCATCTGAAATACTTTATACCAGTATTTCCCTCCCTAATGGTTACTACGCCTCTGCAAATCCAGCATTATTTCTTTCTAGTCAATCATCTAGGTGTCAGTGTACTGTTTGGCCATTCCATGCAGTTTTACTTTCCTCCGACACCTTCTGTTCAGGCTGGAGCACTATAGGCTTTACATCATGTTCGCTACTGAACTACACATATATACAGACATAAATTATCAATTTACATTCAATTTTCATTAAAAGATATTGAATATTTCAAGCTTACCACAATTCATGGAAATAATAAACAGTTTCGTTGACTGGCAATGAATATAGCACAACTCCGATCTGCCGATGTCCCAGGCTTTATTTTATAAAAAATATACACTGGTGCTCAACGCACTGCTTCTTAGTAGGTTTATTACAAGATGTGGCAAGGAACAGACGCTCTGAATTGAGTATATTCGCAGCTCTACCCAATCAAACCATGTCTACACATCTTTTCAAAAAAGTACTCCTTTTCACGTTTCCCCTTGACAACACAAGATAGTATTTATAGCCCGACCAATCGTGTTTAGTCTTACATTTGTTGCGCTCCAATCAAATAGGAGTTAACATGGTAGGCTATTTCCGTAACGTAATGTTTTTTCAAACACGTTATAAAAAAATTTTATGAGCAGAGATGATTTCATGCTGTCAGGCACCCCCACTATTTTATTTTGGCCATAACTTGGTAATTCCTAGACTATTTGCGTAAACGTTTTACACATTCTTTGTCAGCAAACCCTAAGGAACCCAAATATACGAATTTAATGGAGCCAATATGCATTTTCTTCTAGGATAGTCGTGCTGTTACTACCTTCTCACTTCCAAACTTGAGGGTGTCTGGGTACTGTCATGTTTTCAAACGTAAACCGGTATAATGTCATAATTCCCAATAAGCGTTTTTTCAGGTTTTTAAAACCTAACTCTGGTATGGGTAGTGAATTTTATCACTGTCGATTTGAAATAAAGTTAGTGCATGTGGCCTTACACGCGTGATGGCAGCAATTGTGTATCGCGCGACGCGTGTTTAGTGTTGCATGTGTCCTTGCTTTCTGCCTCTCCCTTCTCTCTATCCTTTAGTCCATCTGTCTTTTGGTTTTGGTAACATAGTGTAGAAAAAGACATGAATGGAATTTTAAATCTAGGTCAACTTGCGTATTTCAAGGTTTTTCCAAGAAATACAGTACACGTTTCATTGAAGAAAGCGTGCAGCGACACAGTAGGCTGTTACTATCAACGTGAAAGCGTTACAATTTGCCGACGAAGTAGAAAACAAGGGGGATTTCGAGTACAGTCATTGTGACAGCACTGTTCTTTACCATTCTTCTTTCCTTTTATTAAATTTATTTGTTAGGCTTTACATTTACGTTTTAATTTATATATGGGGATTAGAATAATTCACGACAGTATTCATGTATTGAATGTATTCATGTATTGAATTTATATTATTGAATGTATTCATGCATTGAATTTATATTATTGAATGTATTCATGTATTAGTTTATCAGAAAGAATGTTTTGCAAGTAGACACCTGTCTTGTCTCGCTATTGCTAAATCATACTGAGCCATGTTGTCATTCATCCTACATGCAGACACCCGAGGCACACGCTCATTTCATCCACATTAGAAATAGGTGGGCTTGATGACAGAAATTAGCCCCTATTTTTCCTTGTTACAGGTTTTATTCGTGTCATAAAAACTGAGATCGTGGGTCGTCAGTCCAGCTGCCTGGAACTCCGCAGGAGCATAGAGATTGCACAGAATCTACATCTTTAGTCCCCCTCAGTCTTGGGTGGGCTAACGGAACGATCTTCAGCCGGTTTTGTGTCAACCAAACCAAGAACTTCTAAGAGATGAGTACACATTAGTACCATTTCATTGTGGCATGTGAGCAAAAATTAGTGTCAGTGACGAGAAAGTGATTTAGCGTAGAAAGAGACAATAATAACAGATAGCTGATAAATGTTACATACTTAATTAACAGCACAGCTGATACATTTACTATAAGTGATTAACAGCACAGCTGATATAAATTTGTTTCCTATAATTGGAAGACTTGTAATATATATATAAATATATGTGAATCATATGTAAACTTACAAATCCATTACATTCCATTTTTCAACATTCACCCTTCAGCACAAGAGTAGATAGTGTATATACTAAATAAATAATAAGGAAATTGTATTTGAACGACTTGTCAAATTTTTTAAAATTGTTAAGTGAAATCTGTTTCCTTGTTTATTAATATCACAGTTAGTTACACAGCGGAGGTGGCACTTTATTTCGGTCTCCTCTCTACTATTGTTTCGAGATCAGAACATTCACAGCCGTAACTAATTTGTGATACCAGTAGTTCTCTCAGACACTGGGACTTCACCATTTTCTGCAGAAATTCTATTTCTGTAATTTTCAGTACTATACTGACCTTAGAGCCAAATAAAACCTCACGCCACACTGGGGGCTCGTTCCTGGGATATTTCTGTATATCTTGAGCCATACTTAGTCTATTCATCTATCTACACTCTATCTTGTGCCACCCATAGATAACATAAGAAAATTTTTTTTTGAGAAATTCTATAATAGGATTTTTTATTGTTTTCTTAGGAGGAGTACCATTTAGTACTCAGTAAATAGTTGATGCTCACAAAGTTGCACGGACATTTTTTGTTCAATTAAATTAATTAAGTTTAATTATAATATTTGATATAGTAAATTTACATACCCTCTCTAAGTAACGCCATGGCTGATCTAGTGAAGTTCAGAACTGCGATCATGCAGATGGGTAAGGAATTAAATATGACAGGTGATGCTCTCACTCAGTATGTCACAACAGAAGTGGACAAACACATGGATAGGGAAGAAAGAAAGTTGCAATTAGAGACTGAAGCAAAGAATTTAGAGGCTGATAGAGAAGCAAAGAAATTAGAGGCTGAAGAAAGGCGGTTGCAAGCAGAAGCTGAAAGAGAAGCCAAAAGACTGGAAGCTGAGAGAAAAAACAAAAGATTGGAAATTGAAGCCAAGAAATGGGAAGCTGAAAATGAGGAAAGGAAATTACAAGCAGAGAGAGACCATCAGTTGAGATTAAAAGAGCTTGAAATTCAGGCAAATACTGGCAATAATGGTGGTAGCTCACCTCATTCTGAGAGTAGCTCCAGCCAGAGCACCTCAAGTGTGGCCATGAATTTTCATCTGGACCCATTTGTTGAGAAAGAAGACGCCATTGAGTCGTACCTGGATAGATACGAAAGACTTGCCACTACCTATGGCTTAGGGAAAGAAAAGTGGAGTCTTAAACTATCTCAGGGATTGAGAGGTGTGGCCTACGATGTATATTTGAAGCTCTCAAGAGATGACCAGGAAGATTATGAAATCCTAAAACAGGCACTGCTTGTGAGATATGAAAAGAACTCAGAATCATATAGAAAGAAATTCCGAACAGCTAAACTTCTTCCAGGAGAAAACTATCACCAATTCTCTGCTAGATTGGAAACCTATTTGGAAAAATGGAGTAGTTTAGGAAAGTGTCAGGATCTGAAAGAAATGATAATGATGGAGCAAGTGAAAGAGTCCATGCCTCAAGAAATGAGGAAATTTATCATGGAACAAGGAGCAGAGAGATTGGAAGATATTGTAACTGTTGCTGAGAGATATCAAGCAGCTCAGGCAGAATTATTAGGAAATAAGAAGAAGCAGGGTGAAAACTTCAAATCATCACAAAACTATACCAAATATGAACAAAAGGACCATACCACAAGGAACAAACAAAGATTTGACCAAAGGACAAAAACCCTCTAAGATCGGATAAGACACCTTACCGGAAGGAAGGAAAGTGGTGTAAAACTTGTCTAATGAGTAACCACAATACTGCGGACTGCAGAAGGAAGAATCCTCCTCATCATGCTGCATGTCTTACAACAGGGAATCAGGGAAGGAAGGAAATGGCAGTAAGTCAGAAGGACTTCCATCACCCCCCTGTCTGTGAGGAAGTGACCGTGAATGGCACTCAAGTACTGTGTTTATATGACACAGGATTGGACTTTGATTCAGTTGTGTGCTCTTCTCTAGTGAGTCCTGACCAGATAACCACAGAAACAGTGGAAATCAGAGGACCGATCAAGGGAGCAAGAACCATGACACTACCCATAGCTCGAATCAACATAAGATCTCGCTATGTGGAAGGAGAAATCAAAGCAGCAGTGATGGACGACCCTATTTACCCTTTGATTTTGGGGTGTAGGTATGTTTTCCTTGGAGAACCTATAAAACCTGTAGTTATGGCAACAGTCCAGACCAGGGAAAGCTCCAGGAAAATGGAGGAGAATCCTATCAATACTCATCCAGAAGAGATGAAAAAGGCTCAAGCAGCAGATAGCACATTGAAGCCTTGTTTTGGCAAATTGCCTAAAGCACATAACCCTCCAGAGAAAGGAGACTTGTATATGAAGAATGGCCTACTATACAGAAAAGCTGGAACAGGACCTAAAGGGCATGGACAGCTTGTAGTGCCAAAATCTTACAGGGAGAAGAATATGACGCTAGGACATGCTATACCCTTCAGTGGACATATGGGAATAGGGGCCACTGGACAAAGGATAGCCTGTCACTACTTTTGGCCAGGAATTACAGAGGACATAAAAAGATATGTAAGATCCTGTCCAGAATGCCAAAGAGTAGCTCCTAAGCATAGGACTGCACCAGCAACACTGGGAGAAATGCCTATTATGGGAACCCCTTTTGAACGTGTTGCAGTAGATATTGTTGGACCCCTCACTAGGACCAAGAAGAGAAATGCTTACATCTTAACCTTGGTTGATACTTGCTCTATGTGGGGAGAAGCAGTGGCCATGTCAACTATAGATTCAAAGCACGTGGCAGAGGCCCTGTTGACAATATTTACCCGATTAGGTTTCTCGCATCAGATATTGACTGACAATGGGTCTCAGTTTAAGGGAAAGCTAACACAAGAAGTATTCAGGATATTTCAAGCCAGGCACTATCAGTGTAGTCCCTACCATGCCCAAGGGAACGGTCAAGTAGAGCGGTTCAATGGTACGCTAATTTCAATCCTTAGAAAGTTGGCGAGTGAAAAACCTGATACTTGGGATACATACTTACCCGCTGCACTGTTTGCATATAGGGAAGTACCCCACAATTCAACTGGATTGGCTCCAGCTACATTGTTGTTTGGAAGACCAATAAAAGGTCCACTGGAAGCATTGCTGCGGACATGGACTGATGAAAAGGCAGAGGAAACAGTGACTTCCTCATACCAGTACGTCAACGAGTTGACATCTCGATTGAAAGCAGGTTGGAAACTGGCCCATGATAACTTAAGACAGGCCAGGAGGAAGCATGCTGCCTACTACAACAAAAAAGCAAAGGATAGGGAACTGGAGGTGGTTGAAAAGGTGTTATTACTGTTGCCAAGCAGCAATAATAAATTGCAGATTGGATGGCTGGGACCCTATGTCATACTGGAAAAACTTTCCAGGGCCAACTATAAAATTGACAAGAAAGGAAAGGAGAATGTATATCATGTCAATCTTAAAAAATACTATGACAAGGAATCATCAGAAGATTCACATATCATGACCCTAGCCATTGCAACAGAAATGCACGGTGAACCACTTCACTCTATGGAGTATCCACTCACAACTACAGAGGATTATGTTCAAGTAAATATTAGTGAACATTTAACTCCAGAGCAGAAGAAGAGGGTTCAGAAAGTGTTGGAAACCCATGCTGATGTGCTCACAGATAAGCCAGGTCGTACGAATCTGTTAGAGTACGACATGAAAGTTACCGACCCTACCCCAGTATGCATGAGAACATACCCTATACCCTATGCGAAAGCCCAAGCACTAAGGGAGGAAGTTGATTATCTGTTGAAGGAGAAAATTATCTCGAAGTCAGACTCTCCCTATAGCTCAAGTGTGGTGCTATTGAGAAAACCGAGTGGTGAACACAGGTTATGTTTTGACTACCGGAAGCTTAATGCGGTTACAGAATCTCAGGTGGACCCATTACCTGACACCAACCAGCTGTTCTCTACACTGAGTAAGGCTAGGTATTTATCAAAGGTAGATCTAAGCAAGGGATACTACCAAATACCAGTGAAACCAGAAGTTAGGAAAATGCTGGCATTTAGTACATCAGACGGACACTACGAGTTTAATGTACTACCCTCTGGGCTGAAAAATGCTCCCAGTATCTTTTCAAGAATGATGAGGAAATTGTTGGAACCTCTACAAAATCCCCATATCACTAACTTTATGGATGACATTCTTGTTGCTACAAACACATTTGAAGAGCATATAGTAGCGCTCTCCATGTTGTTTGACAGACTGAGAGCCACTGGATTGACTGCACGTCCAACCAAGTGCTATATCGGTTGTACGGAGTTGGAATTCCTAGGTCACACGATTTCTACAGGTCATATGTCTCCTGACCCAAAGAATATAGAGAAGTTAAAGAAGGCACCCAGACCTCAAACGAAGAAAGATGTGAGATCATTCGTGTCATTATGTGGGTTCTATCAGAAGTACATATCCCACTTTAACTCTCTGTGTGCACCATTAACTAACTTAACTAAGAAAGGACAGCCTGACAAAATCCAATGGAATGCTGATTGTGAAAAAGCTTACACAGAGCTAAAAGCAAAACTCACCAGCAAACCAATCCTTACACTACCCGATATCACACAGGAATTTGTATTAAGGACGGACGCTAGCAGTATAGGTATTGGTGCAACTCTCTTGCAGAAATCAAAAGCCCAGCCGGATGAACTTTTACCAGTCGCCTACGCCAGTAGGAAGCTGAATGCAGCTGAGTTGAATTACTCGACCATAGAGAAAGAATGTTTGGCTCTTATTTGGTCCATCGACAAATTTTCACCTTACCTGTATGGGACACACTTCATTGTCCAAAGCGATCATCAGCCTTTAACATTCTTGGCTGCATCTAAAAAGTGTTAAATTCGAGATTGTTAAGGTGGAGTCTGCTTCTGGCGCCTTATTCCTTTACCGTGAATTACATTCCGGGAAGAGACAATGTAGGAGCTGATTTTTTAAGTCGACACCCTATTACTATGGAAGGACAGACGCAAAAGGATTAACTACAGCAGGGGTTTACACTTCAGCTATGACAGGTCACAGCTAGGAAAGGATGGGGCTATGTCGTGAAAACGAGTTGTGTGTAAACCCACTACTTTGTTAAATCCCTATGTCGAGAGCCCAGCCAATCAACGCACAGTTGCTGAGCTGGAATAAATTACCTGAAGTTACGCCAGAAAAAAAACTTAAGCCCGCGGCCATCTTGTTGACGCAAGATGGCGGAGAAAAACTGAATAAAATTAGGCTGTACGAGCAAAAGACTAAACCGGAGGAAACCAATCAGCTTGCTCCGCCAGGAACCAACCAAAAGCTTTGCTTAAGCATTCACCTACCTATATAATCGGACGAGATTTTATGCAAAAGCACGCAATACCGAACACGAAGCCAGAGATACCGACCGACTGAAGAGGAGAGAAGCTGTCACCCTTGATTTGTTGCTTACCTGAGGGCATCGACCTGCAGCCTGCTTCACTAGTCGAGTCAAAATCTGGCCTGTTTAAATCTTGGAGGGTAAATATAAATTTACTATAAACTGGTAGGAAAATAGGCCTACAGCAGATACACATGTATATATATATATATATATATATATATATATATATATATATATATATATATATATATATATATATATATATATATATATATATTTAACATATATTGTTTTAATATGAACGTATCAGTTTACTGATTGTATCTTGGAGGAATTAGGTATAATGATTTTATTTCCTAATATGATTGAATAGACGAAGACTAATAGGACTCATACTTCAATCTATTGTCTCCTATAACTTCAGTGTTATCTCAGATAAAACCAACTGCAATATAACCAAAACAGTCCTTGTTAGGACTTAATCTATTGTCTCATCTAACTCCAATCTATTGTCCCATATAACTCCCACCTGATATATCACCAAACAGTCCTCGTCTCATATACTCCTATCATAAGAACATAACAATATTGTTAGGATATATGTTACCAGCTAGTACAGCACTTGTCAGAGAGGGCCTGGTATATTATAGGAGGAAGAAAATGGTTGTATCACACCTAGGTGTACATATTATTGGATGTATTCATGTATTGAATTTATATTATGGGATGTATTCATGTATTGAATGTATTCATGTATTGAATTTATATTATTGAATGTATTCATGCATTGAATTTATATTATTGAATGTATTCATGTATTAGTTTATCAGAAAGAATGTTTTGCAAGTAGACACCTGTCTTGTCTCGCTATTGCTAAATCATACTGAGCCATGTTGTCATTCATCCTACATGCAGACACCCGAGGCACACGCTCATTTCATCCACATTAGAAATAGGTGGGCTTGATGACAGAAATTAGCCCCTATTTTTCCTTGTTACAGGTTTTATTCGTGTCATAAAAACTGAGATCGTGGGTCGTCAGTCCAGCTGCCTGGAACTCCGCAGGAGCATAGAGATTGCACAGAATCTACATCTTTAGTCCCCCTCAGTCTTGGGTGGGCTAACGGAACGATCTTCAGCCGGTTTTGTGTCAACCAAACCAAGAACTTCTAAGAGATGAGTACACATTAGTACCATTTCTGTCAGCATTGTGAGCAAAAATTAGTGTCAGTGACGAGAAAGTGATTTAGCGTAGAAAGAGACAATAATAACAGATAGCTGATAAATGTTATAAACTTAATTAACAGCACAGCTGATACATTTACTATAAGTGATTAACAGCACAGCTGATATAAATTTGTTTCCTATAATTGGAAGACTTGTAATATATATATATAAATATATGTGAATCATATGTAAACTTACAAATCCATTACATTCCATTTTTCAACATTCACCCTTCAGCACAAGAGTAGATAGTGTATATACTAAATAAATAATAAGGAAATTGTATTTGAACGACTTGTCAAATTTTTTAAAATTGTTAAGTGAAATCTGTTTCCTTGTTTATTAATATCACAGTTAGTTACACAGCGGAGGTGGCACTTTATGTCGGTCTTCTCTCTACTATTGTTTCGAGATCAGAACATTCACAGCCGTAACAAATTTGTGATACCAGTAGTTCTCTCAGACACTGGGACTTCACCATTTTCTGCAGAAATTCTATTTCTGTAATTTTCAGTACTATACTGACCTTAGAGCCAAATAAAACCTCACGCCACACTGGGGGCTCGTTCCTGGGATATTTCTGTATATCTTGAGCCATACTTAGTCTATTCATCTATCTACACTCTATCTTGTGCCACCCATAGATAACATAAGAAAATCTTTTTTTGAGAAATTCTATAATAGGATTTTTTTATTGTTTTCTTAGGAGGAGTACCATTTAGTACTCAGTAAATAGTTGATGCTCACAAAGTTGCACGGACATTTTTTGTTCAATTAAATTAATTAAGTTTAATTATAATATTTGATATAGTAAATTTACATACCCTCTCTAAGTAACGCCATGGCTGATCTAGTGAAGTTCAGAACTGCGATCATGCAGATGGGTAAGGAATTAAATATGACAGGTGATGCTCTCACTCAGTATGTCACAACAGAAGTGGACAAACACATGGATAGGGAAGAAAGAAAGTTGCAATTAGAGACTGAAGCAAAGAAATTAGAGGCTGATAGAGAAGCAAAGAAATTAGAGGCTGAAGAAAGGCGGTTGCAAGCAGAAGCTGAAAGAGAAGCCAAAAGACTGGAAGCTGAGAGAGAAAACAAAAGATTAGAAATTGAAGCCAAGAAATGGGAGGCTGAAAATGAGGAAAGGAAATTACAAGCAGAGAGAGACCATCAGTTGAGATTAAAAGAGCTTGAAATTCAGGCAAATACTGGCAATAATGGTGGTAGCTCACCTCACTCTGAGAGTAGCTCCAGCCAGAGCACCTCAAGTGGGGCCATGAATTTTCATCTGGACCCATTTGTTGAGAAAGAAGACGCCATTGAGTCGTACCTGGATAGATACGAAAGACTTGCCACTACCTATGGCTTAGGGAAAGAAAAGTGGAGTCTTAAACTATCTCAGGGATTGAGAGGTGTGGCCTACGATGTATATTTGAAGCTCTCAAGAGATGACCAGGAAGATTATGAAATCCTAAAACAGGCACTGCTTGTGAGATATGAAAAGAACTCAGAATCATATAGAAAGAAATTCCGAACAGCTAAACTTCTTCCAGGAGAAAACTATCACCAATTCTCTGCTAGATTGGAAACCTATTTGGAAAAATGGAGTAGTTTAGGAAAGTGTCAGGATCTGAAAGAAATGGTAACGATGGAGCAAGTGAAAGAGTCCATTCCTCAAGAAATGAGGAAATTTATCATGGAACAAGGAGCAGAGAGATTGGAAGATATTGTAACTGTTGCTGAGAGATATCAAGCAGCTCAGGCAGAATTATTAGGAAATAAGAAGAAGCAGGGTGAAAACTTCAAATCATCACAAAACTAAACCAAATATGAACAAAAGGACCATACCACAAGGAACAAACAAAGATTTGACCTAAAGGACAAAAACCCTCTAAGATCGGATAAGACACCTTACCGGAAGGAAGGAAAGGGGTGTAAAACTTGTCTAATGAGTAACCACAATACTGCGGACTGCAGAATGAAGAATCCTCCTCATCATGCTGCATGTCTTACAACAGGGAATCAGGGAAGGAAGAAAATGGCAGTAAGTCAGAAAGACTTCCATCACCACCTGTCTGTGACGAAGTGACCGTGAATGGCACTCAAGTACTGTGTTTATATGACACAGGATTGGACTTTGATTCAGTTGTGTGCTCTTCTCTAGTGAGTCCTGACCAGATAACCACAGAAACAGTGGAAATCAGAGGACCGATCAAGGGAGCAAGAACCATGACACTACCCATAGCTCGAATCAACATAAGATCTCGCTACGTGGAAGGAGAAATCAAAGCAGCAGTGATGGACGACCCTATTTACCCTTTGATTTTGGGGTGTAGTTATGTTTTCCTTGGAGAACTATAAAACCTGTAGTTATGGCAACAGTCCAGACCAGGGAAAGCTCCAGGAAAATGGAGGAGAATCCTATCAATACTCATCCAGAATAGATGAAAAAGGCTCAAGCAGCAGATAGCACATTGAAGCCTTGTTTTGGCAAACTGCCTAAAGCACATAACCCTTTAGAGAAAGGAGACTTGTATATGAAGAATGGCCTACTATACAGAAAAGCTGGAACAGGACCTAAAGGGCATGGACAGCTTGTAGTGCCAAAATCTTACAGGGAGAAGGTTATGACGCTAGGACATGCTATACCCTTCAGTGGACATATGGGAATAGGGGCCACTGGACAAAGGATAGCCTGTCACTACTTTTGGCCAGGAATTACAGAGGACATAAAAAGATATGTAAGATCCTGTCCAGAATGCCAAAGAGTAGCTCCTAAGCATAGGACTGCACCAGCAACACTGGGAGAAATGCCTATTATGGGAACCCCTTTTGAACGTGTTGCAGTAGATATTGTTGGACCCCTCACTAGGACCAAGAAGAGAAATGCTTACATCTTAACCTTGGTTGATACTTGCTCTATGTGGGGAGAAGCAGTGGCCATGTCAGCTATAGATTCAAAGCACGTGGCAGAGGCCCTGTTGACAATATTTACCCGATTAGGTTTCCCGCATCAGATATTGACTGACAATGGATCTCAGTTTAAGGGAACGCTAACACAAGAAGTATTCAGGATATTTCAAGCCAGGCACTATCAGTGTAGTCCCTACCATGCCCAAGGGAACGGTCAAGTAGAGCGGTTCAATGGTACGCTAATTTCAATCCTTAGAAAGCTGGCGAGTGAAAAACCTGATACTTGGGATACATACTTACCTGCTGCACTATTTGCATATAGGGAAGTACCCCACAATTCAACTGGATTGGCTCCAGCTACATTGTTGTTTGGAAGACCAATAAAAGGTCCACTGGAAGCATTGCTGCGGACATGGACTGATGAAAAGGCAGAGGAAACAGTGACTTCCTCATACCAGTACGTCAACGAGTTGACATCTCGATTGAAAGCAGGTTGGAAACTGGCCAATGATAACTTAAGACAGGCCAGGAGGAAGCATGCTGCCTACTACAACAAAAAAGCAAAGGATAGGGAACTAGAGGTGGGTGAAAAGGTGTTATTACTGTTGCCAAGCAGCAATAATAAATTGCAGATTGGATGGCAGGGACCCTATGTCATACTGGAAAAACTTTCCAGGACCAACTATAAGATTGACAAGAAAGGAAAGGAGAAGGTATATCATGTCAATCTTCTTAAAAAATACTATGACAAGGAATCATCAGAAGTTGCACATATCATGACCCTAGCCATTGCAACAGAAATGCACGGTGAACCACTTCACTCTATGGAGTATCCACTCACAACTACAGAGGATTATGTTCAAGTAAATATTAGTGAACATTTAACTCCAGAGCAGAAGAAGAGGGTTCAGAAAGTGTTGGAAACCCATGCTGATGTGCTCACAGATAAGCCAGGTCGTACGAATCTGTTAGAGTACGACATGAAAGTTACCGACCCTACCCCAGTATGCATGAGAACATACCCTATACCCTATGCGAAAGCCCAAGCACTAAGGGAGGAAGTTGATTATCTGTTGAAGGAGAAAATTATCTCGAAGTCAGACTCTCCCTATAGCTCAAGTGTGGTGCTATTGAGAAAACCGAGTGGTGAACACAGGTTATGTATTGACTACCGGAAGCTTAATGCGATCACAGAATCTCAGGTGGACCCATTACCTGACACCAACCAGCTGTTCTCTACACTGAGTAAGGCTAGGTATTTATCAAAGGTAGATCTAAGCAAGGGATACTACCAAATACCAGTGAAACCAGAAGTTAGGAAAATGCTGGCATTTAGTACATCAGACGGACACTACGAGTTTAATGTACTACCCTTTGGGCTGAAAAATGCTCCCAGTATCTTTTCAAGAATGATGAGGAAATTGTTGGAACCTCTACAAAATCCCCATATCACTAACTTTATGGATGACATTCTTGTTGCTACAAACACATTTGAAGAGCATATAGTAGCGCTCTCCATGTTGTTTGACAGACTGAGAGCCACTGGATTGACTGCACGTCCAACCAAGTGCTATATCGGTTTTAAGGAGTTGGAATTCCTAGGTCACACGATTTCTACAGGTCATATGTCTCCTGACCCAAAGAATATAGAGAAGTTAAAGAAGGCACCCAGACCTCAAACGAAGAAAGATGTGAGATCATTCGTGTCATTATGTGGGTTCTATCAGAAGTACATACCCCACTTTAACTCTCTGTGTGCACCATTAACTAACTTAACTAAGAAAGGACAGCCTGACAAAATCCAATGGAATGCTGATTGTGAAAAAGCTTACACAGAGCTAAAAGCAAAACTCACCAGCAAACCAATCCTTACACTACCCGATATCACACAGGAATTTGTATTAAGGACGGACGCTAGCAGTATAGGTATTGGTGCAACTCTCTTGCAGAAATCAAAAGCCCAGCCGGAGGAACTTTTACCAGTCGCCTACGCCAGTAGGAAGCTGAATGCAGCTGAGTTGAATTACTCGACCATAGAGAAAGAATGTTTGGCTCTTATTTGGTCCATCGACAAATTTTCACCTTACCTGTATGGGACACACTTCATTGTCCAAAGCGATCATCAGCCTTTAACATTCTTGGCTGCATCTAAAAAGTTAAATTCGAGATTGTTAAGGTGGAGTCTGCTTCTGGCGCCTTATTCCTTTACCGTGAATTACATTCCGGGAAGAGACAATGTAGGAGCTGATTTTTTTAAGTCGACACCCTATTACTATGGAAGGACAGACGCAAAAGGATTAACTACAGCAGGGGTTTACACTTCAGCTATGACAGGTCACAGCTAGGAAAGGATGGGGCTATGTCGTGAAAACGAGTTGTGTGTAACCCCACTACTTTGTTAAATCCCTATGTCGAGAGCCCAGCCAATCAACGCACAGTTGCTGAGCCGGAATAAATTACCTGAAGTTACGCCAGAAAAAAAATTAAGCCCGCGGCCATCTTGTTGACGCAAGATGGCGGAGAAAAACTGAATAAAATTAGGCTGTACGAGCAAAAGACTAAACCGGAGGAAACCAATCAGCTTGCTCCGCCAGGAACCAACCAAAAGCTTTGCTTAAGCATTCACCTACCTATATAATCGGACGAGATTTTATGCAAAGGCACGCAATACCGAACACGAAGCCAGAGATACCGACCGACTGAAGAGGAGAGAAGCAGTCACCCTTGATTGGTTGCTTACCTGAGGGCATCGACCTGCAGCCTGCTTCACTAGTCGAGTCAAAATCTGGCCTGTTTAAATCTTGGAGGGTAAATATAAATTTACTATAAACTGGTAGGAAAATAGGCCTACAGCAGATACACCTGTATATATATATATACATATATTTAACATATATTGTTTTAATATGAACGTATCAGTTTACTGATTGTATCTTGGGGGAATTAGGTATAATGATTTTATTTCCTAATATGATTGAATAGACGAAGACTAATAGGACTCATACTTCAATCTATTGTCTCCTATATCTCAATCAATTGTCTCCTATAACTTCAGTGTTACCTCAGATAAAACCAACTGCAATATAACCAAAACAGTCCTTGTTAGAACTCAATCTATTGTCTCATCTAACTCCAATCTATTGTCCCATATAACTCCCACCTGATATATCACCAAACAGTCCTCGTCTCATATACTCCTATCATAAGAACATAACAATATTGTTAGGATATATGTTACCAGCTAGTATAGCACTTGTCAGAGAGGGCCTGGTATATTATAGAAGGAAGAAAATGGTTGTATCACACCTAGGTGTACATATTATTGGATGTATTCATGTATTGAATTTATATTATGAGATGTATTCATGTATTGAATGTATTCATGTATTGAATTTATATTATTGAATGTATTCATGCATTGAATTTATATTATTGAATGTATTCATGTATTAGTTTATCAGAAAGAATGTTTTGCAAGTAGACACCTGTCTTGTCTCGCTATTGCTAAATCATACTGAGCCATGTTGTCATTCATCCTACATGCAGACACCCGAGGCACACGCTCATTTCATCCACATTAGAAATAGGTGGGCTTGATGACAGAAATTAGCCCCTATTTTTCCTTGTTACAGGTTTTATTCGTGTCATAAAAACTGAGATCGTGGGTCGTCAGTCCAGCTGCCTGGAACTCCGCAGGAGCATAGAGATTGCACAGAATCTACATCTTTAGTCCCCCTCAGTCTTGGGTGGGCTAACGGAACGATCTTCAGCCGGTTTTGTGTCAACCAAACCAAGAACTTCTAAGAGATGAGTACACATTAGTACCATTTCTGTCAGCATTGTGAGCAAAAATTAGTGTCAGTGACGAGAAAGTGATTTAGCGTAGAAAGAGACAATAATAACAGATAGCTGATAAATGTTACATACTTAATTAACAGCACAGCTGATACATTTACTATAAGTGATTAACAGCACAGCTGATATAAATTTGTTTCCTATAATTGGAAGACTTGTAATATATATAAATATATGTGAATCATATGTAAACTTACAAATCCATTACATTCCATTTTTTCAACATTCACCCTTCAGCACAAGAGTAGATAGTGTATATACTAAATAAATAATAAGGAAATTGTATTTGAACGACTTGTCAAATTTTTTAAAATTGTTAAGTGAAATCTGTTTCCTTGTTTATTAATATCACAGTTAGTTACACAGCGGAGGTGGCACTTTATGTCGGTCTCCTCTCTACTATTGTTTCGAGATAAGAACATTCACAGCCGTAACTAATTTGTGATACCAGTAGTTCTCTCAGACACTGGGACTTCACCATTTTCTGCAGAAATTCTATTTCTGTAATTTTCAGTACTATACTGACCTTAGAGCCAAATAAAACCTCACGCCACATACATGATCAATGTGTATTGACTCCGCATGTAGCTGTAGCGATCTTTTTGTGAAGTTTAGGAGTTAACTGTCTGGTGGTAATCAACATAGATTTTGTTTTTCCTGTGTTTACTGGCATACGGTTCATATTACTCCAGTTTGTTAGACTGTCTACATCGCTTTGAAGAGTCATTTCAAGTGCCGCACAGTCAGTGTCATTAGTGTAGATAGTACAATCATCTGCAAAGAGGTCACATGTTCAATATTTTAGATGTAGTGGCAGGTCGTTGATGAACAGTGCGAAGAGTAGGGATCCAAGAATAGAACCCTGCGGTACTCCTGTATCTATCTTCGAGAAATCTGATGTCGAGTAGTTGTAACACTAACTGTTGTCGATCTGCCAGGAATGATTTGATGATGTTTAGTGGATTAGGGACTATTCTGGGGGTTTCTAACTTTTGAACCAAGATAGTGTGGTCAATCATGTCAAATGCTTTTTTGAAGTCGACAAAAACAGGCCCACATAATTTTCCATCATTTACGTTCGACAGCCAGTTGTCTGCCATTTTGGTGAGAGCTGTGTGACAGGAATGTTTGGGTCTGAAACCTGACTGGCTCTCAATGAGCAGTTTGTTTGCTGTTAAGTGTTGAAGTGTGGTGTTGTAAATGTGTTTCTCTAGTGGTTTTGATATAGATGATAGAATGGATATTGGTCTGTAACTGTTGGGATCGCTATGTGAGCCAGATTTATAGAGAGGATACACTTTGGCAGTTTTAAATGCTGTAGGGAAGTAGTTGTGTGCAATACATTGGTTGTATACATAGGTTAAAGAGTCGCAAATGATGGGTGCAGCCTAACGTAGGATCTTATTGCTGATACCATCAAGTGCAGATGAGTTGTTGTTTTTTAATGCCAAGATATATTTGAGAACTTCGTGTACTGTTAGAAAAAGAATATCTCTTAAACCTGTTATGGTGTGTTCGGTGTTGCAGAAATCTGTTAATTTACTAATATCGCAGACCATAGGCTTTAGTCTCGACTTGAGATGGGTAATTTCTGTTTTGAAGTGGTTACTAAAATGAGTTGCCATGAGTGAGAAGCTTTTTTGGTAAAGAGTTTAGTGACTCTGATTTGTGTGTTAGTGTTCTAATGGCTGCCCAGACTTCTTTGCTGTTTGCTTTGTCTTGAATCATCTTTCTGAAATGTAGTTTCTTTTCCTGACGAATGAGGTACTGTACTTTGTTTGTAAGTATCCGATACCTGCTGAAATCTTTGAGCTTATGAGCCTCGTCCCACTCTCTCATTGCTGATAATATTTCTTTTGTTATGCAGGGGGTCTTTCTGATATTTTTGACACGGAATTGTTTTATAGCAACATGTTTGTCGAATACGTTATAGAAAGTTTGTGTCCAGTAAGTTATGGCTTCTTCTGGATGCGGAAGTTGGTACACGTATGAGAGAGGGGATATTTGTAGGTCTTGTAGGAGCAACTGGAAGGTTAAAGTTTTTGAAATTTCTGAAGTGGACTGTGATGTGTTCCGTGTTAGGTGCCTTGAGCCCCTTTCTCGTTCAGGTACAACAAATAGGATAGTGGTCACTTATTGCTGTCTGTGTGACTGTGCACTCTATAATGTTTTCTGGGCAGGTCGTATAGATGTGATCAATTAGTGTAGATGATGAGTCTGTTACTCTCGTGGGTTGGGTGACTAACTGTATGAGATTGTATGAGATTGTGATATTATTCCACGTGTTGTTCGGTTTGCGAAGGTTAATATTGAAATCCCCCTAATTTCCCTCGAAGAAGCCCAAACATTGTCCATCATTCGTGAGAATGTGTCAAACCATACAGTAGAAGAGCTAGGGTTCCGGTACATGTAACCAATTAAAACAGGGTCAGGTTGGGGAGTTTTATTTCAAGCCATATACATTCAATGCCAGTATGTTCTAGGGTTGAGACGGGTTTCAGAAAAACCGAATATGTGGAAGTTTTGTTGGAGAGAGGTGGAGACTTAAGAAAGCTTACCTAGCAGATGGTAAATGTTTAAATGTCCAATTTTAAGCCCTGTTAGTTTAAGCCATAGATTATTGATATTGCCTATATTTTGATTAGAGTTTTTGCACTCGGACATGATAATAGTCAGGAGGAAAGAGTGAATTGGGGAAGTAGGAATGAGAGGAATGGGCACCAAGACGAATAGTAGTAAGACGCATTAAAAATTAGCAACAAGGGTTAATACAAAATTGTAAACAAATTATAAAATATACACTACAGTAGATTTCACTAACGTTCGTGGACACGGTTAAATGTATGTGGATCTTTGCAAAAAGTGAGGTTAATAATCTTCAAATACAGTCTGTTCCGAACACATAGAAATGTTATTATTTAGAAAGTAAATAACTAATTAAACATCGCGAAGTTGCTAAAGAAGTGAGATTAATAGTACTAGTAAATAAATGCAAAACTTAATACAACTAATTCAAAACAATTCAGATAACTGAACTATGTAAAAATTGTAAGAAAACTGTCACAAAACAAGCGCACCCATCCACACTGTGAATGTTAACAACAAAGTTAAGCTGCACCAAGAGAATGGACGGGCAGACAGACAAACAGGCAGACAGACATTGAGAACAAATAGATAACATTGTCGCGAGAGGTTCAGATGGTATTGAAACTAATAAGCTATCCTGGACAAAAAGTTGTATCAATTGATACCAGGATAGTGCCAGCTAAGAGTCTGGTCTTATAAGAAATACCCCCTTCTCTGAAAAGAGTAAGGGTGTATGGACATCAAAGGTAGGGTCAAGCTGTATAAGTTTCCAGGTATGATGTTAATGTATTATCCTGAATCCCTATGGGCTCCCTCTCACGATCCTCCTTTGATTTTATTATTATTTGTTATTGTTGTTGTTGTAGTCTCTGCTAGGGGTATTAACAAAGTTATTTATCAACAATAACATAAACTCAACTTTAATAAGTAAGTAAGTCTGTTGATAAATATTTACAATTTATTTAGCCTATACCGTTTCTCTTTTCGGTTAGGAAAGATTGAAATGAAATCAAATTTATTTACAACAATAAATCAATAAACATTGAAAAATAATTAACAATCTCAAAATTATTCAACTTGTTGAAGGTTATCACTTTGGTTAATTATCTCCTGTTGAAGAATAATTATCTGATACCACTAAAGTATGTCATTATTACTTGACTGTGAAGCTAGTACTGGGTAAAGTTATAGTCCACAATTGTCATCATTCACTTGGATCTATATTATCATATTGTCTTTTAATGTGGGGTTATAATCTGGATACGCTGATCAGTGGCTTTGTTTTGCCAGTTATCTTGAGTTTAGAGATCGGTCACACTCCTGCCATGGACGAACAATTATCTTGAATCTCTCCAGGCAGAAGAAGCTGGGTATCTGTCCCTGTTGACTACAAGGGCACTTGCACCACAGAATCCAGCAGAGGTGGATGACTCTTAATGTTTTTGTAATGGTAAGGATAGAACCTGAAACAAAATTAAACGTAACCCCTATATGTTCCATCCCTATTCCCTTATCACACAAGGTGGGGACGATAGACAGTGTCAGATAATGTGCTAGCAAATGCACAGGACAATTTATACCAGTACTACCCACATCCAGTTCACCGTGACTACACTTTCCTTCTGAAACCTTAGTTAGATCCATTTGTCCATGATCTGCCTCCATACAATGATTTGGTCTAGTATAAAATACTAAGTAATACCATTAACAAGTTTGCCATTAACAGCTCGACTGTTTGTGTGTGCCTGAGGGTAAGAAGCAAAAGAACGGTGGATAGAAACAAAATGCAAGGAAATAGAAGACTTGGAAGCAAAGCACATGACAAGAGATATGCATGAAGAAATAAAAAAATTATCAAATCAGTCGCGGTTTGCACAAGGAGGAAGCTGTATCAAGAACAAAAATGGTGTAATATTACTTGATGAGAAAGACAGATCAAACAGATGGGCAGAATACGTAAAAGAACTATTCGAGGACAACAGAGGTAAAAAACCATCCCCAGATTCTAATGAAGGCCCAAACATTCTCAGATCAGAAGTAGAGAATGCCATACATATGTTACAAAAAGGAAAAGCAGCAGGCATGGATAACATAAAAATTGAAATGATAGAAGCTCTGGAGAGCTTTGGTATAGATACAATCACAGATCTATGCAACGATATATACAATACAGGATATATACCACACGACATGAAGACATCAGTTTTTATAACATTGCCCAAAAAACCATTAAAACAATTTCTGTCATTCGTGTTCCAGGCATGTGTCCCATTTCCATAAGAAATATTTCTTTAAATGCTTTTACAAACCTACAGACACAATTCTGCTATCATTCTCAATTTAATTTGAATGTACATGTCGCAAAATTGGTTTCAATACATTGCAAACGTGGTCGAGGAGTTACAGTTAACGTCACCGATCGATTGGCAACAAAGCGACCGCTGTCAAAATGGCGGTATAGCGGCAAACTGTAGACGATACATCGAAATCGGCAATTATAAATAAAAGCATAATGGAATCATTGTGAAAAGGATTTCACATTTTAGTCCAGGAAAGGATTGTGTACAACTGTGTATAAGAAGAAACGGTAGGAAGTTATCCTTTATGGAGATATATGCGTATTTCGGCTGCCCATAGTTACGCTGAAAGCCTGTAAACCCACTTCTGTTCTAAATATTAAAATCAACAAATAACAGTTTGGGAAATTACATGGATAGGAATATAGAGATTTATCGGCTGTATAAAACAAGATAAGATGGAACAGTATGGATACTATATAAGCCGAGGATGAGAAAGGAGAAGTTTCAGTCAAAGCACAGATCGAGTGAAATCGCTGTTTCGAGAAGAGATTTTCGGCAGCGGCTTAAGCTGTGACGTCAGTACCCTCCGATACGCCCGCGCGGGGTGTATAAATACTCGTATCATTAAACTCAGCGACACACATCGAAAGAGGTTTGAGACAGACTGACGGCAGATAACGCCACGACGCTAAATCCATCTGAAGTGTGAGCGGATCGCCAGAAGTTTTAGTCAGTGTCTGGAGTCTGAGGGTAAGCGAAATTAGGATAACTACCGTGTATAATATGTTTCTTTAATTTCAGGTTCATATATAGAGTTCACAAAATATGCCTGTATAATATTCATTGATATAATGTATTGTTATTTTGAATATGATTTAAACATGTGCTTTGTGGATGATTGTTGTTTGTACAAAAACGTATCCAAACTAACCCCACAGCCAAATGTAGAAAATATTTACCATTTAATGCTGTATATCGTACGGAGATAAAGGCAAGTCCCATGGCAGAGATTGTCATAGGCAAATGAAGTGTTAGAAGCTTCATCATGGAAGATCCCGCTTTTACGAGGTTAGGTGACTAGTTCCCTTCCTCGCTGCCTTTTCCTTCCCTAGTTTAAGCGCACAACTGAGTGCCCATTTACAGCTGGTAACCTGGAGTGTTCCACAGCCAGTTTCAATTCAACAACTATGTAGTTGTACTACTGAAGAAAGCAACACTATCGTTGGTCAGTCGGGCACTCACTGTAATTATTTGTGTATTAATTTTGTGTAGATGCTAGGAATGGCATCAGTATTTAAATTTGTATCCTATATGGTTTGGAAAGATCAAGTTATAAAATAGTAAAAGATTACAGGAGCAGAATAAACCAGATGATGTTTATTACTGATATGTTAATATCATTGAAATGATGTTACTTGCTATGACTGTATAACTTTGACATCTGAAGACTGACTAGTCTGACTTATATGCTAGTCAGTTACCATTACTTGAAATGTTAATACTTCTATATCACTGAAATGATGTCCTTACTTACTATGATTGTATAACGGTGACATCTGATGACTGACTGGTCTGACATCTGTGCTAGTCAGCTACAAATCTAGCCAGATACTAGCCAAGGCTGATATGATGTTTCAGGTTCCATGAAATAACTCAAACCAGACTGTCCAGTATCAGAAGCCTGTGTTGTTCATCAGAGGCAATCCCACAAAAGTGCAGGACCCCAACGAGTGAACTTCAACTGGTCATTGGCATCCCTATAGTCGGGTCTACCAAGTCTGATATCTACAAAGGACAGTTCAGTGTCAGCGTTGTCAAGTTGAAAAGATAAGTGTCAGTTAAGACACTGATGAACTATATATGAAAACAGCCACTAGTTGAAAACAGTATTCCAACCATTAAAAAATTCAGTCAATTGATGATAGTTATTTGTAAATGCAAAGGACTAAGGACAATGATCCAGTGATTGCAGTTGTCAGTAACTTTGTTACTCAAGATCTTGAAGTCTAACAGACAATAATAGTAATTGTGTGAATAATTGTATATATATATTTTTGTGCTCTTTTCCAACTAGTAGAAATGGAATATTAGTGTAATTATTAAAATATTTTAACTGTACCTGAGGAATTATTCACTTCTTGCATTTGTGGTCACAGTGAATGTTAATTTTAATTATCCCCTAGGATATAAGTAATCATAAGATAGTCACAGGGAGGAGACGCCTTAAATCCTGGTACAACTTCTTACCAACTGGCCAGGGTTTTCACAGTCTGACTGTTTCTATGATATCCATACACCAGTGCTTATTTCTAAGACTGGGGTATTACATGTAAGACCAGAACTCTTACTGGCATACTATCCTGGTAGCATATGCGATACCTGGACTCTTACCTAAATAAATAATCTTATATAACCTCCCGCTACAGTACACAGGCGGGTAAGTCCTTCAGAAATTACACAATGGTTGCCGAAACACGTCTACACACTTTCCAACACACTGTAGTGAATCAATAGCAAATGATATAATTATATACATATATATATATATATATATATATATATATATATATATATTATATATATATATATATATATATATATATATATATATATATTCTTTCTTACCATCATCATCATCATCAGTTGCCATCTCCACAACGAAGGTTGGCTGTAATGGATCTCCAACGTCTTCTGTCTCTTGTCTTGGTGGTGCACTCTGATAGACTCTTTCCTGTCCATCTCTTGATGTTATCTTCCCACTTATAGCGCTGTCTTCCCCTTGCACGTTTGCCTTCAACTCTCCCTTCTGTTATGGTCTTCTGCAAGGTATTATGCCTTTTTATGTGGCCAAAGTATTTTAGCTGCCGAACTTTAACCTCCCTCATTAGTTCTCTTTTCATACCTAGATTTTCTAGGACCTCCTTATTTGTTTTCATCTCTTTCCATGAGATACGCCCCATTCTTCTATATATCCACATTTCAAGAGCCCCAGTTCTTTCTTCCAAATGCTTATTCATCGTCCATGTTTCCGCACCATACAGAAATGCAGAATATATATAACACTTTATGATTCTCAGTTTTAATTTGTGAGATAACTGTTTAGATGTCAGTATGTGTTTCATGTTGTTGAATGTAGCTTTGGCCATCCCTATTCTCTTCTTGACTTCTGTTTAACATCTGCCATCTTCTGTTATTATATGACCAAGATATACGTAGCTCTTGACTTGTTCCAGGATTTTCCCATTTACGCTTATCTTTAATGTGGGTTTATCGTCTGTTTTGCTAATTATCATAGTTTTTGTCTTCTCAATATTAAAGTCGAATCCATATTCATGACTTATACTGTTTACTTGCTTCACTAGTTCTTGTAACTTCTTTTCGCTTTCAGCTAACAACACGGTATCATCTGCATATCTAAGGTTGTTTATTGACCTTCCACTGATGTTCAGTCCTGGTATTTCCTGTATCTGTTTGAAAATTTTTTCGGTGTATAAATTAATTAGGCAGGGGGACAGCACACAACCTTGTCTGACACCTCTTTTTATGTTTATGTATGGTGAATAATTCCTTCCTGATCTTACTGTGGCAGTTTGCTCCCAATAAAGGTTACTGAGTATTCTTATATCTTTTCCATCAATACCTATGTCTTCGAGGCATTCAATTATTTTCTCATGATGGACTCTGTCAAAAGCCTTCTTATAGTCAATGAAGCACATGTACATACTTTTTTGGACCTCTGTATATTTTTCTGATAATATTCTTAGGCAAAATATTGCCTCTCTTGTTCCACTGTTCCGTCTAAAACCAAACTGTTCTTCTTGGATTTCGCTGTCTACCTTATTTTTCACTCTTTCCTGTATGATTTTGAGCAGTATCTTAATTGCATGACTCATCAGGCTGATTGTTCTGAAGTCTGAACATTCTGTTGCATTTGGTTTTTTTGGGCAATGTTATAAAAACTGATGTCTTCATGTCGTGTGGTATATATCCTGTATTGTATATATCGTTACATAGATCTGTGATTGTATCTATACCAAAGCTCTCCAGAGCTTCTATCATTTCAATTTTTATGTTATCCATGCCTGCTGCTTTTCCTTTTTGTAACATATGTATGGCATTCTCTACTTCTGATCTGAGAATGTTTGGGCCTTCATTAGAATCTGGTGATGATTTTTTACCTCTGTTGTCCTCGAATAGTTCTTTTACGTATTCTGCCCATCTGTTTGATATGTCTTTCTCATCAAGTAATATTACACCATTTTTGTTCTTGATACAGCTCCCTGCTTGTGCAAACCGCGACTAATTTGATAATTTATTTATTTTTTCATGCATATCTCTTGTCATGTGCTTTGCTTCCAAGTCTTCTATTTCCTTGCATTTTGTTTCTATCCACCGTTCTTTTGCTTCTTACCCTCAGGCACACACAAACAGTCGAGCTGTTAATGGCAAACTTGATCTGCTCTCAGGTACACTGGCAAAGTCAGTCTTCATTCACAAGTTGCCGCTTCTTTCTGCTCGCTGTGTTTTTTTTATGTTATGGCCTCAATTTAGCAAGGGCAAGGTCTATTTATACTAGCACATCCGGCGTATCGGGAAGCAGGGGATAACATGGTGTAGCGAATCCCAAAATGAGGGATATTTTGTCTCTCTGTTCAATTATGAAAAACTATTATCCCCATTATCTTTCTTATTTCTGGAGCGATTTTATTCATCTAAAGCTTAAATTATACCCCGGATTAGTCTTTATCTTCCTAACGAAAAATCTGTTAGTCTCCTAAGTGCATTTTATTCTATGCATACTTTAAATAGCTAAATTAGAGACTAACCCGATGTGTCAAAGCCTTTCCACACAATACAGCTCTCTTAATAAACTACTTTTCGTGGAAGTCTTTACACCTACCTCTAAAGTAACATTCCTGTTGTAGAATTAGAGACCTCTTCCGAGTGGTACTCCTCTCCTACGTATGTAATTAATTTGCATCCTTCACTCGGTTACACAAATTGAGACTCCATTTAACTGTCCAAGGCTGTAGTAAACACACGAATCAGGAAGTCTTTCCATTGGCTAGTGTATCATAAAATTTCTACAATGTATGGCGCGCGGGTTTGGTCAGAGTTACTCAGGATTATCCAGAAGCTGTGTTGTAAAATAGACCAACTCACGACAAGCATTATCCGACAGTTACTCTGTAGTTCGAACAAGGGGTATGCCTTGATACTCCTGATTGTGTGACAGTGTTGTCTGGCTAGTGTTTGAAGTTGTGGATATTGATGGAAACTCAAGGTCGTAATTCGCATTAGAGGAGTAGCTGGTTGCACTCGGGTGTCGTTTAGAAGGATACTTGGATGCTGATGTGCTGGTTGTGCCTCTGCCGGTGTTTTCTGGATGTTTGATGTTTGTCGCCAACATACTGGTTGCTTGATCGGATAAGGAAATGTCGTCGCTATAAAGATGATACTTGGGAGCTCCAAATGTGGCAATGAACGAAGAGTGTTCTATAAATGTATGGTGGTGTCTGATGCAATGCTTTTTCAATTTTTTGTTGTTAATCTCAACAGATTTCCGATAATGTGAGCGAACTGGAGGTATAATAGTTGAAAAGCATATCTTTGCATTTGGGAACAGGAACTGGAAGTTAGATGTGATTAGATTTAGCTCTATTTGTGCCATTTCATTATGTTTTAGCTCGTCCAGCAGACCAATGTGCACAGTGACCTTGGCTACATTAAGATCAGTTTCATAGCTTTTAAGGAGGGTCAGTAGGTCCTGCGCAGATGCCCAATTTTTGTAGCGAACAGTGACCGTGTCTACATCTGCTGTTACTAATTTAGATGTTTGAAGGTACTTCACATTTTGGTCACCAAAGATGAGGTGTTTCCTTCTATTTGAAAGACGTGTGTGGGTGCCGGTGACAGTGTGTGCTGTTTCTTGTGTTTGAAATGTGCCGGGATTGTGTGAAGGTTTCTTGCTATGATGTGAACTGGCTGTTTCCGGTCGAAGTAGGGGCTGCCGATTAGAAATCTGGACAGGGATTGTGCTGATGTCAGCAGGGAATTCCAGAGTGCACAGTCCTCTTTATGGCTCAGTTCAGCTTGTGTCGATTGTTGTACTTCACCACTGTTGGAATTTCCCTTTGAGTTTTTGTGTGTGTGACACAGTCTGTATTTATTCTTCTGCTGTGTGCTTTCTTTCTGTTGTTGAGACTCGTTTCTCTCACAGCTATTTTTGAGGGACATATGATCAGCATGGAGCTGCTCATAAGCTTTTTTGAGGCTGCTCAGCTCTGCTTTTAGTATCTCCATCTCAGACAATATTATTGAAAATTGATCTTGTGACGAGTGCATAGATAATATAAGAGGGGATGTTGTTGGACTACTGTCGAACGTGCTTGATAGGTGCTCTGTCTCTGTGATGTCACTTGTATCAGCTAACGCTGGTGACTTTGGTTTTGTCTGTGACACCTGTTTGCACTCCTTATTGGGAGTTGTGTTTGTTGTGATATCAGCGGGAACAGCGGAATATGTGATTGCTAACTTCTTAGATCTGGAAGCTTTTGCTGGAATGCTTTGAACCGGCACATTTGAAATGATGGCATCTCGACTGACTCCAGCAGTAGTTGCTGATTTCCATAAATTATTCAAGTCCGTATTAATCCAGTCTTTAATAGCGCATACTGAAGCTTGTTGTGTTGTAGAAATGGGGGACAACCTCTCCTGTGGAAATAACATCTTCTACATATGAACCATTAGCGTCAGTCCTTGCTTCAACAGTTGCACTAGTTTCATAGTAAACAACACCCAGGTACGATCTCATTATAGTAATGGGAGACCTGAATGCGAAGGTGGGAGCACACAATCATTATAACGAAAGAGTAATGAAGAAATGAGGCAGTGGAACAGCAAATGAGAATGGGGACAAATTAATAAGCTTCTGCAGTATTAACAACCTGGTCATTGGAGGAACATTTTTTCCACACAAGGAAGTGCACAAGTTAACACGGGAATCACCAAACGGATGAGAAAAAACCAGATAGATCACATAATGATCAATGGCAGATGGAGACATGCACTACAAGACGTGAAAGTAAGAAGAGGCGCAGATGTGGGAAGTGATCATCACCTAGTAGTAGCAAGACTGAAAGTGAAACTCAGAGCTGCTGGACCAGTTGCAGTCAAACAGAAAAGATAAAACATCACGAAACTGAAGGATCCACTCACCAGAAAAGCTTTCGTGGTCGACGCAAAGAGAAGATATGAGATTATCAAAAGCCAGGAAAGAACAGAGACCGATGATGTTGACCAGAGATTTAACACCATCTCAACAATATACAAGGAAAGCTGCAAGTCATGCTTGGGATTCCAGGAAAGAAAGAGCCAAGACTGGATAACACGAAATACGCTAAACTTCATAGCGAAAAGAAAGGAAATGAAAAGAAAAAAAACAGAAGCTAAGTCTCCCAGATTAAAGGCAATATATATTCAACAGTACAGTCAGCTGGACAAGGAAATTAAACGTCAAACCCGCGCTAACAAAAGGACATTTCTGGATGACCTTGCAAGACAGGCAGAAGAGGCAGCACTGAGAAATGAACAAAGCACAGTATACAAAATAACTAAAATCATCAATGGAAAACGAGGTGCAAACAATATTACATTAGTAAGAGATCAGCACGGAAATCTCATCACGACAGTAGAGGGACAGGAAACAAGACGGGCAGAGCATTTCAGAGAAACTCTGAATAAGGAACCCCCAGAGACACAATTGAATGTTCCTGAGGCTGAAAATGATCTAGATGTTAATACAGACATCCCAAGAAAAGAAGAAATCATCACAGCAATCAAAGGGTTAAAGAATGGAAAAGCTCCTAGTCATGATAACTTAAATGCAGAGCTATTTAAGACAGACCCAGAGCTAGCAGCAGAACTATTAGAAGCACTATTTGCTAACGTCTGGAAAACAGGGACAACACCAACAGACTGGAGAAAAGGAATAATTGTCAAATTGCCCAAGAAGGGAGATCTTGCAGACTGCAATAATTGGAGTGGAATAACTCTTCTCTCAGTTCCCAGCAAAATACTAGGTAGGATAATTATATAGAGAATCTCAAAAGCAGTAGACCACAAACTGGGGAAAGAACAAGCGGGATTTAGAAAGAACAAAAGATGTGTAGATCATATATTTATTCTCAGAAACATTATAGAGCAGTGCTCAGAATGGCAAAGACAGCTGTATATTAATTTCGTTGATTTTGAAAAGGCTTTTGACAGTATACATAGGGACAGTTTATGGAAAATACTGAGGGCTTATGGAATTCCAAGCTGCATAGTGTCAATCATAAAAAGCCTTTATGCCAACTTTACGTGTAGCATTGAACAGAGCAACCTAACCTTTGAAGTGAAGACAGAAGTACGACAGGGATGCCCCGTATCAACCACTCTATTGTTAACAGTCATAGACTGGGTGATGCGCGAGATAACAAAGGGCAATCCAAGAGGAATAAGATGGACTACATTTTCTACATTGGAAGATCTGGAATATGCAGATGACATTGCACTGCTAGCACATTCACATCAACACATCCAGGAAAAAACGGATAGACTTAATAAGTATAGCCAGCAAGTGGCTTGAACATAAACCTAAAGAAGACAGAGGTCATGACGCTCAATGTAAGCAACCCTGAGCCCATATCAGTAAGGAATCAGCAACTGGAACAGACAGATGCCTTCACATACCTAGGATGCATAGTAACACCAGACGGCGGAGCAAGCAAAGATATCAACAACAGAATGAACAAAGCAAGAACAGCCTTTTTAATCTAAACAACATCTGGAAGTCCTCTCAGTACAGCACACGCACAAAATTAGGATTATATCAGAGCTGTGTGCTTTCTGTGCTTCTCTATGGCGCGGAGAGCTGGAGAGTCACAGAGAAGGAAATGTCGAAATTGTCCTCTTTTCACACAACATGCCTAAGAAAAACTCTCCGAATCTTTTGGCCGAATATCATCACCAACCAAGATCTGCTTACTCGGAGCAAGCAAGAGGACATGCACACCATCATAGCTGCCAGACGCTGGAGCTGGGTTGACTATGTCCTCAGAAGAGATCCCGATGCCATCACAAGAACAGCTATGCTATTGACCCCTGAAGGAAAACAAAAGAGAGGCCGACCAAAAACAACTTGGCGGAGGACTGTGGAGGATGAGATGCAAAGAATGAACCAGAGTTGGGGCACTGTACGAAGGATGACCACCGACCGAGCAAAGTGGAATCAATTTGTTGTTGCCTTACAAGATGCCACCAGGCGTAATGGCCACTGACTGCTTTGACGGTCGGCGGCTAAGGATCAAAGAAAAAAAAAAGACATACATCATAACAGAATCCTTCAATCATACAGTTCTGGCCGCTGTATTAGAGGTGCATATCACCCAAGTAATGTTGAGGTGACAACGGGAATGAAAAATATACTGGAATAATTTCTTCAGTAATATATGCAACTTCTCGCTAAGTTCTGAATCAACTTAGATACTATAGTGGCGGCATTCGAAGATTACTTTATATGCCACTTAGAGCTCTTCCTCCGCAATACTAGGAGCTTGAATAAAATATGTCTTACCATGAAGACCAGAAGTAACGAAGGGCCAAGAATATTAGCCGTTAGCATTAATTAGTGCAAAACGCGTTCCGTTATTAACAACTGGTGACGTATTAAATATGCAGCGCTCAATATAAGTTAAAACCCGTGCAAAAACATGAGTTACCTCATAGAGACATATTGCCGCAAAATAAATGGTAATAGCCTATGTGTGACAACCTACAAGATATATTAATAATCGTTCTTTAACATATATTCAACCACAGCTGGGTGAAAGGAACGGTATCACAAGTATGGAGAGAATCCATCACAATACCCATACTAAAGAAAGGGAAATGTAAAACCAAGGCTGCAAGTTACGGCCAATAAGTCTCACAAGATGTGTTGGGAAGACTATGGAGCGAATAGTAAACCACAGATTGCAATGGCTTTTAGAGTCTGAGCAGATTTTGGTGCCAGAGCAAGCTGGATTTAGAGAATGCTACAGTATAGAAGACCAAGTTACCTACTTGTCTCAAGTAGTAGAAGATGCCTTCCAGGAGAAAAAAAGTCCTTACGATCTGGGTCGACTTCAAGCAGGCCTTTGACAAGGTGTGGAAAGATGGCCTTATTGTAAAACTTAGGAGAAGTGGAATCCAAGGCAACATGATAAGATGGATCCAGTCATACTTGCACAACAGGAGGACTAGAATCACCCTTGATGGTTTGCAGAGCAGGAAAGTGTTGCTCTATCAGGGGTACCTCAAGGAGGAGTAATTTCTCCAACACTCTTCCTTGTTTACATCAATGACCTGGTAAAAGATCTCCCCGCTGGAGTGAAAGCTGCCTTATATGCAGACGACCTGGTACTCTGGTGCGCCGATGAATACGTCACCACAGCAAATTATATAATGCAGCGGGCAGCAGACAGGCTAATGTCATGGGCAGAGAAATGGCTTATCACAATGTAGCCGCTGGTCGCGGAACTAAATAATATTATGTTACCGGGCTGGTTTCGTCACAGGCTGTACATTTTTCTTCTGAGTTTATTGATATTGAATTTCCTAGTGATCGTAGTGTTTACTGGTTTACTGATATATCTTATGGGTGGTTACTGGCGACTGCCAGAGGTGGGGTTACCAAAATGAATGTTGGTTCAAGACCAGGTCCTTTCTACTCACGTAAGTTGTCAGTGATCAATTGTACCTTCCTAGTGCTTCCATACATGAGTAAGTAAACAGCAACAAGTCATGGAAAACTGTTTATTAGTAGAGTCCAAGGGACTGAAGGCATGGTCAAATACAAAACTCAATAACCTGGCTATCAGCGGTCAGAACGCCTGTGGGTTACATAAATCGTGAGCTCTCTGCAAAAAGGACATCATCATAACAACATGTCTGTTTGATTCTGCTAAAATGTCGATAGGCTTTTGCCTTGAGTCTCCATATACATTTCATAGCAGACTAATCATTCTAATAAGAAAAATGGTTATCATACAAACCGTGTGAACACATCCCACAAACTGGAAAACACAGTCTTCTCGAATAACATACTTGTGAAAAACATTTAATCTTTCAGTGGTAAGGTATTTCCTAGACCAGAGGTTAACTACACAACCTTTAAAAAACCCGGGGTCCGCACTAAGGCTGAATCACGTCCACATCACTTAACCGTGAACTCCGTGACTGCACTCAGTTCTAACTGCGGTGGTCAAAAATAGCTATCGACGATTTCATTGGTCAAGCTCGACCAGTGAAGCTTTGTTAGCAACTAGTCTTGCTCAAGTTCTTTTGCTAAACGTATATTACTGTTTAACGTGCTAGCTAACGTTAAAGGCCATCCTGTGACAACAATAAACACAGACAAAACCTCCACAACGCTGTTCTCACTCTCACCCAAGGACAAAGCAGCTAACATACACCTAGGGACAACCATGATCAAGGAAGAAAGCTACACCACCTATCTTGGGGTGACATTTGACCAAAAGCTTACATGAAATAAGCATATTGAAAATGCAGAAGGAAAGGCCCGAAGACGACTAGGCATACTCAGAAAATTAGCAGGTACCAACTGGGGAGCAAATGAACGAACTCTAAAGAAGATTTATAATGGAGTAATAAGACCACACTTAGAGTTTAGCTCAGCAGCATGGTCATCAGCTGTTAACTTACATCTGCAGTCATTGAACAAGGTGCAAAATCAAGCCCTCAGACTCATTAAAGGAGCCATGAAAACTACACCAATATCAGAGATGCAGAAAGCTGCTAGATTACAGACAACGTCCTATATAAGAGACACCAAAAGCATGATCCAGATGGAAAAGTACAACAGTATGCCAGCGCACCCAATGAAGGCAAGACTAGATGATCTGGCATTGGGACGTCTAAAACGTAGCAGCTTTTTCCATCGGGGAAAAAGACTTAAAAGACAGCATCAAGAAGACCTACCCATGAAGATAACACCGCTGAAGCCCACCCTATACCATGTACCATGGGAACAGACCAGCAGTACCCTCCAAATTAATACATCAATAAGTGGTCTCACATTTGGATATGAATATAATGATCTGCAAAAACGAACTGCTACATTGATTATGATCCAAGAAAGCTATCCCGAACACTCATGGATACATGTCTACACAGACGGATCTGCAATAAATGCTGTAAAGAATGGAGGCGCCGGTATTTTTATCTCATATCCTAACAACCACTATGAGACTAGGCATATTCCCACTGGTAAATTCTGTTCCAACTATACAGCTGAGGTTCAAGCTCTAGAGCCAGCTGAAAATTTGATTTATAACACCAACTCTGACTACCACCAGGTAGTCATCCTCACAGATGCACTGTCTGTCCTGCAAGCTCTCAAGGGTGGTAAACTCCCGCATCTGAGAAATGAACTAAACAAGGTAGCTGCCAAAACATGGAACCATACTTCAGTGGGTACCATTCCATTGTGGTGTACCCGGAAATGAAAAGGCGGATAAACTTGCAAAAAAAGGAGGAGAATGTGAACAAGAAGATAATGAAATCACATACTTTGAGAAAAAGAGAGCCATCCAGACTATCAGAAGAGAACGAACAGAATAAACCCATCGACGACTACCACACTCTTGACCGGCAGGGACAGATCACCATTCTTCGCCTCAGGACAGGGCATAACAAACTGAATAAACACATGTACAAGCTACGATTGTCTGCTTCACCACTGTGCACATGTGGATTAAACGAACAAACTGCTGAGCATGTTCTACAGGATTGCCCTCTGCACGACCAGTTAAGATGGCCCAATGACTCAACACTAAACTCAAAGCTGTATGGAGCTAAAGAGGAACTTCAGACAACGGTTGAGTTCATCATGAAAACTCATCTGATGGTGTAAACACCAAAGATGCGATCGCAAGAGGAAGAAGAAGGAACTCTTGTCGTGAGTGGTAGAGATATCGTGCAGTTTGCCTGTTACTTTTACAGTGGGAAATTCTACAGTCTCGGTAAGAATTCTTAAGTAACGTGAGAGTATTAATTTTTCCTTGGGAATTATAACAAGTCAGAGTAAGCCATTTTATCGGGTTCTAGAAATTGTTATCTCGGCCATCCCTAAACATCAGGAGCATTACTAGTACTTTTTTGGAAACTACATTATGCCACTTACGGCTTTTTCTAAGTCAAATAGTTGTGTACCTTAAACTGCTACACGGAAGCTCGGCTAGAGAACTTTCTTATTCACGTATTGTACATATATCTGGTCGGCGTCTGTGGCCTAATGGATATGAACGCAGTTTCATAATCCAGATATACCAGGTTCGAAACCTGCTGCAGGCGGTTTGGTAGCAGATCGCTTTGTGTGGATTTTTAACAATGGTATAAGCGCCGTACCGTTCAGAAAGCAATGGCAAACTACTGAATGAAAAAAATTGCCTAGAAAAATCACAAACAGCCAATAAAAGCTGGGGTTGATTGCCACGTCCTGTAAAGGATAAGCAACTAACTTAACATATATCTGACTGGGGTCACTAAGAGAATAATTGTTAACACAGAGAGTAACAATAAGATATTTTATTGCTTTTTTCCGGCTTCTGCGGCGGAACGTTGTTTAATTTTTCACTACCTGTAATTTTGACTTAATTGATTACTTGTATACTGTATGGTTACTTTTAACTCAGTTAAAGATTTCCCAAGAGTAGCCTTATATGTTGTCATATAGATGCATGTATATATGATGAGATTAAGCATCATGGTCCGTGAAACAACATGAGACGGGCAATGTGAGTTTGTTTACACACATGTGCGGTAGCCAGAACGAACGGATACTTTTAAGGTCAGTTCGCTCCAGGTAGAGATGGGGCAGAAATATTACCCTACAATACCCTTTTTTGCCAGTCGAGGTAACACCCATGATTACGCGTGTGCGAGCTATCGTGTAAGCCTGTATACCGGCTCGCTTGTCGACTAACGGTCAGTTAGGAGGGGAGAGAAAGATAAACTGCGACACCAGGCCAGCACGGACCAGCAGGGGGGAAGGGGAATGACGTTTGTAAGGATAAGTTAATCTGTACCTGTTTAGGCAATTGTTTTGTTTTACGATGTAGTAACATTTGATGATTTATGTTGTGCAGATGATGTGTTTTTTTAATATGTTTATTGCAGCAAGCCCGGTTCACTCCAACTGAGTGAAAGGAACTCTGAGCCATTGGCCGAAATTACCTTCTTATAAAAACTGGATAAACCCCTTTACATCGGGGTGTCCCCAACGAACTGCAGTTGTAATCAGCCCGACTCCCTACTACGGGTTCAATCGGGTAAGTTCCCCTGCTGGGAATATTTGAAAACGTCACCTCGCAAAGTAAGTGGATCGACCATGCTTCGCTGGCATCAAATACATAGCTACTTCATTCATATCAGTTCGCGACTTCGCAGGAGCAGCGGGTCATTGCACATCGTAGACTTGTTACCTCCAACGCATAAATCTGAGCGCCATCAGCGTTGCCCCTTTAGATCCTGGATCTTCGATGCACTGGTACATTTAAAGGACTTAGCTTTTGCCCTGAAAAAAATTCCCGTTGAGAAAGAGTTCAGTGGAGTGGGATTATTTTTCTTCATAAGACTGGAAGAGTTTTAAGTCAGAGTCTCTATTCACATTCCCGACTGGGTTCCCGATTTGGGTCCAGTTTGGTTCTTTTTTATCCTTGTGACGAAATCAGTCGCACACTTTTTTACTTTCATTCATATACTTACTTAGTCGTTCCCCTTCTACTGTGAGGTGTAGAGGTTTGGATGAAAGAGCGCCAGACTATCCTATCGGCTGTCTTCCTCCTGGCCTGTTTCCATGCTAGTCCTCGGTCCTTCAAAGCTTGTCTAATGTTGTCCTCTCAGCGGACTGGGTCGTCCTGGAGGTCTGGATCCCTGGCCCTTTGTTTCCCATGCATGTCGTGTTAGCCGATCTTCTCCCATTCTGCAGACATGGCCAAACCATCTTAGTTGGGACTGTTCTACTTGGGTCTGCAGGGGTGGGAATTAAGGCCTTGACGTTGTAGCAAGTTTAATTTCCTGGGGAGGTTATGATGTTATACCAAAAAGGAAAGAAATCTGTGTCTGTGTTAACCGTGTGAGGTCAAGCACATGTAGGCTCCTGACTCTAAAAGATGATGATGATGTATTTGCAGGGAACATAACGCTACCTCCCTAGATCTCACACGGTCACTATTTTGGCTCTAGTGTCTGGTGTATGATGTGCCTAGTGTCTAGGGGTGAAATGAAAATGATGGTACATCAACACAATACAATTTAACTCACTATAAAGAAATGAATAAAACCGTGGTTAAGGTTTTTCTTTAAAATTGAATATTTTCTTTTTACAATTTAATCTGCCTGTCCCGCCATCTCTTTTGGTCAGGTCTTTGAAAATGAGGAAAAGATAGTTTACATAAAAGGATTAACTAAAATGTTTGGACACTTTGTCCGATAAGTATAATGTCACTCTATCTCTCCTGTTGGTGTATTCACAGATTACAACTTTATTATCTAATAGTGTTTGCCATTTGTTTGGAGGGGCTGTAGTTTCATCACGCCCCATAAAGTTCTGGGTATGATTGGAAATACCAAAGTTTATTATAATTGAAGTGTCAGATATACCCTGATCCTAACACATCACCTGGGATTCTTTGTAGAAGGATAATTCAGTATGTCGTTGCAGAAAATATAGATATATCAGCACACACAAGCTCCTCCAGCTATCTGCTGACAGCATAAACGTTTTACCGGAGACTTGTTGGCGTTACACTCACTCATCAGGTTTCCTGTCACCGGCTGGTAACAGGAAATAAAACCTCTGCAATAAAAAGACACCATGGCCTTTTTATATATGATCACACTTTATTATTATTATTTACCTATGGTGGTATGGGGTCAGCCTCGTGTGCATACAAGTGCACTCGCCCCTAATTTTATATGACTCACACCTTGCTGTGACCACACCTCAGGTCTCTATGGCAGATACGCCACTGTACGTTTATATAGTTTTCCTCAATACAATAACGTGGAGTAACCACATCTCCCTTTGTATGATTTGCTCTCTTCTATTCGGGCTAAGTTTGACCCAAGGAGTTGAACATATTAATCTCCAGGTATGAAGATACCTGGGGAGTCGATTCTAGTTGGTAAGAACCTGCTCATTTACTGTAAATTCGTACGTGCAGCAGAGATCGTCGACCATTGTTCAAACATTTAAAGTTAAATTACAGATTTGAAAAACAGTAAATGCGAGGTATTACCTTGCTTGGGTAAATCAATCACTCACAAAACCACCACGCCTCCAGGGCGTTAAATTATAAACGCACCAGGCATGTTGAATAGTGTTCATGGAACACGAAGGCTTACTAACATATTCTAATACAATAATATTAAAACAAAATCATGACAATATACAACAGTTAAATACAGTTCAATGTGAGGACTCAATAATGTCTGCTCCCGGCATGTCCTTCACTTTTCCCAATAGCAGTATCTAACTTTGGCAGTTGTAATAAACATATTAATACATAAAGCATTCTTACCACAATTTCAAAGAAATATGTAACAAATAACGCTGACTTGCAAAGAATGGCCTCAGTTTTTCTCTGCCCTGCCCAGACTGCGAATTAATTATTTATTTTACAAATTAACACAGCTGATCTCAGCGTATTTGATAGAAAAAGTTTTTGTCAACTGGCGATGAGCATTAAAAGCTTTTTGCTAATATCTATTAGTACTGGCCAATGGAAAGCTTGCGACTACCAGAATTCAAATGTAGTTTTTTGAAAAACAAAAACAAAATTCCAAACAAACTCTGTGTCTGGTAGTCGATTGGTCAGTCTGCGTTAGTTATGCCAATACAAAAAGATGTTTAGTTTTGGTTAACATTGTCCTACCGATCCCATTTTACTCCTATACTCTTATTACCCAATCGGATTTGAATTTACTCCAATGCCTCTTTCTAAGCCTGCGTCCCCAATAACGTTATGAAAAAACAGAGCAGGAACCACAGTCTGTCCGTCTTAGTGTTATTAGACATCTAGTATTATCTCAATAACTTGGCTAATAATTGGACTACCGTATATTTTAAAACATATTTGTGCTCAGGAGAGACTAAGCTATAATAATATATGATTTTTATGGTCAGTTTCATTATGGTTTAGATTTTCAGTTTTGTCACTGTCACTCGTCAAATATAACTTTTACACAATTCGGCCATCTTCCAACCTCATCTCTCTCAAGCATTTTCATTCAAATAAACTAACTTGTTTGAGTGACGTCAGAAATACATTACTCGGCGAGAATTTAAACTGTCTGGGTGTATATATCATCGGGCCAATCCCACAGCGTGGAAATATGCATGGCACAACGTGTCAAGCGAAGCGGGGTTTTGCGCGGCGGGTGTTAGAATTGGCGTTAATTATTACTGTCGTCTCGTGTTACACTACCAAAAAAATGTCCGAATCACTACAATTAAAGGCGTTAAAGTTAAAGTATTACGTTAATTCAGACAGTAGTTTGGCGGCACATTTCTGGCAGATCGTTAATTATAAGTCTTGCCGCAGTCTCTATCAGATCGGGCAAAATGTTAAAAATGTTTATTGTACGTCACAAGGAAAGCGAGTAGGTTTATACGGCGGGATCGTTTCTAAGCATTACCATGGCATAAAATTCAGCGCGATGCTGGCGTGTGAGACGCTTATAGTCAGACACATACGGGCTGGGTTATTTATTATCATAGGACTAAAATCTTACTGAAATGAGCGATTATCTCACAGATTTTACTACAGACGTATCGTCTAGTTGCGGACCATGTCTCTTCTTGTTACTTCAACCACCTTCCTCAGATACCTCATTTCTGAGGTTTCTCCAGCTTTCTTCTTCTCATAACATACCCCAAAAAAGTTCATTGCTTTTTTCTAACTGGTGAAATAAGTTTTCTTTGTGCATTGTCCTCTTTCAGGACTTCCTCATTGCTCTTTTTGGCTGCCCATGATATTTTTAACATTATTTTGTAAAACCACATCTCTGTTGCGTCTAATGTTTACTAATTGTCCATGATTCACTCCCATATGCCATAATTTGTTCAGTGTAACACTGAAGAACTCTCTGTCTTCCAACGACAAAGAATTGCTGCAACAAAATGCAACAATTATTTTGGCTTCATCCTAGTGAACACTTAATAAAAACAAAATAGTGTGGTGAAAACTTAGACGCGATGAGAATTGTATTTATCTAATATGAAGTAGCTGGAAAACACGTTTTGTTATTGTGGTGATCGTCATGCATTATTATTTTGGTGATCATCGTTCATCATTATTTTCCTCTCTGTTTCGTATGGAGCATAGGGCTATTACATTAGCTGGTCACCTTACAGAAAGCATTCACCAAGCACTCACATGCTCATGCTGTTGTGGTTTTTGTAGCATTGTGTTTTAGATCATGAGGTTACCAGCCCCATGCACAACCTCATATTATTGGCCTTATACGACATGCTTGACGGTTCAGTATTCACTTTTCTCCTCAGATACCCCCTAGGAACTACACCATTAATACAAACCAGATAGTCTTGTGAAAAATTACACGCCTTGAAAATATAATTTCTTGAATATCAAATACTTGGCTTTCATAACTAAGCGCTTGCGTGGAAAAGAAGGACAGAAATGCTACGACAGGATCATTACTGTGGGACTGATCACTAAACAAGACAAGTGACAGTACAACATAAAATAACAAGAAGACGTTCCCGATTGTTACAACACGTACTGAGGGAACCTGTTGATAGCATAACCCGGAAGTACTTGTTCTGGAATCTCCAGGTTAAAAGTTCGAGATTGACCCCCCCAAAAAAAAACACACACACGGAGAAGAGAAGTGGATACACACATGACAATGTTGAGGAAGACATAGAAAGACGTTGAGTTGATGGCACAGGACGGGGCTTGTCGTGTGTTTGTGGGAGGTATAGGATCCTTGGAGAGCTACAGGAATTTAATGATTGAATCAATCAATTATAAAGTAAAGTTTACCATTTCGGTCATGCTTCAGAGCAAATGACCCTTTCATATATTCATGCATTTATTTTTTGTGTGCGGTTATTTTTTGTTTTGTTTGTTTTTCATCGATGACCTGTAGCCTTTGACCATACAAATGCTGACAATTGGCATTTAGCGGCAAAATTCAACATTTCAGAATCGATATTTTTCTCGTCACCAGACAAGGCGGCGTATCCTGATTTGTCACTATACATTTGTTTTCACCAACGTCAAGGTTTTATGCATAATGGAACACTAGAGCTGAAAGGTCACACGCTCGGGTAATCTATCTTGCAATGTCTTCAGCAAGCATCTTGGATTATACGCGTTCTCTCACAACTTATTCTGAAATCAGCTCACGCACTGAGCAGCAGAGAAGAAAAAAGGAGAAGAGAGCGTGGGGAAATTGACATGTCTAGCTAACTGGCTCACAGAACGACGTGGACTGGGCACATTTCATCAGCTCTGGCCTAAGAGATGTAAGCGTTTGGGGTACCTGAATTTGTATGGCGGGAATATGTGTATTTCCTGGAATTAAATCAACTGGAATTAAATTCAAACTCCATTGAGTGTGCTTTGAGAATCGCTATTGGAATTTCACTTCTCTTGTGACAGGCACAATAATTATTATTTCAACGGAGCAATTGTCTTCAGTGTCCAGTTTACTATTGTAAGTATTAGTGATGTAAATACATTTCTTTATTATATTTAAGTTTCTTTTTGTTTAAATTTTTTTTAAATTAATGAAATAAACTTCTAAAACTACTTTTAATACCACCTGTTGCTGCCATAACAAAGGGGAAAACGTTTTCTTGTTGTCTTTTTCTTCCCTACTAAGTATTTACTCTCTTTTAAACGGAAACTTTTTACATATCAACACATAGTATCCAGTTTCGACCGGGTGATATACATTTTTATTTATTCTTTTTTATTTATTTTCTCATGTCTCTTACTTAGCTGTCTCTTTCTTGCCATTCCCTGACGAAGACCTTGTGGCCACAACGTAGGCAATTTTCGTTTTCTTTTGTCCTTGTAAGACGCATTACATTTTTTTCAACATTAATTTTTTTTTAAACCCACACTGCTACAATTACTGCTGCTGCTTCCACAATTACTGCTACTACTTCAGCAACTGCTGCTTATGTTCTTCTTTTGGTTGTTCACTCCTTATTGAACATCGAGTCTCCACCTCAGCGGGTCTCATTTCAGGAAGCCTGCGTTAAAGGATTCACGTGCTCTTGCAACTGTGTGGTGTCTGTAGCACTTGCCAACCACATCCACTCTCTCATATTAGTTGTCTCTTGCAACATGCCCGATGGAACAGTTGGCATATTCTTTCTTTGTTTCATTAGAGAGTCTCAGGAGTTACACGGTACGCTGCTGATGTTAATACTGTAGAAATCATTTGTCGCCACTACTGCTATTAGCTAATATAACTACCACTGGTACTTCAATAACTGTATTATTATTAATTTTATAACCAGAACTGCAACTCCGTTTACTGTAGTTAACTAAAGAATCAGTCGATACACTTTAGCTCCCCAAAGAGCATAGACCTTCTACAAACATGTGCCAGACCCTCCTGTCACGTGCAGTAAATTCATTGTCTTTCCATGACTTCCTCATCATTGTTAATTCTGTCTCCAGTTCTCTTCTCCATGTGTTCTTTGGTCTGCCACTAATTATTTAACCCTGGCGTTCCAGAACACGGACTGTTTGGCAATGCTCTCAGAAGGTTCCCTCAATGTGTGTTCAATCCAAAGACATCGTCTTCTTCTCATATCTTGTTCCACTGGTACTTATCTTGTTCTTGTCATCAGTTCCAGCTATTACTTTTAATATAGCTTTTATAAGTACCAGTGCAGTCAGCTATAACAGCAACAACTATTTCTCCTGCAATGATGCTATCTAGACTACAACCACTAAGATTACTGTGACGGTATTTCCCCCCCCGCTTTGCAGTAGTGGTCCAACAGTGGCCAAAACTCAAGAGTATCTAATATGGGCTTCAAAGGTGTCTTCCTTCGCACAAGATTACTCTTGGCAGATATGTAGATAGAAGGTTAATGACGCTTCTACCACAAATTAGTGGTCACAAGATATTCAGATATGCGAAAAGAATGCTGCTTTTGGTTGAGCATGTTAATTCTAGAATCTGCCGACAACGTTTGTGAAGGATTAAGCAATGATTTACGTTAGCTCGTTTAAGCCCCCACCTCTGATTAACTCAGGGGAATTCTTAATATTCTGGTTTAGCTCAGTTTACAGTGTGTTTAGTACATTGACTGAGACAAACATGCAGTACATTTAGAAATGATTAAATCGAAGTTAAATTTGTATAATTACAAATAACAAAATTTAATAATCACTTAAAGTTTAACAGTTGAAAAATTTGAATAGTTATAGATCAAGAAAAAGTTATCATCACGATTGTGATGGGATGTAAATTGTAAAAAAGAAGTTTAAGTGGCAGCATATAGATTGAACTAAGCTGCCAATCACGGTTCTGCTCCTTCTGACGGGATGGTTTTTGTTACACTGCTCACGCTCGTCGCTGGTCAAGGTTAAGGGCGCCGCACGTTCCCAGAACGTCATAGAGTAACGGCCAAGCTGGTCCTGCGTCGATCTATAAGACCCTCTTGTGATGGCATCTCGCACAACGACAGTCCACTTCTACCTTCACTTGGTTCCAGAGATAGTACTTTCTGCTGGTACCACCAATAACTTTGATGAAAGAATAGAAGCGAAACGCTCTCCTAAGTATTGCGTTTTCCAACACATAGTTATGTGCTCCCCTATTTCTATTTCACCATCCCATTTAACTCAGAATTACTCTCGATGAGTATTAAACATAAGCTCTCGAGAGAAACCTCTCTTTACATTTAAATTGAACAGTTATATATATTTATTTTACATTTAAATAAAAAGGTTAATAATACAGATAGAATATGTTTACATTTACATTTCTACTGTTTGAAAAGTGTTAACAATATAAATTGAATATGTTTTCATTTATATTTACACTGATTGAAAAGTTTGAAACTGCCGTTAATTTTAAAACGAATATGTTTTCGTTTACATTTACACTGGTTTGAAACTGTAAGTATTATAATTAGAATGTACATCATTTCTTCATCTTTTCCTGCCTGCTCCATATGTGCAGCAGAAGGTTTTATATGTGTGATGATGATAGTGCTAGAGTAGAAATAGTATTCTCTCCAGAATGTGTGAGGTCCCAGTGACAGAGAAGTACACTGGTATCACTGGATAGTCACGGCTGTAAAAGTATCTGGACTGAAAATATTCAAGGAACAGTTAGACCTTACTGCGCCACCTCCGCTATGTGACCACCTGTGATATTAATAACAATTCAACCAAACTCAACTTCAACTATATTGAATAAATAAAGCTGGTGAATACAATTTATATATCCTCTTTATTTACATCTATCTAATTGGGGTGATTGTGTGTGACTGTTGATAAAAGAATTTATATTTACATAAAACCCAAATTGGTGAAATCAATTACAATTTTCACAAGTTAAAACTAAAATGTCATTTCTTTAGATTCTTCCAATTTGTTGGGTAATAGACTTCTTCACTGTCTTATTCACTTTATAGCTTTACAGGTGTCTACTGTGGAACATTTTATAAAATCAAATAAAACAAATTAACATGTACACACATATATGGTATGAGGTTATAGTATCCCCTTGCCTGAAAAGTCAGCTCTGTAAAGTGCCGTAACTTGAAGACAGATTGAATAAGCCCTGATAATGATTGTTGGTAGTCCTGAACAGAATTGTTATTAGTCCTAAAAAGGACTGTACAAGCCCTGATAAGGACTCAGTCACGGTGGTTATATATCAGGTTCCAACCTTCAACAATCATACCAAGTAACCAATTAATATGCATGATACTTTCATAACATATAGATTAAACAAATCCTGAAATAAAAGATGTAATTACTGTATTAATTTACATAGTAACATTATATACCCTCGCAGGATCTAATTAAGATCAGTAAAGACTAGCTTTAGTGGAGTAATAGAAATGCCTGGCTGCAAATAACAAGATATTGGCCTTTACACGTCTCTCTCTCTCCAGCCGTTGTCCTTCTGTCTTCTTCGCTGTACAAGTGAATTTGAAATCCTTTTCGACCGCCCTTATATATGGAGCTTCCGAACGTATGAGAAACAAGGCTCGCAACTCCAGCCAACTTCCCATAATATTTTTAACTCGGAGGGGTTTGTGCTAGATGGGTTCCAAACCTTGGTTTCGTGCATCGCATCTTTCCCAGTTCAAGCCTTTTGAGTTATAGATTTCCTTCCTCAGTGAGTTGGCCTTTATATCCATTTGTTGTCTTCCTTTATCGGTCGTGTTAACAATTTTATCTTGAATTCTGACAAGGAAAAAACACAGGATTTCTCAATGCACGGACACTTATTCTTGCAAGATTCTTCACAACTACTTACTCCCTCCAAATTTCCTTGTACCTACACATAAATGAAAATATCCCCGTCAAAAGGAGACCATTCTCATCCTTGTCTGTCATTTCGTTCTTCTTCCCGATCTCTAATTCTAACTACAAGATGTTTCGGACGATTTTATTCTTCCATTACCAATCGTCGAAGTCTTTCCTCTCTGTCCGTGGGAAACCCCGTTTCTGATTGGCTGCCCCAGATACAGACAAGAAATTACCCCTGCATTCATTTTTTTCGGGCTTGTATACTTGTGTTCCACTTTCCGGTCTTCATACATTTTACTAGGCAATTGCGTAACATCTACAATATGGAACCTGGGATTACTTTTTGCTTTTAGTTCTCTTTACGTAAATAGCTATAAAGCAATCACCAGCTCTTGGCAGGGGTGGTTCTTGAAATCATCATTCTATACGCTGAGGTTGCCAGCCTCAATTAACCAGGACATCCACTAGCGATTTTCACATATTAAAATTCACATGATAATATATACAAATATTTTAGTTCACATGTTAGTAATGAAATATAGAATGTAAAATCCCAACTTACGCCAATCTTAGCTCGCAGACGTTTTTGCTCAGATGAATAAGTTAAGGCACTGGGTTAGGCCTCTTACACGTGTACTTGGGATCGTTAATTTAGCACTAAAACTCCCTCTTTGACTTTGTGACTTCAGTTTCCCCAGAGTCCTGTTCCTTATAGAAATGGATTTCCTGGGCTGTATTAAGGCTTACAAGGTGTTCAAATAAAAGTCCGGTCTGATAAATGGAATTGCTGAATTTTCTTCTGGCAAGTCTGGTAGATCTTGCCAAGCGATTCCTCAGAGTAAATTTTCACAGTGAAAGGAACACTGAACAAACGCCAGGTTATATTCACTGTCCAACCCCGCTCTGTTTGTTATGGAGCTCAAATGATTAGCCAATCTAATTTGAATATTTTGCATGACTCATCTAGCGCAACATTTCAAAGATTAAATTTCTGAAGATGGGCTGTAAACATCCGATTGCCCTGTGTACGAACTCACAAACATGTCGTTACACCCATACGACAACGTGTGTCAGATGCAACACTTGTTACTTTCTTACAAAGTAATGTCGTAGACAGGAAATGATTTTATCATACGTGTCCGTCCCAAATGTGTCGCACAGACGAGTAATCTTGTTATCTGTTGCCTGAGCAAACGAAAACCGACTACTGGCGAGTAATTTTATCACCCGGCCCAGCTTGAGAAAACAGAATCATGCGAAACTGAGCAAACCCACATTGGTCTTCACTTCTTCTAATCTCAGAAAATATGTGCCGCATCAAGCAAAATGTGATTATTATCACCTACAAGGAGTGTCAAAATGATTTGACAATATCAAATATCTGCTACTCAGCAGAGAAAGAAAGAAAGTGCGACAAATGAAAGCACGCAATAAAATCCGTAACACAAATGTACCGATCACTGCCATAGTGAAACAGAGATTAGGAAGAAGAAGGAGTCGCCCCAATCCACTCTGTGACAGTTACTACTATGAAAACTACAACAACTACTACTGCCTATTACAATACTACTACATGTACTACTACTACTGCCATTACTTCTACTACTGCTGCTGCTACTACTACCACTGCGACTACTACTACCGCCACTGTCACTACTAGTACTATTACTACTACTACTACTAATATACAGCTGCTACTACTACTGCAACTGCTACTACTACTACTACTACAACTACTACTACTACTATACAGCTGCTACTACTACTGCAACTGCTACTACTACTACCGCCACTATTATTACTAGTACAATTACTACTGCTGCTACTACTACCACTGCTACGACTACTACCACCACTATCACTACTAGTTCTATCACTACTACTACTAATGCTGCTGCTACTACTATTACTACTACTGCTACTACTACTACCGCCACTATCACTTCTAGTACTATTACTACTTCTACTTCTGCTGTTGCTACTACTACTACCACCACTGCTACTACTACTACTACTACCGCCACTATCATTACTAGTACTATAACTACTGCTGCTACTACTACTACTACCACTTCTACGACTCTTACCACCACTTTCACTACTAGTTTTTTCACTACAACTACTGCTGCTGCTGCTACTGCTACTACCACTGCTACGACAACTACCACCATTATCACTACTAGTTCTATCACTACGACTACTACCACCACTACGACTACTACCATCACTATCTCTACTAGTTCTATCACTACTACTACTACTACTACTACTACTACTACTGCTACGACAGCTACCACCATTATCACTACTAGTTCTATCACTACTACTACTACTACTACCACTGCTACGACAGCTACCACCATTATCACTACTAGTTCTATCACTACACTATTACTACCACCACTACGACTACTACCACCACTATCACTACTAGTTCTATCACTGCTACTACTGCTGCTACTGCTATTAATACACTATTATTATTATTCTTTCCTTATGGGGCATGGGGCGACCACTGCTGTTGGTCTCCTAGATGGAAGCTTGCATAACACCATTAATGTGGAGACAATTTCTGTAGCGATGCGTTTTTACATGATGACGTTGCCAGCCTCAGGCACAACCACATATTAGTCACTTTTACAACATATTAGTCACCTTTACAACATATTAGTCACCTTTACAACATATTAGTCACCTTTACAACATACTCGAGAGAGCCGTATGCCTATTCTTTCTTTGTCTTCCCAGACACCCCCGGGAACTGCACGGGAGACTACTATTAGCTATGAATATTACTGTCAATGCTACCAAAATTACTACTATTAGCTATGGATATTACTGTAAATGCTACCAAAATTACTATAACTACCCATTTTTCTAGGAGGTGTTACAACAATACTGGCACTGTTGTCATAGTAACTACTAATATCAATGTGCTATGAGTATGGCCAATAATGATACATTTCAGTACACACAGTTGCGACGATGTTTTTATACTGTTACTTTTATAGATACTATTACGTTTACTACTACCGTAAATACAGCTACGGCTTATGCTGCGACTGAGATTGCTATGGCCACTTGTAGATGTTTCAGGGATGTTGTATGTGGAAATGAAAAGTGAAGTTATAATTTACGCCATGATGGTTTGTGGTTCGACAAGGGATAATTGTCTCTTAGATACCATTTCAGCTGAGTCCATTTTAAACTTCTTTGTGTATTCATAGGTTTTATTTGATACAGTTACGATTAAAAAAAAAAAAAAAGGAACAAGCTTTGTTTCTGCATGGATGTTCACCGACAAAGAGATTTGTGTTAGTGCTGCTTAACCATCAAGCTGATTTTAAATTTTATGGTGGTTGTATGTCCTCTATTAGAGTAGAGCAAGAGACCAGCTGCAGTAGTAAAAGAGTACAGAACTTACGCTTACACTATACAATCAATACTGCTATGTTGCATTTCTGGAACATTTTGGTTTTACCCACGTAAATTTCACTTTGACCAGGGACTCATTGCTTGCTTTGGAAACCTACACTGCGGCTCATTACAGAATCTAAACTTACACTGCGGCTCATTACAGAATCTAAACATACACTGCGGCTTATTACAGAATCTAAACTTACACTGCGGCTCATTACAGAATCTAAACTTACACAGTACAACCGTAAGTGGTTTCCGAATTTCGATTACAAAGAAAAAAAAAGTATATCGCCTGTTAGATACGGCCTTAATAATAATTCAGAGACGCAGTAATAAGGCGTTAATGTTATGTTTAGAAATCATAAGCTTAATCGTGCACTATAACCCTAATCCTAACCATAACGACGTGGCTGACCAAGTTGAATGACATCGAACACACTCCCTATTAGGGAGTGTGTTCTGAAAGCTGTTAATTGAGAGTAAATTGTCATCAAAATAGTCAAATTAGTCTCATATTCTCGGAATTGGGAATCTACCCTAACTCGTTATGCCCCTTGTAGTTCCCGGTGAGAACGGAAGTTTCCGCTCAGACATTTAATGAACTTAATGTTTCTTAAGACAATATGGTGAGAGGTGACAAATATAATGATGAACCTCATCATGTAAAACAAGTTGCTACAAATTCCACCTCGGCAAGAGCACATGAATGTTTTGGTGCACGCTTTCTGCCAGGAGACCTGCTGCAGTAGTGGTTTCATCGTGCATAATACGAGAAAAGGAACATGATGATAATGAACAGACTTTATGTATCCTCTTTGTTAACCTGGCGTCCATCAGATCAACTATGTTTAAATATGAGGTGGATTAATACTGTTTATGAAGTGTTGCTGGAGATAATTGTACAGAGAGCGTTCTATTGATAGTGTCGTTAGGGCGCTGGCTTCTCGCGGCGAATATACCGGGTTCGAAACACGGTGGAGTCACGCTCCAGTTTTTCATTCATAACCCTCCACTCCCAAAGGAGCATAGGCCTTCAACAAACACATGCCAAGTCCTCCTTTTACGTGCCATCATCTCAAGTTCTTTCCACGTTCTCCTCGTCATTTTCACCTTTGTTTCCAGCTCTCTTCTCCATGTGCTTCTTGGTCTACCTCTGCCTCTCTTGCCCTGGAGGTTCCAGAACAAGGACTGTCTTGTAATGCTATCAACAGGTTTCCTCAGTGTGTGTCCTATCCATCGCCAACGTCTTCTTCTTATCTCTTATTTCACTGGCACTTGTCTGGTTCTTGTCATCAGTTCCACGTTGGTAACCTTGTCCTACCATTTTAATCCCTGTATTCTACGCAAGCACCCATTTATGAAAGTCTGTAACCGAAAAGCTACGCTCCAGTTTACCCAGCTGTAAATGGATACCTGACTCTACTCGTGTGTTAGGGAAGGAATAGGCAGCGAGGAAGCGAATTGCTTACCCTACCTCTCAAGGTTGGAACTGAAGGTTCTAACACTTCACTCCCCTAAGGCAGTATCTGCTCCAAAACTACCCAATTATACACACACACCCACACATACACACACACACACACATATATATATATATATATATATATATATATATATATATATATATATATATATATATATATATATATATATATATACGAGGAGGAGTATAACCTTATATTTTTTTTTTATAACAGAAATATGCACAAGGAGGAATCACTGGTCCCCACCACGTGTGCAACCTTAATATTCCGCAAGAAAAAAAAAAACTTTTGACTGACTGCTGACGTACTTTTTTCACTCATCGCCACTTCCTGCCACCGAGTCCCTCCTTGATGGGTCCAAACACATGATAATCACTAGGTGCGAGGTCCGGTGAATATGCAGGATGTGGAAGATACTCCAAACGCAGTTTCATGATTTTCGTTACCGTCGCACGAGCTGTGTGCGGCCGCGCGTTATCATGCTGTAACAACACACCAGAACTGAGCAGCCCACGACGTTTTGACCTGATTGCAGATTTCAAGTGGTTCTGCAGCAGATTACAGTATGATTCGCTGTTGATAGTGAGTCCCCTGGGCATGTAATGTTCCAGGATTGGGCCTTTACAGTCCCAGAAGAACGTGAGCTTCAATTTGCCGGCCGACCGCGTTGTATAGAACTTCTTTGCTTTCGGCGATGATAAATGTCGCCACTCCATGCTGGCTCGCTTAGTCTCTGGCTGGAAGTAGTGGACCCAGCATTCGTCACCAGTGACTATACGGTGTAGAAAGCCATCTCCTTCAGCTTTATAACGTCGTAACAGTGTTTCACAAACAGCCACACGACGTGCTTTCAGTTCGAGGGTGAGTTGTTTTGATACCGACCAGCAGAGATTTGTGGTATTGCAGCACGTTGTGAATGACGTGGTGCGCCGAGCCATGACTGATCCTGAATTCGCCAGCCACCTCGTCGATTGTTACCTGCCGGTTTTTCCGTATCATTCGTTCCACTGCAGCGATAGCGTCAGGCGTAGTCGCCTTGTGAGGCCGGCATCAGTCACAGTTGAGACCCCACTTTTAAACTTTCTGTGCCACTCACTAACCTGCTGAAGCGACACACACGCATCCCCATACTGCCTCTTCATCCTCCGATGAATGTCTGCTGGTTTCTCACCCTCACTACCAAAAAAAACGGATAACTGCACGCTGCTCTTCTCTCGTGCATGCTTCCAAGGGAGCGGCCATCTTGGCTATGGTATACTTCCCATCAGGACGACGGGCCTGCACGCACTGGTACCTCAAGCGAGAGGGCATAACATATCTGTAGTACAACCGTCTACCACGTGATTTTGACTTTTTATTGCCATATTAAGGTTACTTTTTGACTCCCCCTCGTATATATAGGAGTACCCAGCACGCGACAATGTTTTATTTTCTTAAGGTACCCTACGTGAAGAGGAGAATATCTAAACCACTTTTTTCAAAGTCTGACAGCTTTTGGGTTGGGGGAGGCAGAGACAGAGAAAACGAGACATAAATATATATATATATATATATATATATATATATATATATATATATATACATATATATATATCTATATATATATATATATATATATATACAGACAGACAGAGAGACAAGGCAGACAGACAGCCAGCCAGCCAGCCCGACCGACAGTCTGACCGTCCGACAGACGGACCGACCATCATGTCT
>JAMPIV010014376.1:682500-685000 GCA_024509875.1 Oreohelix idahoensis | reverse complement strand
CGATAGTGGAACGACACATAATTCTTGGCGCTGAAATCCATTGGCGCTCTAATTTCCTGCTGGTCACATGACCCCAATCGCTCGTCTATTTTTGCCAGCCCGTTCGGCAGCTTCCGAACAAGCAGGTAATCGCACGGCCAAAATAGCGCCGTGACACTTAGGACATGACATTACAATATATATATATATATTTATGTCTCGTTTTCTCTGTCTCTGCCTCCCCCAACCCAAAAGCTGTCAGACTTTGAAAAAAGTGGTTTAGATATTCTCCTCTTCACATCGGACCAGTTCCAAGCAAACAGCCTGATATTATAATTTATGTCAAACTTAATAAAATTAGGCCATGCCCCACCTCCCAAAGACAGCAAAGATTTCATTAATTAACCCGATGTGTTTCGGTCCTCTCATGTTTTATTTTTCTAACATACACTTCTCAGAAAAAACAACTTAAAGAAATTGAAGATGAAATTGTACAACACGTTAGAACATGGCTTGCGCTAAATGAATCATCCACAAGGAGCTATTTCTTTTGTCCCAAATCGCAGGGTGGCCTTGGCATACCAAACCCCTTCGTATTATACCACTCTCAACATATTTCATTCCTTATCAGAATGCTAAGTTGTGACGAATATATTAAGTATATAAACCAATAATACGGTATTGAATCAGTTCTACAAATTAACTGTTCACATGAAACAAGAGACGTTTCGGGTTTTACCCTTCGTCAGCCACAGTTACAAACAGGTGACAAGGACAAGAATTACATATAGGTACTACAAAAAGATACGATGATGAGAAACATACACCAAATGAGCGATGCAAGCAGATGGAAAAAGTAAACAACCTCAGTGATGAGCGAAAAAAGAACAACAATAATGCAAGAAAATCGTAAAACCTGAAAGAAATACCGAAACAAGAAAGTAAATAATCAACGAAACGAAAAAAAGATAATGAACAAAACTTTGGAACAAGTAAAAGGTCACTTAGCTAGATCCATAGATGCTTGGAATAGAACACTGAGGTAGCTTGTCCCTAAGTTGTGGGAGGGTTGGGGGGGGGGGGGGGGGGCTTGTCCCATTTAAGTTGTGACGATAGTCTTGAAAAAACTGCAGCAATAAACTCGTTAGATAAACATATGAAAAAGCGTAAAATAGACCAAGTAGATGAAGATAGGAATAACTTTGCAAGGAACGAGCTAAACGAAACGAACGCTCTAGTTAAAAGATCCAAGGTGAATTGGCCAAGATCATTTTGGGTAGAACTGAATGAAGAATGCGCGCGTGAAGAAGTGAGTGTGAAAGTGGATGACAGTGGCCATTACATTGTACATTTAAACATAGATGAAGATGTGAGTCTAACATACAAGTCATGAAACTTTTTTTAATTCTGGATTTAAATCACATAAATTTAATCTAATTCTAAGTGAACTAAAAAGTAAATTGTCACAAGGGAGAATAGTGCGCGAAATAAAATGTGTAAACCATTGATTGTCATCTAGCTTTCTATCTAATGTTAAATTAAGTGATAAAATACTTTCATTTGCTGTGAGATCGAGGTTACAGTTACTGGAATGTGAAAGACTTTTACATCTATACTATCCACAGTCATACAAGAAAAAGTGCAAAATATGCAACCACCCATACGAAACAGTGTCACAATTATTAAATGGATGTACCGAATTTCAAAACTTATATTAACAAACATTATTTACGAGAAAGTGAAATCCTCAAAAAGTAGTAATAGTGACATAACAATAAATAATGACATACTAGTTAAACCATCACTTTTCGGCAGCAATAATATTTCATTTAAATCACGTGCCGTAAAACCTGATTTAACAATAATCAATCAACAGAGCAAAACAGCTTTTATAGTAGAAGCAGCAATACCATATGATGTTCATTTAGAATGTTACCAACATAAATTTGATAAATACTATCCATTGACTGCATAAATTAACGAATTAGGTTGTCGTAGACATGTTATCGTACTGATAATTGGTAGTTTGGGTCATGTGCATGCAAAATGTGTGAGTGGATTAATGTCGCTGGGGGTGCGGAAATTTGAAGCCAAAGTTTTATGTAAATATGTCAGCATTAGTGCAATTATAGGTTCTTACAGAATATGGAAACTTCGATGTAAAAAAAACACCCATTTTAAATTGCTGGAGATGTTTTTCACACTTTTATTAAGTCTAATCCCAATTGTGTTCTGCTTAATATACCAAACTACTATTGTATTTGATGCTAAATTTAGTATCTCACTCCACTACCTGTCAATGTATTTTATGGCAGACAAAGATTCTGATAAAACCCCCATGTAAAAACACCCACATTGATCTACTTGAAAGGTATTCCACACAAATATTGTAAATTTCAATAATGCTCATTTTTTGGCAGGTTGTATCATATCAAATCATCACATGCCAATGTCTGTTAGAAAGCTTAAAGATTGTTATATTTGTGTAACACAAACATTCGATGTAAAAACACCCACATAG
>JAMPIV010014376.1:635000-677500 GCA_024509875.1 Oreohelix idahoensis | reverse complement strand
ACTTCATTCATTCATAACCCTCCACTCCCAAAGGAGCATAGGCCTTCAACAAACACATGCCAAGTCCTCCTGTCACGTGCCATCATCTCAAGTTCTTTCCATGTTCTCCTCATCATTTTCACCTCTGTTTCCAACTCTCTTCTCCATGTACTTCTTGGTCTTCCTCTGCCTCTCTTGCCCTGGGGGTTCCAGAACAAGGACTGCCTTGTAATGCTATCAACAGGTTTCCTCAGTGTGTGTCCTATCCATCGCCATCGTCTTCTTCTCATTTCTTGTTCCACTGGCACTTGTCTAGTTCTTGTCATCAGTTCCACGTTGGTAACCTTGTCATACCATTTTAATCCCTCTATTCTACGCAAGCATCCATTTATGAAAGTCTGTAGCTTTTTGGTTGTTGTCTTTGTTGTTCTCCATGTCTCTGAGCCATACAATAGGACTGACTTCACATTTGAGCTGAAGATTCTTATTTTCGTGTTGGGTCCTATTTCTCTTGATCTCCATATATTTCCCAATGCAATGAAAGCTCCTCTTGCCTTTTGTATTCTTATTTTGATATCGCTGTCTGTCCCTCCAACTTTGTCTATATTACTGCCAAGATATGTATATGATTCTACATCTTGTATTGGTGTTTCTTCAAGTTCAACCCTGTTATCATTACCTGCATTTATTCGCATTATTTTTGTCTTTTCCCTGTGTATTTTCAGACCCAATTGCTGTGACCTCTCATCGAGTGTTTTCAATTTGTCCTGCATCTGATTACGGCTATGGGACAGAAGAGCCAAGTCATCAGCAAAATCCAGATCATCCAACTGCTTAGTCAGAGTCCACTGGATTCCATTTCTGTTGTGTGTTGTCGATGATCTCATAACCCAATCTATTGCCAGCAAGAAAAGAAATGGAGACAAGAGGCATCCCTGTCGCACTCCTGTTCTTATCCCAAACGGTTCTGTAAGCTGTCCTTCGTGAAGAACTCTGCATGTCATGTCTTCATATGTTTTCTTTATTAAATTAATGATCTTCAGGGGAACTCCATAATGCCTCAACAATTTCCAAAGTGATTCTCTGTCTACACTGTCAAATGCCTTTTCGTAGTCCACAAATCCGATGTATAGTGGTGAATTCCATTCCAGACTTTGTTCAACTATTATTCTCAAAGTGGCTATCTGGTCTGTACATGATCTGTTTTGTTGAAAACCTGCTTGTTCATCTCTCAGTTTCTTGTCTATGGACTCTTTTAATCTCTCAAGGATAATCCTGTTTAATACTTTTCCTGGCACTGATAGTAACATTATTCCTCTATAATTTGTGCAATCTTGTAAATTTCCCTTCTTAGGCAACTTAACCAGATATCCTTCCTTCCATTCTGCTGGTATCTCTTCCTTTTCCCAGACTTTACCAAGTAATTTATATAACATCTCTGTAGCCGTGTCGATATCTGCTTTGATGGCCTCTGCTGAAATGCCATCAGGTCCAGACGCTTTTCAATCTCTTAGAAGCTTTATGGCTTTCTTTATTTCTTCTTTCGTTGGTCTTTCGCCGTTAATTTGTAGCTCTTCTTCTGCTGGCTGGATGTCTGGCGGGTTTTGTGGAGCTGGTCTATTGAGAAGGTCCCCAAAATATTCTGTCCACCTCTTCATTTGCTCTTGTATATTGCTGAGCAGTTTCCCATTCTTGTCTTTTATGAGGCAACTTGTTTGCTTGTATTTCCCTGTTAGCTTCTTTGTGCTGCTATACAGTTCTCTCATATTTCCTTTGGCTGCAGCATCTTCTGCCTCTCTTGCCAACTCCTCAATATACTTCCTCTTGTCTCTTTTGATACTTCTTTTTACTTCTTTGTTTGCTTCTGTGTACACTTCTTGAGCCTTGGCTTTGGAACTTCTGGTTTTGCTTGTGTTTAACTCTGCTTTCTTGTTTTTCTGTCTTTTATCTTATTGATGGTTTCTGTTGTTATCCATGCTTTTTGTTGTCTTTCCCTTTTCCCCAGTATTTCTTCACATGTCTCCTTCCATACAGTTTTGACCTGCTGCCAATAGTCTTCTGTATTCTCTACATCTTCCAGCTGTTGGAGCACTTGGAATTTGTTGGATACTGTGACCGCAAATTTGTCTCTTGTTTCTTGATTTCTTAGCTGTCCTACATTATACTGTTGTCTATAATTTTGCATTGTTGCATATCTCTTGAGTTTCATTTTTACTTTGGCTATCAGAAGATGGTGATCTGATGCCACATCTGCTCCTCTATATACCTTTACATCCTGCAATGATGATCTAAACTTCTTGTTTATGCATATATGATCAATCTGATTTTCTGTTCTATGGTCAGGTGATATCCATGTTGCCTTGTGTATTCTCTTATGTGGAAACATGCTTCCTCCTATAGCCAGTTGATTTGAAGCACAGAAGTTTGTGAATAGTTCTCCATTTTCATTCATTACTCCTAGCCCATGTTTTCCCATGACTTCTTCAAATCCGGTGTTAACTGTACCTATCTTTGCATTCATGTCACCCATCAAAATTGTGATGTCTCTTCTTTTTACTTTATCCATAATTTCCTGTAGTTTAGTATAAAATGCTTCTTTCACAGACTCTTCTTTGTCATTTGTTGGTGCATAACATTGAATGACATTTACATGAATTTTCTTTTTAGCTGTTTTGAAAGTAGCTGTTATTATTCTGGGTCCAACAGCTTCTCATTCAATGAGTGCTTTCTGTGCTTCTTTAGATAACATAAGAGCTACCCCTTCACTGTGGTGTGAACTTTCGTCTTCATGTCCTGAGGACAGCACCAATTCACCTGTGATGAGTTTCTTCCTGTCTACCCCCCTTCCACTTTGTTTCACACATTCCCAAAACCTCAATTTTGTATTCCCTCATTTCTGCTGCCACTTGCGCCACTTTCCCTTGTTCGTTTAATGTCCGAACATTCCAGGTGCCAAATCTGGAAGTTCTCCTAGAAGAAAGAAGGTTAGTCAGCAACACAGACTCCTTTCGGCTTTCTCTGTGTTGCATCATACGCCTCCCCACGGGAGGACCTTCCCCTGTCTTGGATGGCTGTGTTTTATTTTCTTTATTTGACTTGTCCATATTTGTTGAAGTTTTTTTGTGGTTTAAATTTTTTACAGGATGGGGTAACCGGCCCCATGCCCAACCCTCCTTAGTCGCTTTCTACGACATGCTTGGCAGGGGACAGTGTTACTATTCTTTGCTCCCCTTTCGGGCCCCGGTAACACACGGGTGAAACTACTGACTTGTATGTGTATTTATGTGTTCTCTTAAATGTTCTGTCTGTCGGCTCTCTTCAGGTCTTATCGGCTACTTTTCTCAAACATTCCATTTCATTGGCTCTTACGGTACAAGAGTCAGTATTCAAGTCCGATTTTCTGAGTTGCTCGGCACGGTATACCAGTATTAGGAGCTGGTACATTTGAACTAAGTTACTGTTTTATTTTGTCCAAATTTTATATTTTATTAATCTTCACTCTATTTCCTTTACACCTATGTATAATATTACCATACTTTTAATAAACTTGGAAAGGATCAAATCTTAAACGTTATCACTATATAAAAACTCAGAGGTACAGAAAATTCCTTGCATCAAACAACGGGAAGACAACCACATCCTTTAAGTGACGAACTTCAGTGTCCCAAATGTCCAGATCTAGAACTGGAAGCAAAGTGTTAGAATGAGAGTTGTGTTTTTATTTACAGTACTTTGCAAAAAAAATGGCAGTCATATTTTCGCAACGCAGCACACTCATAGAAGCAAATAATAATAAAAACTGTATGTCCAGAGGAAGATTGGTATCTCCCCTATCTATTAACAGTGGTTTCAGTACAATATAATGTTGCCTTCTCCAGCAAGGCAAGCCTGGATGCGGCGAGGCATACTTCCCACAAATGTTTGTAGGTAAATGAGAGTCAGACTGTCCCAGTATTTTTCAGCTACCTTCTTCAATTGTTCAACGTCTCTGAGTCCACTCTTTTTTAAATGATTCTTGAGTAGTGCCCAAACGTTTTCAATTGGGTTTTGATCGGGACTGTTGCTGGGCCACTTCAGCACTATCACATTCTTCTCTTGCAGCCATGCTTTGGGGGTATGAGCTGTATGATTTGGGTCATTGTCATGTTGAAATGTGCACCCATCGGGGTACATGACCTGCATAAATGGCAGAAGGTGTCCCTCTAATATGTCGATGTACCTTTCTTTCGTGAGAATTCCTGTGAAAACACACAGTGGGGTGGCACCTCTTGCTGCCACCCCTCCCCAAAGATGGAATTTATGGGTATGTTTCGGTCGCTGGTACACAGGTGTTACAGAGTCTTTCATCCAAATATTTATTTGAGCAGGATAAGACCAAACAGAACATTCATCTGAAAAAATCACATTGTCCCATGACAAATTTTGGTGTTCGTGGCACCAGTTCAAGTGCATCTGTTTGTGAGTCTCTGTGAGAAATGGTGACGAAATTACCCGCTTTTTTGTGTAATTCATCCTGTGTAGCTCCCGGTTGACAGTAGCATTAGATACCTCTGGGTTTCACAAATCGATCATGCGCTGCCGTATGTTTTCTACACTCTTCATTGGCCCAGCCCGAACGATTTGGGCGAGACGCCGATGGTCCTTTGTGTCCAAAATTCTTGACCCCCCCCCCCACTAACTTCTTTTCGCTCGATTCCATTACCTGCTTTTAATTTACTCACAACTCTGTAGACAGTCCGCTCAGGAATGTTTAAGGTTTTAGAAATGTTGGAACATGTTTGATTTCCTTCATTCCAAAGCTGTGAAATTAACATACACTTTGACTTTGTATCCATTTTCTGCCACTAGCATTAGAAATTGTCGTCTGCTCTTATATCAAGGGACGTTACTCTACGCTAATTTTTTTTTTACTTTTGGTAGTGTTTGCTCACTTAAGTGGAGTGCAAATTTGGGGCAGAACATGCATATTTAATTAGATTTCAGCTTATTTAGCTGAGCAATATGACTGCCATTTTTTTTGCAAAGTACTGTATTTCTGCATTGTTATTTAAGTTCTCTGAGCTTTTCTAACGACTAGGAGAGTTAGTCTTTTGTTATCTTTTTAAATTGTTGTCTCAATCTTGTACGAGATAAGCATAATTTTGCTGGATAATTAAATGGTCAACAGTGTATCTGTGTTTTTATTTTAATAATGAACTATATATATCACATTCACCCCTTACTTACTTCACTTTTAATTAATGGGTTGTAATAGGAACACGCCTGACTAATTATTCCCTACTGTGCACCAGTTAATTAGAAATTCTAGTTGTGTATTTTTTAGCCTGGTATACTCATACTTACGTCCCGTGTTGCTCCTATGGATCTCGGAGGGGACAAAAAATGAATAGGCTTGCTGCACACCCTCAGGCAATTTTTACCAGTCGAATCATACGAGGTTTTGCAGGTCTAACAACCTAATCATGTGAATCAAGTTACTAGAAATGTCGCTGCTGGGACAGAATATTGATGTTTTGGTGTAGGCTTCCTGCAAGAGGGACACATGTAATGCCGGCTCCATGCTCCACAAGGGGAAATGATTATGACTCAAACTTGCAATGTTGTTTCAAAATCAAAATTTAAAACAAAATTTAAAAAAAAATTACTATTCAAATAACACCAAAGAAGAAGAAAAAAATGGAAAGATTGTGTAAAGTGCTTGCGGACGCGTCTATTCTACGAGTACATTATATTGTTATTCCATAACATGAGATGATATCAATTACTTTTTTTCCTTTTTGATATCCCATAACTCGGGTTCTTTCGCTTTAATTAGATTTCTCATTTTATTACTGAACAAATTGTTGCTGATTTCAATATATGGTATCATTATTAGTAATAGCTTTTTTTTTAAAAATGTCTGCAAGAATAAATACATAATTAAAATAAATAAATAAATAAAACAAAATCACAACACATGATCATCTGTTTTATTATACGTGGATGCACTCATAAACAGCCTACTGGACAAGAAATTGGCAGGCTGAGATCTGTAAAAAAAAAAATGAAGAAAAGATAGCTAGACGGGCTTTAGAGTAAAACACAAGAGGAAGGAACTGGACACAGGCATGAAGGGAACAAAGATCCAATGAAAATTTCTTGAACCCGGTAATAAATAACAGTGAGGCTAACTTGACTGGTTTTTTTGAAAGCCTGATCTTCAAAGGCAACTAACAAAAGTAATTAATGAATTAGAGGATAAGATGCTTTAGAAGGGAACCATTAGAAGAGGCCTGGTAGAAGATTAATAAACGAGGAAGTGAAGAGAAGGATAAATATGTCCTGCAACGAGTTGAAGAGGACAGCACATAATAGACCACTCTGGTTGAAAGGCAAAGACTATGTGCTCCGACAGGAACCTTCACGAACGAATCAGGTAAGTCGAGTCATAATTAAGAACAAACATGTTTTCTCTGTCAGTTGTTTTGTTGTTGTCTGCAGTTCGGATGTCGAAGCCCGATGCGCGGGTGGTCTATGTTTTGTATAGATTTTAAATTGTATATTATGCGTCATTAATTCATTAGGCATGCACTGGTGCTCCTGGCTCCAAGCAAACAATAATTTACATGTAATCAAAGAAATAATTAATGAGCGCTCATGGTAAAGCCGAGTTTGTCGTTGTTACTCTACCTGCATGTGAAATGAACCCCTTTATTCTGTTTTGAAAATAGATTGAAAGATAATTCAGTTTGGCTGCGGCAAGAGGGAACGAGAAAAGGCCGAGAAAAAATATTGACGTAGGACAACAGAAATGGCCAATGAAAATGCATTTGTAAAAAAGAATGTTTTGTTTCATTCTATTTATAGCTCTTGCGAAAACCGGTGAGAGAGAACTTTAACAAGATTACAAGGTTAAAAAAAAAAGTGAACTTCATGGCAGGACAGACAGAAAATATGCGAAATGGAGACGAATATACAAAAAAGGAGAGAAAGATGGAAAAAAGAAATAGAAAAAATGGACTGGATTAGAAAGCGGAGGGCAAAGACATAAAAAAATAATTGAAGCAAAGAAAATAAAGATATAATGAAAGGGAAAAAATGAAATCTGGGTATAAAAATGTATATTAAAATATAAAAACATGTCAGGGAAGAAAAAGACAACAAAATACGACGATTGAGGGGGAGGCCGTTATGAACGTTTAGAGAAAGAGAGACAGACAGACAGATAGAGAAAGCGATAGAGAGCGAGGCAGAGAGAGAGAGAGAGAGAAAAGAGAGACAGAGGAAAAGAGAGAGAAAAAGGAAAACAAGTTCTGAGAGTTAAATGATAAGAATTGAATTTCGAGAGTTAAAGCAGAAGTAGATGTATATGAAGAAGACATAGATGAATCTTTAAAGAGAGAATGAAAAGTAGAAACACTGAAAGGAAGATGAAAGAGGCGGAAGAAAAGATGGAATACTAAAGCAGATAAGAGCAGAGATTATGAAAGGAGCAAACCACATTAGGATTAATTGGGTGGGGCGAAGTAGACGACGACTTAGAAACACAAATGAAAATATGGACATTTTATACAAAGAATTTATAATTACAAAAATACTTCAGAGATAGAATAACAGGCGAACACTGAGTGAACGTGAAAAGCATAGGCATTTTGAGAGAAAGAGTTAGATAGATAGATAGATAGATAGAGAGAGAGAGAGAGAGAGAGAGAGAGAGAGAGAGAGAGAGAGAGAGAGAGAGAGAGAGGGATGAGAACGCAGAAATTGATTGAGAGAGAGGGCGTGGAGAAGAGAGAGTTTAAAGACTACTGGAAAATAAATGGAGGTTATGAGAGATAAAGAAGATACGTTTAGAATAAGACATGAAGTAAGGAAGACACGTGAAAAATGAGAAAGGAATTTAAAGAAGGATTTACAAAAAGAGAGACAGAAAAAGAGAATGTCAGAGAGATTGACAGTAAAGTGAAAACATGATATGAGAAAGTGAGATATTCTTCTTCTCATTCTGTAACTTGAAAGACAACTCTGAAACAACGAGTAAGTCACCCGGCAAAACATTGCAAAAAAATAATTATATTCTCCTTTTCTGCCGCATGTCCTCATAACGGCACTAATTGTCCTGTAGCATTTCATCTGAATGTACTGGTTATGAAGCTATGACGCTTTGACTAATTTGACTAATTAATTAACAGATGTTTTATCACGACATGTGTTGTAAATGTATAGATATCTTATAAAATCTTGCCTTGGTACTTATTAAAAACAAAACTACAAATAATTCAAAACGAAATGTACTATTACTTCGTTTCAGAATCATTATTTAAAGGAGAATCGATTTGAGCGACTAAATCGGCCGAGGTATTGCAAATGTAACGAACTCCTTCATTATCTAATGATAAATATAAACACAATATACTTATTCATGCTTCCGTGAAATGCAAATGTGGAAAATTCAAGAAACTGTGCCCGGAATCAAACATCTGCCATTATTAAGAATGGGAAAAAATGCGTGTTGTTCAACAGGCGCGCAATTCAGTTCCCCGCCCCACGAACTAGACTGCAATTTTGGCGAGAAAAGATGTAACATAATAACGTCAGTCAGGGAGGAAACAACGAATTCTTATACAGTCATGCGCCGCTTAACATCCACGATACGTTCTGTGAAATAGGACGTTATGCGATTTGGACGTTGTGCGAACACCATACTTTATACTTAGCAAAGTTATATGGGATACTGTAGTGTACCTGTATTGACTAAACAGCCAAGAAACTGTGCACATACGGTAATGTATTTTCGAAAGTTCACATTAAAATAACGATAGTAAGTACAATATAGTACATACATAGGCCAGTAACATAGGCGTTTATTATGACTATCAAGACATATGTACTGATAGGAAACTCTTTACAGAGCGATACAACAGGAAGCAATCTAATCATCAGAAGAAGTCCCCCCGTCCGACAAGTGTTTCGGCCCGATTACTCCTTTACACTCTAAGGGGGGCGGGCCCACTTGGGTCATGACTCCCAAGCTTCTCAGCTTCCTGTTGTCTTGTATCGAAAATGAACCCATTTCACTTATGGTAGCAACTTTTAAATCCACAACGCCAGCCGTGGAGGCAATTGTGAAAGTAACAAAGAGAAGACAAATTATTCCGTTCATTCCGTCGCCCTTCACAACTAAGGACACACACTGAGACACTAGCGCGCAGCCGACGAGCCTTAGCCCCTGCGCGCAAGCCACTGAAATTCTGTTCCTGACACCCCTTATAGTATACATCGCCTGTTGCCCCAGAGTCGCAGCCCTTTCACTAGTACACCAAAAAAAAAACTCAGCGTTGTGGACTTGGAAAAATTTTGGTGTTTTCTGTACCGCAGCGTTTATTGTCACGATTTCCATTGCCCATTGCGGTTGTTCCACAGCCAGCCTGATGCCTTTTCGACAGTTTCACTAAGCCTCTTCAGTACCCTTGTTCTCGACTGTCCCCTCAGCCCCAACAGTTTCAAGAAATCATACACTGATGCAGCCACAAGCCCTCTTGCGCCCACTTCAACCGCCATGACCCTTGCATTGAACCCATCGTGTCTCAGATCCGCGGCCAGATCGCTATACTTGGCCGCTTTGAATGAATGTTGCTCGTCTAATCTGGATTCAGATGGCACGGTCAGTTCAATCAGTATGACCTGAAGCGTTGCTGAAGAATGAAGCACTATATCCTGCCGTCTCCGCGATTTTCTGATACTCTCTGGATATGCCCCTCGTCCATGTAGGTCTACCGCCATCTCCCAGTCGTTTGCACAGTCAAGAAGAGATGGTAAACTGCTACCAGGTTTACTCGGTTTGGGGTGTGCTGACTTTCCTGCCCTCAGAAAGTATGTGTTTGCGGTGACTGGCCGGACTTTGCTATTCGCTTTCATTCTTGCCTGATCTATTGTCGCAGCAAGCTCATTTAGCACTTTGTTATGGCGCCAAGTGTATCGCTCTTGCCCTAATGCTACCTGTATTATAGGTTATATATGTACTCTACCATTATACGCCTGGCATCGCAATCGCTTTGTACTGTATACAAGGGACATGAGATACACGTGTTGCGTGCAGGAAGCTGTTGCTTTCGCTACGTCCGGTTACGTCCGCTTCGTCCTGTTCTCCGATCGGGATTTCTGAACTCTATTATAACCTTATGGGACCACGGACGTATATGAGGTCGGACGTTGTCCGAACGGACGTTATGCCTCGCATGACTGTATAAGGGAATACCTCTACACCTCACGGTATAAGAGGAACGCCTAAGTAAGTAAGTTAAATAAGGGAAAACAAGACAGCTGCCTCTTTCTCTTCTTCTGAGAGACAGTTTTCTGGTAATGCTCCATAACGATATATCGGCAATATTGTAGACACGTTATTTGTGCCCCAAGTTAAATCATCCTACCACATTATTATCAGTCTTCATTATCTACATGAAATTAAAGTGTACATCATCGTCATCATCATCATCATTATCGTTATCATCATCATTTCTTGAGCGCTCCTTACGGAGCATGGAGCCACGATTACAACTGGTCCTCTTGCAGGAAGCCTACACCAAGTAGTCACATGTTGTATGGCGGAGGGGGGTTCGAAGTGGCTAAGAGGTTATGGTGTCCGACTCTAAATCTAAAGGTACTTTCCCAAGTACAGGGAATATTTTTGATGTAAATTTTTTCAGAACCATTGGGTTCAGATGATGTCATGCTTCCCCTCCCCCCCCCGCCCCCCCCCCCCGAATCGCCTGGGTAGTGAGATTAGATGCCTAGCATTCTCAGATAAGGGTAAAGAAAAAAAAGTAGGCACTGTGTGCACGTTGCGCACGTTAAAAATCCCTCGGCAGTTGGAAATCGTAAACAGAAGGCAATAGGGCCACTGCCTTGGCTAAATTAAGAATAGGAAACATACCAACTACAAAAAATATTTATAGAATGTATGATTCCTGTATACAAGCACTGGGATCCTCGCCGGTGCTACGGAGTTCGTGCACTGTGCTGAGCGCCTCCTTGTGTGATCTAAGGGAGGAGATCGGAGCACTGACGGAGTTGTCCGTGTGCAATGAAGATGGTCCGTGAAACCAACCAAACCAAACAACGTGCTGTTGAAGCCGTGGTTTCTACGACAATTTGTTTTACACGATGAGCTTGCCATCCTCATGCTCAACTTCAAATTACTCGCCCTGTACGACATGCGTAATGCTGCAGGAGTCATATATATATATATATATCCTTGCTTCGTCAGAGACTCTATGAACTACACGGGGAAAACTGTGCCTAATATTTATAATTTGATGACACCGAGAGCTTGGCTTCAGTAATGTGAACAAATTAAACTTGACATCTTGTGATGTCAGCCTGCATGCAAAGATTCATCACAGGAATATTACGATCATACCACTATAACACATCACTCAATCGTGACAACCCTATCATGACAATGACCTAATCAATGCCACTGTGTCTCTTAGATGAATAGACCACGCAATCTTTCGCTTTCGTTTATCTCTTCAACATTCTCCATTTTTTAAAATTAATATTAGACAAACATAAAGGTATGTTTTCAGGCACTCGTAAGAAATAAAGAAGTAGAACACTTGGACAACAGAAAAACAACAGACGTGAGTGGCTTACCCAGGGTTCGAACCCCGTACCTTCCGTACGACAACTCCGCCTAGCTATCAAGCGAATCACACTGACCCCACGGCCAGCTAGGCATCCCCAAAAAAGGATGCTTTACTGACTATTTATCAGTATGAAACACAAGATAACACCGGAAGTATACAGTGGGCAACTCAGCCCCTTAATGACGCAATCACTTCTGTTGTTCCCCTATTAACAGTATGTGTCAGTCCAAACAAGACAAAGACCTTGATACTGGGTCCAGTAAATAGTAGAAGACTTAAGGACAGTAGTATAGAACAGAGGGTAGGTTTCTGGTATTGTATAAACATAAATAACACATAAGGAAGGGAAACCCGAGGCCTGTAAACAGTAAATTAATATTAGACAAACATAAAGGTATGTTTTCAGGCACTCGTAAAAAATAAAGAAGTAGAACACTTGGACAACAGAAAAACAACAGACGTGAGTGGCTTACCCAGGGTTCGAACCCCGTACCTTCCGTACGACAACTCCGCCTAGCTATCAAGCGAATCACACTGACCCCACGGCCAGCTAGGCATCCCCAAAAAAGGATGCTTTACTGACTATTTATCAGTATGAAACACAAGATAACACCGGAAGTATACAGTGGGCAACTCAGCCCCTTAATGACGCAATCACTTCTGTTGTTCCCCTATTAACAGTATGTGTCAGTCCAAACAAGACAAAGACCTTGATACTGGGTCCAGTAAATAGTAGAAGACTTAAGGACAGTAGTATAGAACAGAGGGTAGGTTTCTGGTATTGTATAAACATAAATAACACATAAGGAAGGGAAACCCGAGGCCTGTAAACAGTAAATTAATATTAGACAAACATAAAGGTATGTTTTCAGGCACTCGTAAGAAATAAAGAAGTAGAACACTTGGACAACAGAAAAACAACAGACGTGAGTGGCTTACCCAGGGTTCGAACCCCGTACCTTCCGTACGACAACTCCGCCTAGCTATCAAGCGAATCACACTGACCCCACGGCCAGCTAGGCATCCCCAAAAAAGGATGCTTTACTGACTATTTATCAGTATGAAACACAAGATAACACCGGAAGTATACAGTGGGCAACTCAGCCCCTTAATGACGCAATCACTTCTGTTGTTCCCCTATTAACAGTATGTGTCAGTCCAAACAAGACAAAGACCTTGATACTGGGTCCAGTAAATAGTAGAAGACTTAAGGACAGTAGTATAGAACAGAGGGTAGGTTTCTGGTATTGTATAAACATAAATAACACATAAGGAAGGGAAACCCGAGGCCTGTAAACAGTAAATTAATATTAGACAAACATAAAGGTATGTTTTCAGGCACTCGTAAGAAATAAAGAAGTAGAACACTTGGACAACAGAAAAACAACAGACGTGAGTGGCTTACCCAGGGTTCGAACCCCGTACCTTCCGTACGACAACTCCGCCTAGCTATCAAGCGAATCACACTGACCCCACGGCCAGCTAGGCATCCTTTTTTGGGGATGCCTAGCTGGCCGTGGGGTCAGTGTGATTCGCTTGATAGCTAGGCGGAGTTGTCGTACGGAAGGTACGGGGTTCGAACCCTGGGTAAGCCACTCACGTCTGTTGTTTTTCTGTTGTCCAAGTGTTCTACTACTTTATTTCTTACGAGTGCCTGAAAACATACCTTTATGTTTGTCTAATATTAATTTACTGTTTACAGGCCTCGGGTTTCCCTTCCTTATGTGTTATTTATGTTTATACAATACCAGAAACCTACCCTCTGTTCTATACTACTGTCCTTAAGTCTTCTACTATTTACTGGACCCAGTATCAAGGTCTTTGTCTTGTTTGGACTGACACATACTGTTAATAGGGGAACAACAGAAGTGATTGCGTCATTAAGGGGCTGAGTTGTCCACTGTATACTTCCGGTGTTATCTTGTGTTTCATACTGATAAATAGTCAGTAAAGCATCCTTTTTTGGGGATGCCTAGCTGGCCGTGGGGTCAGTGTGATTCGCTTGATAGCTAGGCGGAGTTGTCGTACGGAAGGTACGGGGTTCGAACCCTGGGTAAGCCACTCACGTCTGTTGATTTTCTGTTGTCCAAGTGTTCTACTTCTTTATTTCTTACGAGTGCCTGAAAACATACCTTTATGTTTGTCTAATATTAATTTACTGTTTACAGGCCTCGGGTTTCCCTTCCTTATGTGTTATTTATGTTTATACAATACCAGAAACCTACCCTCTGTTCTATACTACTGTCCTTAAGTCTTCTACTATTTACTGGACCCAGTATCAAGGTCTTTGTCTTGTTTGGACTGACACATACTGTTAATAGGGGAACAACAGAAGTGATTGCGTCATTAAGGGGCTGAGTTGCCCACTGTATACTTCCGGTGTTATCTTGTGTTTCATACTGATAAATAGTCAGTAAAGCATCCTTTTTTTGGGGATGCCTAGCTGGCCGTGGGGTCAGTGTGATTCGCTTGATAGCTAGGCGGAGTTGTCGTACGGAAGGTACGGGGTTCGAACCCTGGGTAAGCCACTCACGTCTGTTGTTTTTCTGTTGTCCAAGTGTTCTACTTCTTTATTTCTTACGAGTGCCTGAAAACATACCTTTATGTTTGTCTAATATTAATTTACTGTTTACAGGCCTCGGGTTTCCCTTCCTTATGTGTTATCCATTTTTTTAAAAAATGTCATCGCTTTCATTTCGACCAGTGACAGTATTCTGCACATTGTCTCATCTGCCTAGCCTACCCTGTCTCTACAGGTTACATATCAGCGTCTGGCGAGATCATAAATAAATGCTTTTTTAAATTTTCTTACTTTGTTATTTTGAGTTCAAGTGTTACTGAAAAAATGTAGTCAACACATATCCAGAAGGAAAAACACACTTAGGCAATAAGAGAGAAAATAATATCGGCAAAACTAGTGGCAATTTTACAGATAACACTTTTATGTATTACAAGGAAGTATACATTACAAGAGCGTTAGATTGGCAGAGTGGTTAGAGCGTTGGCCTCTTGCGGCAAAAAAAGTACCGGATTCGAAACACAATAATTTAAATGAAAATCCAAACTACCTAGACATTACTTTTGATCGCCGTCTGACTTAGAAAAAACAGGTTGACGGAAACCGAATGAGAGCAAGGCAAAGAATGACAATTATGACAAAAACTTGCTGGAACAACTTGGGGTGCAGATGGGAAAGTGCTAAGACGTTGTGATAAACGAGCGCAAAGCCTTATCGCTCTATCTTTTCCTACATCTTTCTTATTGTATTTTCTCCCACATTGTGCTCTTTCATTCCACGTTGGCTCTTTCATCGTTTTCTACTAATCCTTAATAACGACTGGACTTTAAACGGTAATCTTGATTACTTGCATCTGGTATCTAAAGAACCACATTTGTCCTTTTATCGGTGGTAAGAAATTCTTTTGATTCAGTCTCCCACCTTGTAAAACACATCTGTAATCTTTATTACTAGCGACTGGTGTCTAGAGGACCACATTTGTTCTTTCATCGGTAGTAAAGAAATTCTTTTGATTCAGGTCCCCACCTTGTTAAACACACCTGGTTACATGAGGAGAGCGCGGCTGATACAAAAGATTAGTCTAAGCCGTTGTTTAAACACTATAACCTTTGCTTACAGATGGAATACAATAAGCCCGGCTGATAGGAAGTAATTAATAGTTCATACTTCACCTTCATGTAGCTTGTTAAATCATCATCACAGTTTTCCATGCGCATACACTCTCATGCACAATATATTCACTTGAATTGAACTCATAGAGATCAATAGTGAAGAGTAGTATAAATGAAAGTCAACCAGTGATATTAAGTGTGAAAACTTACGAAGACTTTTATGCGTCTTCAGACCATCAGAAGTCTGAGTCTACACACTACATGTCTGACATCTAACCAGAAAAATGTTATCAAAACGGACATTTGGATAGCAGAATTCGCCATAGGACATCCTTCATTCCTCCATTAAAAATGAATATTTCTCGCCCACGATTAAGATGGTGGACGCAGCAGTTTTCGTCACTTTATATCACGTGCGCACAAGTTCAATACATAGTTATATCAAGTTCAAATCCCTTGAAAGCTTACTATATGAGTCAATCTAAAGCTCACAGTTGATTGCTTATTCAAATATCAATGTCAGCTCCATCAAAAGCTACTACATGAGTCAAATCAAGTATCCATTTAGGCCAGTACCCTCCGGAGATTAGACAACAGACATTTTCATACGACAACTGTTAACTGTTGGTCAACGCTACAGAGATATTATCAAACAGTGAAGGACTATATATCGTCAACGTTCTCAGTACGACAAAAGTTTTCATCAGAACGTCCTCGACTTAGAGATACCCCACTCGACATAACTTATAACAACTTGGGACATTCTATGCATACACGCGAATCCTCCTATCCGGGAGAAACATTTAGAGACACATGGACTGTGTAGATTACTCACCATTTTTGTAACACGTCTCATATCACATCATCATCATTTCGCTTTACAGAAGCTCATTCTTATTAATTAACAACTATTTAATTAACTACAATATTAATATCTCATCTGTGTGTTTTGTGTGAATCGTTTTTTACCATCATCACGTTCTAACCACTACTAACCCTATATGTGTAGATATTTAAGCAATAAACTCAATAATCGTTTGATCATTATCTAGTTTGTTAATGTATCACTCGTGCTGTAGGTGTTAAATATTTACATATAGATAAATTTCTACACTCAGATGAGGTTGGGGGCTTTTTCTGTTACGGGATCTAAGGGCAAAGGCTAATGTCGTGGGGAAACAGAACTCTTTCCATAATTCACTAGAAAACACTGTCCAGTGGAAAGCATTCGCATTCTCTCCTTCTTGACCTTATCTCGGATAGGTCTCTATCCTTTGTTAACGAGTCAATTTCTGGAGACTTTCTACCTAATACCTCATAGGTTATTCCTGGCGAAAACTACTGTCGTAGTTGCCCCAATACTCACCACACGACAGACGTTGTACACAGGGCGAGTGAGGCCAGTCCTTGAATATGGCATAGCAGCATGGGCAACAACAGCTAAATCAAACTTCGATAAAATTAGCAGACACCAAAATCAAGCAATGAGAATTACAACGGGAGGCATGAAGTCAACACCTATAAAAGAACTCGAAAAGATTACATGCCTCTAGCCAATGGAGGATAAAAGAGACTGCAGGGCTCAGCAACAGGCCGACAAATTCAAAAGACCAACAGACCATCCAATGGGCCATAGCATGAATGCCCTTAGAAGGCAAAGGCTCAAATGAAGCAGCTTTGTAGAATCAACCAAACCACAGATGAGAGCAGTTTCCATAAATGAAATATCCACTATTAAACCCATCTACAATGCACACTAGCTTCCAGTTTGGAAACTAACATCGTTTCCCTGAAATGATAGAAAACATTCCTGGTATTGAAAGAAAAAAGAGCCAAACTGCAACAGATAGAAAATCCATAGCGACAAAATACACAGAGAATCATTACCCACACAACACCTGGACCCATGCATACGCAGATGGATCAGCAACAAATGCAACAGAAAATGGAGGTGGGGGTGTCTTTATGACCTTAAGCACTGGTGTAGAAAAACGGCTGTCTGTGGCAACAGGACAATTCTCAAGTAACTTCAGAGCAGAGGCCGGGCCTTGAAACTGCAGCAGAATTCAATCAAATATCAATATAATATTATATATCAATATAACTATTGACAGAAGAAATCACAAAAAGACAAGTTGCTTTCTCTACTGATGCACAGTCAGTAATTGCAACGTTGAAAAGCCAAAATAATACAGATCTGAATGACCTCATAATAGTGCTCCACAAACTTTGTCAACGATTCAAAAGTGTTGTGATCCAATGGATTCCATCTCACTGTAACATCACCGGCAATGAAGAGGCTGACAGAATGCCAAAAGAAGGTTCACATCTACCTCAGCATGATACAAGCATAACTTTCGAGGAGGCAAAGAGGGTTTTCAGAATCAGATACAGAAACAAATGGAATGTAGAACATCCAGGTCACAAACAGAATGATGTTTACTACCAGCTCAACAGAAGAGAACAAGTGGTAATCTTCAGACTCCGCACTGGCCACAACAGATTGAGATACCAGCTATTCAACAAGCTAAAGATAGGAACTAACGATCAGTGCAACTGTGGCACTGATAAAATGACTGCTGAACATCTCTTTTTTTTTTAAAATAAAGTTTTACCTCGTTTATGCGAGGCGCGTCCCGTTCAACCTAGTCGGTTATATTAGGGCGCATGTCCAAATATAAAAGACCCGTAGGTCTGAGATTCTGCAATTTAAAGTATGCTGAACATCTGCTTCAAAGTTGCCCCTTATATGTGGTACATAAGAAAGTACATATGGCTGACGCCAGCTCCTTTCGTGGAAAAGCTTGACGGGGATTCAAAAAGCCTCAAACTGACTACTGCTTTCTTTGAGAACATTCAAGTGGACGTCTGAGAGTGTACGAGGAAGAAGAAGAAGAAGTAGAAACACAATGGCTTTACGCTGCAGTTTACCCAGCTGTAAATTGGTACTCTACCCTGCTCTTGAGTTTGGAAGAGGCAGCGAGAAAGGAAACCAATGACTCACCTCTCAAAGCTAGTCCTAGTATAGTGAAGTGTATACAGGACTTCATCCTTTGAGCTTTCGATTGTCAGGTTCAAAACATTGTGTCGTCACACTCCAGCCTATGCAGATGTTAATGGGTACCTGACTTTGCACATACTGCAGTATCTCCTAAGGGACAACCTTCACCTTTGTACCTTAAAAAAACAATGACGGGGAAACACGTGACGCCAACATCCTCAGCTTTCAGCGTGTACAGCGTGTGCATGGTGTACAGGGTGTGCAGGGTGTTGAAAGACTAAGGATAATAATGCAGCTCATTTTGCTGATTCTGATTTGAAGTAATTTTTAACATTTGTAACTCGTTGAAAAAGTTTATTTTTTTTTTTTTTGTCTACCCTTTTCAAGGGATGGAATATTTTCCCCTTCGCAGTAAAAAGGAAACAATCAAATTTTAAATTAAATGCTATTAAATACATTTAATTACATGTAATTCATACTTTTTCATTTTGTAAATGAAGAAATAATAACTGTGCATTTACCCATTTTAATTCAATTAAAAAATTTAAAACAAATGGTTTTGGCCTTGTCTGACCCTAAGTGTTAGAATACATATTAAAATGATGGTAGACATGAAATTATTTATGTTTACCGCTTAATAGTATTAAGTTGCAACATTGTATCATTAATAGGTAAATGAAAAGTACAGCCCTGAAACTATGATAAATAGCAGGATAAACGAAAATACATAATTAGTCTTATAACAACAAAGGTATCAATAAGACATATTTCATAATTTATATGTTATAGCGCTCGTCATAGTGTAACATACAGAAATGTACGTATCATCTGACATTCACATATACTACTGGACACAAGTTAAGGGCCGCCATTCAGTTTAGACAAGGTTTATATAATTGATTGGCAAACTGTAAAGACAAGTGAAAATGTCATTAAAACTGAGCTCAAAGAAATGTGTATACATTTCTGTGTGCACTAGGTTAATTTTTTTTAAATGTAAAAAAACTGGGTCACTTACCCGCACGTGAAAATTGCCATTGTTGCTGCAAAAACTCGTGGTTTTTACAACACGCCCCACTAGTTCAAAAGGTGAAAAAGTGAGTTGAATTTAAATGCACGTGGAAAATGATCATTGGTAAAGAGTGTTCACCGTTGATATGCAATAAATCAGTATGACAAGTGGTCGAAATGATCACTGCATTAGCCATGCCACCAAGGAGAAGTCTCAGCACTGTAGACCGTGGTCGAGCCATGGCATGGATTCAGGATGGTCAATCTGTTCGTCATGTTGCAAGACGTTTAGCAGTGTCCCACTCTACCATTCAGAGACTTCTTGAGAGATTTCAAGCTACCGGATATTTGGAAAATCGACCCTGCTCAGGAAGAATTATATAAACCTTGTCTAAACTGAATGGTGGCCCTTAACTTTTGTCCAGTAGTATATTATAAACGGTACATAGTCATTATCGTATATATATATATATATATATATATATATATATATATATATATATATATATATATATATATATATATATATATATATAAATAAAACGGTATTGAATCAGTGTTACAAATAAACAGTGCACAGGAAACAAGGGACGCTTCGGGTTTTATCCTACGTCAGCCACAGTTACATACAGGCAACAAGGACAAGAAATATAGATTACAGACTACAAATACGTTTTATATATGAACACAGATGAAGAGCAATAATAAAGCAAAGCAACTACAAAACCAAAATGAATTAATAAGTACAAGAAATTCAACAATCAACGAAATCAAAAGACGAAAATGGAATAATCACTACCTTTTAGATCCCTGGGGAGCATAGGTCTTTAACAAATTGGCGCCAAATCTTTTGTCCTGTACCCAATTCTCAACCCTGTGAAAATAAAGTTCTTTCTTTGGTGCCATCGGTACAAGGTCTTTCTTTGTCTTTATCCCACTCATGTCTATCTGAAGTTTCCATGTCCATGCGTTGTTGTCTCCTATGTCTCTTACCTTGTGTATTTCAACACAATAGCTGCTCTGTACTGCTATCAACTGGTATCCTCAGCTCAGTATATGGAGCTGTAATTGGGTGGAGACAAATAAAGAAACGCACATTTAGCAACCGCCTGCCCAGTGATTGAACTTTAGACTGCATACAACAGTCAACGTCAGAGAACATAAAACAACAAACCGGACTGGATTAAACTAGTAGAAAGTCAATGTTGACTTACACTTAAAATAAAAAATAAAAATTCATATTTTAATACTGTTCTTTCCATGTTGACTTACACTTAAAATTTTTCAAATTATTTTTGACTACTGTTTTCTCCATCTCTCTCTCTCTCTGTCATTTCCCCATCATCCGGTAATTGCTGTCTACTGTCGCAGTTAACGAGCAAACACGCTCGTGTTTACCTACATGTTATCTCATTTCGTCTACACCAGGGGCTCCCAACATAGGGTATGCGTACCCCTAAGGGGTAAAGGGGTAAAGGATCCAGTTACACGCCCATTGAAGCATATTAGAAACATGGTGTTAGGCCCATATTTTCTTGACCATCGGCACACTAGGGGTGATGTGGTCAGCATCACGCCGGTCGCCTTAACCTTCCCAGAGTTTCTCTTGTACCCAATTCATGAGGCTGGGTCGACCCTGGAGCCATTTGCGGTCTAACAAATCCCACCTCAACTTGGGATCGAACCATGGACCACAGAGCTAGGAAGCCAGTGTACTAACCATAGCGCCACCGCAGCTCCATGCGTATCCCTAAGGAGCACGAAAAACGTCTCAAGGGGTTACGGGGGTTACTTGGTAAATATTGTGATTGCATCGTCCTATTCAAATATTCAATAACAAACTGAAAAAAATGTGGATTGACATGAGAACGCGGCGAGTCCTGTTCTCAATCAAATCCATAGCAAGAAACAAACTGGGAGCAAACCATGATATGGGGGCATCTCTTTGGAAAACTGTACCAGTAATAACAGTTTTGGCTGTCAAACAAAAAAAAAAAGAAGAAAAAAAACAAACACAAACACACTGAATCAAGGGTTTCAGCAATTTATTTGACTGTGTTCTGATAAAGTTTAATAGTTTTCCGAAACTTAAAAAGGTCGTAATATACCGAATAAAGTTTTCTTTATGAAAAATTAATTAATGTATTCATTTATTGTCTTATGCGGATAGAAATTTCATAAATTTGTGCTTGCGTATAATATAATGATTGATATGGTTTGACAAGATAACTGATGTGGAGGAGATGAGAGGAAGACGCTGGAGATGGATAGGGCACACATGGAGAAAAATTGTTCATAGCATTAATAGGCAGTCCTTGTTCTGAAATTCCCAGGACAAGAGAGGGAAGGGAGACCAAAGGATATATGGAGAAGAGAGGCAAGGGAGACCAAGGATATATGGAGAAGAGAGGCAAGGGAGACCAACGGATATAAGGAGAAGAGAGGCAAGGGAGACAAAATGATATATGGAGAAGAGAGGCAAGGGAGACCAAAGGATATATGGAGAAGAGAGGCAAGGGAGACCAAAGGATATATGGAGAAGAGAGGCAAGGGAGACCAAAGGATATATGGAGAAGAGAGGCAAGGGAGACCAAAGGATATATGGAGAAGAGAGGCAAAGGAGACCAAAGGATATATGGAGAAGAGAGGCAAGGGAGACCAAAGGATATACGGAGAAGAAAACTGGAGACAGACATGAAGGGCATGAAGTAGACATGGAAAGACCTTGAGCAGATGGCACAGGATAGGAAGACTTGGCCTAAGTTTGTTGAAGGCCTAAGCTCCTTGGAGAGTTGCAGAGTGATGATGATGATGATGATAAGTATGGTAAACTATAAATTATTTTCATTCATACTGACCAGGGGGTAAAGGATGACGTGCCAGTAGCCAATAGGGTTCAAGGACCGAACAAGTTGGGAACCGCTGGTCTACACCGATGATCACTGATCACACAATGTCAACGGCGGTCTAGCTGAGACATTGATTTACATCTTCGCTTTCACGAAGTTGGATCGCGTGAGCTGATGGCAGAAAATGATGGGACAATGGTATCTACATTAGCCAAATTGGGCAGGGAGTAAGAAGAAACCATATTTTGGCACCGAAGACAAAGAACAGACGAGGAGATGATAGTTTGTTGAACAAGGAAGGGATAGATCAAAATAAGTTTGAATCATACAGTAACGTACAGCTACGAGCAAAAGTTACTGAGTGAATTATTGTACGTACAGCTACGAGCAAAAGTTACTGAGTGAATTATTGTACGTACAGCTACGAGCAAAAGTTACTGAGTGAATTATTGTACGTACAGCTACGAGCAAAAGTTACTGAGTGAATTATTGTACGTACAGCTACGAGCAAAAGTTACTGAGTGAATTATTGTAGATGTAGATAAAGTATTGAGGAAGCCTGTTGGTAGCATTACAAGGCAGTCCTTCTTCTTAAGTTCCCCAGTTTTAAGAGGTGGAAGGAGAAAAAGGAGCACATGGAGGGGAGGGCTTGAAACAGAAATGAAAGAGATGAGGAAGACAATGAAAATAAAAAACACTGAGTTGATGGCACGGGACAGGGAGACATGGCATGACTTTGTTGAAGTCTCATACTCCGTTGGGAGGTGAAGGACATAGATAAATGATGATAGTGGTAAAGAAAGTATATGTGTTTATGTTCAACAGTTACATACTGTTTGTTGTTGTTGCGATGATGGCCCAAAACAATTTAATAGAGATAAGTGATTGTTTCGTTAGTGATCGTACATTACTATTTTGATTATTTGTGGAGGCTAGGAATAATAACACGTAGGTAACCTGTAGTAGAAACAGATGAATCATTAAGTCACTTGGCGTGAACACTGGTGAACACGACTGATTTATTTATTGGCAGGGATTTAGAGCAATCAATTTTTTTAACTGCTCTTCTCCGGTATCGATAGTGACTGCTCCATCTAGTCTCCGGCTCCGCTCCGGCATCGATAGTGACTACTCCATCTAGTCTCCGACTCCGCTGCGGCATCGATAGTGACTGCTCCATCTAGTCTCCGGCTCCGCTCCGGCATCGATAGTGACTGCTCCATCTAGTCTCCGGCTCCGCTCCGGCATCGATAGTGACTGCTCCATCTAGGCTCCGACTCCGCTCCGGCATCGATAGTGACTGCTCCATCTAGTCTCCGGCTCCTTCTCCGGCATCGATAGTGACTACTCCATCAAGGCTCCCGCTCCACTCCGGCATCGATAGTGACTACTCCATCTAGCAGTCCGGCTCCGAGTGATCCGGCATCGATAGTGACTGCTCTATCTAGGCTCCGGCTCGCTCCGGCATCGATAGTGACTGCTCCGTCTCGGCTCCGGCTCCGACAACACGAACATGTTTATAGTGACTACCATCTGCTCCAGCTCCGCTCCGGCATTACGATAGTGACTTCACTCCATCGCTCTAGGCTCCCTGGCATCCAGATTCTGGCATCGATAGTCTGTCTACTAAATCTCGAGATCCAGGGACTCCTATAATCAGCTGTATCTCTATGAACATACGATAGTATAAGACCGGGAACATCGCCCGTCTCGCTCAGGCTTTAATATCACTATATCATTTCTATTCACTCCTCTCCGGCTATCCTGATGTGAATGCTGAATCTAGGCTCCGACTCCACTCCGGCATTGATACAGACTTAATCTAGGCTCCGATCAAACTCCGGCATCGATAGTGACTACTCCATTTAAGCTCCGGCTCCGGCTCCGCTCCGGCATCGATAGTGACTACTCCATCTAGGCTCCGGCTCCGACTCCGCTCCGGCATCGACAGTGACTACTCCATCTAGGCTCCGGCTCCGCTCCGGCATCGATAGTGACTACGTCTCATCTAGGCTCGGCTCCGACCGACGGTATCGATAGTGACTGCTCCATCTAGGCTCCGGCTCCGCTCCGGCATCGATAGTGACTACTCCATCTAGGCTCCGGCTCCGCTCCGGCATCGATAGTGACTGCTCCATCTAGGCTCCGACTCCGCTCCGGCATCGATAGTGACTGCTCCATCTAGTCTCCGGCTCCGCTCCGGCATCGATAGTGACTGCTGAATCTAGGCTCCGACTCCGCTCCGGCATCGATAGTGACTGCTGAATCTAGGCTCCGACTCCGCTCCGGCATCGATAGTGACTACTCCATCAAGGCTCCGGTTCCGCTCCGGCACCGATAGTGACTGCTCTTGCTAGGATCCTGCTCCGCTCTGCGCTCCATCTCAATTATTTTCTGATGTATTTTCAAGTTTTAAAAATGCACATTGTAACATTGAAAAAGAAACTTTTTTTATTCAAGAATTTTAATACAATTTAAATGTCACTTAAACTAGATTAATTCAGTCATTCATATTTTCATATTTGATATTTTTTCGAGATTAATCCTGAACATGGACGGAATTTTTTTGTTTACAAATTATCGCCGGTTTAGAAGAAAACGCACATATTAAATAATTTAAAAAAAATAAAAACTTCTATATATTTTTAACAATCATTTTAGATTTAAAATGAAAAAAGGAAGTGAAGCAGTGCAATAGTCAAGATTTTCTGAACTCTGGCACCGCTCCAGCTCCGGGCAAAAACCTGCTACTCCACTGCTCCGAGCTCCAACTCCGGGCAAAAACCTGCTACTCCACCGCTCCGAGTTCCAACTCCGCGCTCCGCTCCAAAACCCTGTTTATGGGAGGGAAAAATGAGTAAACGGTTGATTAGCAGTACAGTTCTCTGTATGAATTTATTGTTTCTCTCTCTCTTCGCCAACTACTACTTAACGAACAAGTAACCCGCCAAAACTTGACGGGAAATAATTACGCTGTGTTCTTTCTGCTACTTGTCCTAATGAACGGCACTGATTCTCCTGTGAGCATTCCATTCATTTCCGGTCCATTTAATCTTCATTGGATTTTCGTATTCAAACTTATCATGGCTTATAGGCAATGGTCATAGAGGTGCTCTTTTAGTGCGTGCTTAATTTGGCGTTCATGATGCAGTGTTCCATAAAACACCATGAAGAAATTGCAAGGCATACGCATTGATTTAAGAGGTAATCAATTTAGTTTTCACAGTGCGATGCGCGCCTCTTTTGCGTATTTTCCCAAAGAAGCTGTCGTGAATTAGTCATTATTCGTTACAGGACTTTTCAATTAGACAATTAGTAATTTGGAGAATGCCAGTCTGAACCATAGTTATGATGCTCACGTTATCGGTTAGTCTCTTTCAAGGGGAGGAGCTATACTGAAATGCAATTTTCGTTATTAATCACAGGATTTCAATGAAAATGCATAGACTTAACCTACATTAATCATAGATACGCATTATGAAGAGTTTAATGGTATTACATCATCGGTTGTCATGGAAACGGCGGCCATATTAGATTATATTGTTCTATTTCAATTTCCTAAGGCTTTTTTATTTATTAATCTATCATTACCAAATTTAAATAAAATGTTTATCATTATATTGTAAAACTTTTGTCAGATTTGATTTTTGATACCTTAAATAGATTTTGAGATATATAATTTTAAAGTTCGTATCTATAAATAATCACCATTTTTTCAAAATTTTACAACATTATTTGCAATAAATCTAAATGTTGATATAAAAAATCGGATCTGACAAAAGTTTTATTATCCTATGGAAAGTATTTGTGGCAAATCGCATATTGATTGACAAATAAAATGCGGAAGTTATAAGAACGTTAGTAGCGTAAAACAAGGTTCTGAGAAAATCTAGATTTTCTTCATAGGAAAAGCATCATTTATGAAGAAAATACTATTTACAAAATCAAAATATTCCTACTAAAATGTGTTCTGACAAATAATTTTCACAGATTTAGATTCAGGGAAATATAAATTATACGAATATAGACTAATCCCAATTTTCATGTTTCTGCTGTTGACTTAAAATGTCCTGTAACTCCTCCCATTAAATTTGTATAAATATTGAAAACAAATACTGCTAACTGACTTACTTCTTATGTATCATGAAAGCTAACAGATCACACTGTTATACTTGTCTGAAACAGAATGTTGAGTGGAAAACTTCTACACTCGCGATCCTGATGAAACTCAGCACGAATACCTTCTTAAGAATCCCAGACAGAAAACTTCTTATATCAAGCACATCATCATTTATTTTTCTTTGCACCAACACGCTGATTAAGTTTAAGGGCAGTTTAATTATCAATATAAACTTCCACCACCACAACATCCAAAATTTACATCAACGCATATACAAATAGTCATTTAAAAAATCAATGAATTTCTACAAGAAATGATAGATCACAGTTATGATCTTCCCTCGATGTTTAGCCCATAGCCCCGTTAGGAGAAAGATGATAGCCCAAAGAGTCACAGATACATATGATTTGGGTCTAATATTTTCCCCTTTTGAAGGTATGAACTGACTTTGACAGCAGTATCTATTCTAAGGAAAAATATAATTTAGCAACAAATCTTGCATAAGAAAAGTTACAAAGTGGGTGAATCAAACGAAGAACATCCTTCAGTCTACTTTCACTCGGTTCTTTCATCAGGGCCCTGATTCACACAACCTTACCTACAATCGTGCTGTTGTTCGCCGTCTGGCGTAAGCCTTAGTGTACGCTTCGTTTAATCTGTCTATCTGTGGATGAAGCGGATACCCAGCTCTGCAGATATTGGTTTCATTCAACGTGTCCGGGGAGCGTCCGCTTCAGGCGATCGTTCTTTCTTTACAGATTTAAGTTAATGTCACTTATTCACGAGGTAAGAGTTAGGGTTTCAGCGGGCACACAGCGTCAGAACACGAGGTTTCCCTTAATTAGGAAGATGACCGGTGGACAACTTCTCTCAACAAATAGTCTTGGTTCACCACACACTTGGTCAACAATGTCGGAAAAGTTAATGTTTATTTTTACTTTCTTCAGCAATTATTCTCGCCACAAGGCAGCATGTACATTAGAGTTTGTGAAGAAATATGATCTGGCTCAAAGGCCCAGTATAAGCATTTATTCTTAAAAAAAACCCGTTAGTGGGTTTGGTATTCTGTCTATCTCTGAAGGCACACGCCCTGTCAGACAGGTGTTACCTGAAAACCCACGTGGTTAAAGATATAAAATGTTTATGTTTCTCACAGGTATGTCTCTGTATTAAACGCCGGCAAAGTTGGGTTACCCCAGTATTCACTGAATAAAGAAAAAAACACATATGAAATATTTTACACATTATGTACTCAATATAACTTACATTTTGAACTGCAAGCGTAGAGCTTGACTTGACGTTTAAACTTTCCCGTGAAATAAGTTATATATAAAAATCAATCATCATGAATTAGGAATACGTGCGTATTCCGTCAACACTCATCAGGCATCTAGCATTTATAAGTTAGTTTAGAAAAATTATTCTCGTCTGATTATTTAGCAGTTAAATTAAATTCATTATAGCTACATGATTTTAAGCTAGAAATTATAATTTATTCTGTTTTACCACTGTAACTCGTCGACTAGAGAATATAACAGACTTATAAATTAATCAATCTGCACAGAAACAAGTGAGACAAAATAGGCGGTTTAACACTTAATCACTCGCAAAATCTAGGTATATTAAATATAATATTTACCTCCGCACAGAACTACAGATTAATACCACGAACTAGAATCGTTCAATATAATGGTAGTCTAGGACTCGGCGAATGTTGCCCAGAAACTAAAGACTTTTCAATACACAAGATATTTCTTCTAGCCTGGCGATCTGTCTACTGCCGATTTAGGAGTAAGAATGAAAATCTAGTTTCAAACTCTGGTTAATATCTATGAAACAAACAAAGGATCCCACTATTTCCAAAACCCCGATCTCTCCCCTCTCCTACCACCTACGTTAACTTAGACGCATGCCGTAACTGCCACCAGTGCGTCTTCACACCTACGTTAACAAACTGACCGAGAGCGCGCGTGTCAGATGCGAATCTCAGACGACCCGTCTCCAATGCAGAGGCAGTTTTCACACCTCCCCGAGAAACTCAGCCTGAGAACCGCTGTGACAGGTGAAAATGCTAGACGATAAGTCTCAATTACGCGCCGTGCAGATGGAAAAGGTAGACAGTTGTCTGCTTTCCCCTGTCTTACTGGGCGAATATTCACAGTTTTGTCCACTGACATCTACGTAATAGAATGCGTATCAGTATGAGAAAGAAACAAGTAAAGTGAGAATGGGAAAGAAAATATTTTTCGCAAACGAACGAATGCGAAAAATACAGGAAAGGGATAAAAGAGCGATAATAAAATAGAGGACACGGGTAGAAAAAAGAAGAGAATATAGAAAATTTATTGATCATAACTTTCTGTGACAGAACGTCCCCCGTTTAAGATATGGAAGCACTCCATGTCTACGTTATGGAAATAAATTTTCTATATCCGTAGCTTCAGGGTGTCTGTCCTCTTCCATCTCATCTCCCCCCTCCATCTCCTTGCAAGTTCTACTCATGAAGTTTGCTCCCAAAGTTTCCTTTCTCTGGAATGTCTCCCATGCGCGATTGAAAGAACGTCGCCGCTTTTGACATTTTTGAAAGATTTCATGTGTGTGCAGTGGAATGTCCCTGCCACTATCGTCATCCTCGTCAGCTTTGGCGATCGTCAGGAGATGTTTGGAGGTTGGCACTGGTCTTTCCGAGAATTTATGTCACAGATTTAAATGGAAAACCTTCTCCTTTGCTTGTATAGAGATCTGGTAGTTAGCTTTAGAAATCTTTTTCAGGACGGTAAACGGCCCTTGCCATCCGATCCTCAGTTGGTTGTTTCCGGTAGGGAGAAACACCAAAACTTTCTCTCCTGCTTCCAGTTCTCTTTCGCGACTTTCCTGTACCGGTTAGCGTGCTTTGTGCGTGCTCGCTTAAAGTTGGTCGCTGCTAGATCCCATCCTAGTTTCAACCTCTCCTTTAAATCCGACACATATTTACTTGCTGAGACAACTGTCTCATCCGCCTTCTGGTCTGTCAGCGACCAAAGTAAGGCTTCAAGCGGGCCCTTAATGGGTCTTCCGAATAAAAGCGTAGCTGGCGGAAGTCATGTGGACGTATGAGGAGATACTCTGTAGCCAAAAAAGCTGCAGGAATACAAAGATCCCAATCGTCAGGTTTCACTTGTGCCAGTTTACTTAGCATCATGTTGAGGTTTGCATTAACACGTTCCACGAGCCCATTTCCGGCCGGAGTATAAGGCTTTGTGTAGATGTGTTGGGTCCTCAAGATCTTCACGATCTGATCCATCAACAGGTTCCGGTATGGAGATCCGTTATCCGTCAACACTTGCTGAGGGAATCCCAACCGTGTGAAAATCTGCACGAAGGCTTCTGCGACATGCTTGGCATCTGCGCATGTTAGCGGTATAGCTTCTGCCCATAAAGTGCATGTGTCGACTAAGGTCAGGATATACCTGTTCCTTCTTTTAGTCCTTTCTAAGGGTCCTAAAATGTCGATCACTATCCGTTCGAATCGTGTACCCACTACTGGCATTTCACCCAAAGAGACTGGGGGTGTCCGTTGCTTGGGTGGTACACGTTGGCACTGTGCACAGGATTTGACATTCCTGAAAATATCAGCATTTACTCCTGGCCACCAATAATGTATGGTTATCCGTTGGTTTGTGGCGTTCTGTCCCATATGTCCGCTGAAGGGAAGAGAGTGCCCCATTTCTAGGATTTGGCTTCTGTACTGTTTCGGTACTAGGAGCTGATTGTAACCTTGGTCAGGCTTGTCCGTTCTGCGATAAAGTACGCCATCCTTAGAAAAAATGTCCCCGTGCTGTCTGGGTTCCTTAGCCATGGGCAGTTTCCTAAAGCAGGGTGCCAAAGTAGGGTCCTTTTGTTGCGCCTCTTTAAGTTCCATAGGTAACAAATTGGGCGCAGGCTCCCGTTCCTTCTTGGTTTGCCCTCTTGTAGTTACTGCTGCCACAATCGGCTCTTCCGGTGTCCCAATAAACACGTATCTACCGCCGAGTATGACTGGGTAGATAGGGTCATCCATAACAGCCGCTTTGATCACGCCTCTGACAAACTCAGAGTGGATCTCCACCAGTGCGATGGGAAGCGCTGTAGGTGCATCACTCTTACGAACTCCACAAAATTGGACGGTCTCTGCTGTCTCTTGACCGGGTTTGACCAGGTTTCTGGCAACAATGCAATCATAAAAATGCACCGTGTCAAATAAACAAAAAGTTTGAGAACCCTTCAATGTAACAGTACCTCGCGTTGAGGGTGTATCCCCAACAGGTTGGAAATCACTGTCAATAATTCCGCCTTGCGAGACTGTTAGTAAGCATCCGATGCGTTTAGGCTCGGTGTGCTCACTCTGATCATAAGTCCCGTGCTCAGGGGTTCTCCCTTTGCCACCTTGTAATTTCTGGCTGCGCTGCCATGAAGAGCGGTCGGGTTGATCAGACTGTTTACTATGGTTGGGGTACTTGTTTTTGTAGAAGTTGGATTTTTCAGGAGGGGGGTTTTGAGGTCCAGTTTCTCTATGGTTATTTTGGTTAGAAGCATGAGAAGCATGAGAAGATTGGTCTAGATTATTTTTCCGAAAATGCTCTTCTGTCGGTTTACGTTTTGTGGCCTGTAGTTCAGCCAGCGCATTGTGATATCGCTCAGACTTTTCCAAAATGTCTTCAAGCTTTTCTGCACCTTGCTCAGCTAGAAATCTCCGGGTATCTGCAGACAAAGTGTTCTTTATTTGTTCTGTTAAAACAAATTCCTCCAGACCTTCATAGGTAGAGAGGAGCTGAGAAAGCTCAAGGCACTTTGTCAAGTATCCCTTTAAACGAGATGAGAACTGCTGAAAAGTTTCAGAGCTCTCCTTCCTGCTGTTGCGAAACAGTTGCAAAAATTTGCGAGCATTCATTTCAAAACGCTCAAGCAAAGCTTTCTTCAACATGTCGTAATTTTCTTGTTGGCTGCTTTCCAGTTTGGCGTAAACATCATACGCACTACTTTTCAAAGACTGAGAAAGCTTCATATTCCAACGCGACCTCTCTAAACCGTACAGAGTTCCAATTTTCTCAAATTTCTCTAACCATGTGTCAATCTTCTCATTAGGACAAGGGACAGATTCTCGCGGAAAAGACATAGCAGTGAGATGAGTAGATTGTGTGCTAGGAGGATCAGTTACAGAGGAATGAGAAGAAGACTCTCCATTGCTGGAGATAGAGGCAGCACCACGACTTTGGAATTCTGGAGTTTTAAGAGCCAACTCATGCTGTCTCTCCTTCTCTCTTTCCTCTCTCTCTCTCCTCCCTCTCCTTCTCATGCTGCATCCTTGGAATTTCCATTTCTTCCTCAATCTTCTTCTGTTGTAAAGCTTCAGCTGCTTCTTCCTTCCTCCTAGCTTCTGCTTCTTTCCTCTCCGCGTCATATCTTTCCAGTTCTTCCCTGACGAAAGCTTTCGCTTCTTCTCCGTCCAAACCTTCTTCTCTCGCTTCGTCCCTGAGGATCTGCCTAAGCTTCGCTCATTCTGCCATATTAAGTCAGTGGCTGAGACTAAGTCGAGAAAGCAAGAAGAAAAAGATACGCTGGTTCCTACCACTTGCGAAAAAATACCAAAACAAAAGATGATATACTTCAACCTGGGATACCTCCTACAAAATGTATCTAACTATTGCTGCTATTAATCGGCAATAAAGCACCTAATGCAGACGACTACGCCAAATAAATGGTAGTTAAGATTACTCACTGAAAAATAAGATGCTACAGTGGAAACAAAATATTTATTGCAAAACGTTTTGAGAAAATAAATTCCCTTAATTTTTAATCCACTGTAAGTACACCCCTGAAGACAGTTAGGGTAAGGGAGGCAATTTACAGGACGTAATTGTCTGAACGCACTCCTTAGCTTCGCTCAAACACCTACTTCTTCAAAACCCTGTGAATGTTATACACTCACAAACTTTACCAGCGTTTAGTATTACAAAATCAGTAATTAACATATATTCCGACAAAATCAACCTGTAACTCAAGTGTATAATGCTCAAAATGCTGTGGAAAAACAATTATTAATTGTGTGGTCAGCACGCCCATAAACAGATCGTTACGTCTAGGGGATAAATTATTTTTAAAGATACACAAAACCACGAGACAATCACACTCTTACTCTATTACAGAATAAAACATCTTACAGACGAGCTGATATTTGCCGTCTCGTCTTCCTATTCTAAGTTCAAAAAAAAATCCTTCGGACGAGACCACATTTGTCGTACTCGTCTTCCTATTCTAAGTTCAAAAATCCTTCGGACGAGACCACATTTGTCGTAGATTTTTGATAGGGGAAATAAGACTTGGGTTGTCCCTTCTGATTAGATTAGAATAAGTGATAGTCACAGTGAGAGGTAGTAATAGAATAGATTTCCACGAGTGAGGTGATAGAATGTGATAGAGGCTGTCTCTGAGATCGAGAAATCTTCTCTCTCTCTGCCTATCTTCTACGACAGATTTAGTGGAGTCAGAGAGTCTAAACACATATATATGTATTAATATCTCTCTATCCACTCACGTGCACGCACATTCAAGTGACGACAGTTAGACACACAGACGTAGGGAAAAACTATAACAATGATTATATAGATATTCTAGAACGAGCTGACCAACACGCTGATTAAGTTTAAGGGCAGTTTAATTATCAATATAAACTTCCACCACCACAACATCCAAAATTTACATCAAAGCATATACAATTAGTCATTAAAAAAATCAATGAATTTCTACAAGAAATGATAAACCACAGTTATGATCTTCCCTTGATGTTTAGCCCACAGCCCCGTTAGGAGAAAGATGATAGCCCAAAGAGTCACAGATACATATGATTTGGGTCTAATATTTCCCCTTTTGAAGGTATGACCTGACTTTGACAGCAGTATCTATTCTAAGGAAAAATATAATTTAGCAACAAATCCCGATCTCTCCCCTCTCCTAATACCTACGTTAACTTAGACGCATGCCGTAACTGCCACCAGTGAGTCTTCACACTTACGTTAACAAACTGACCGAGAGCGCGCGTGTCAGATGCGAATCTCAGACGACCCGTCTCCAATGCAGAGGCAGTTTTCACACCTCCCCGAGAAACTCAGCCTGAGAACCGCTGTGACAGGTGAAAATGCTAGACGATAAGTCTCAATTACGCGCCGTGCAGATGGAAAAGGTAGACAGTTGTCTGCTTTCCCCTGTCTTAATGGGCAAATATTCACAGTTTCGTCCACTGACATCTACGTAATAGAATGCGTATCAGTATGAGAAAGAAACCGGTAAAGTGAGAATTGGAAAGAAAATATTTTTCGCAAACGAACGAATGCGAAAAATACAGGAAAGGGATAAAAGAGCGATAATAAAATAGAGGACACGGGTAGAAAAAAGAAGAGGATATAGAAAATTTATTGATCATAACTCTCTGTGACATAATTCACAAAGGAAATAAGTGACATTCTTACTTGCACTAATTTTATCTCACTTCATTTACATGTTCCATGAAGACCTTTAAGCTCATCTCCGCATATAAATAAGCCGAGAACGAAGAGAATGCCTCACCTTAACATTCATTCATCATTCACCACCCTTGAGCTCCCTAAGGAGTATAGGCCTTCAAAATCCTTCGGCAGGCGTGCTAGGTTTTAGCTGCCTTTAGGGAAGTACGCAGTTTTTTATATTTATTTTTATTTAGATTCCTATGTGCTCTATTTAGCCTTCACTTTCTTTTCTTTCCCTGGCGAAGGCCTTGTGGCTGCAACGTTGGCTATTTTATTTGTCTTTTGTACTCGTAAGACGAATCACCTTTTTTCGATATTTGTTTTTTCATACTCATCCAATAAACGTATACCAAGTCTTTCTATCTTACGATATTAGCACAAGTTATTTCCAGGTCGTCCTCATCCCCTTCATGTATTTCTCCAATTTTCTTCTACATGTGTTCTTTGGTATCCGTCTACCCGTCTTACCTTGGTGATTCCAGATTTAGGACTGCCTAATAAAACTATCAACAGGTTTTCATAGTGTGTAATATCTATCGCCAGCATCTCGTTTTTTCTTATACTGGCACTTGTCTGGTTCATGCTATCAGCTACACGTTGGTGATCTTCACTTTGACAGGGCGATAAAAAATAAACGATGGAAATGGTGACGGATCGGAAATTTAGTTCAGAAAGTGCAGAGTGATTAGAGCACAAAGGGACAGTGTTCAAAACCAGGTTGCGTCATGTTCCATTCTGTGCAGCCGTAAAATGGATAAATGGCTTCGCTCATGAATTGAAGAAGGGAAAGGCAGCAAGGAAAGTAACTGGTCACCAGACCATATAAAGCTGAGACCAAGTATAGGTGGAGTCTTACACTCTTCACTTCCCTATATATGTTTGTATGTTCTAAGTACATTATCGCAGTGGTAATGGACACCAAATTTCAAACTTGTACCAAAGTTTTATTTTATGGAATTAATGTTTCAATCTTGGCATGAAGAAACTTTCACACTTTAACAATGAAATGATGTTCATTAAATTTGGTTTGGACTTTTATTCTTTGCGAATGAGGCCTCCGTTTCAGTAAGGTGAATGGCCTCCTCTGGCCTCTATCAGAGAACGACATCTCTTTGACATGGATCCGATTAGCCGTTGGATCTGTTGTTGTGGGATGGCTGCCCACTCTTCCCGCAGTGCAAGAGACATCTGTCGGAGATTGGCTGGAGCCACGTCTCGCTGGCGGAGTCGTCTGTCGAGTTCATCTCATAAGTGTTCTATGGGGTTCATGTCTGATGACATGGTTGGCCACGGAATGGTCTGGACGTTGTTGTCAGCGAGGAACTGGGTGGTGAGTTGTGCCACATGAGGTCGAGCGTTATCCTGCTGAAAAATCGACCCACGTGCAGCCAGAAGTGGAAGGACGTGAGGACGAAGAATTTCAGCGAATGTATCGTTGGGCATTCAGGCGTCCTTCAATTTGCACCAGGTCACTTCTTTCCATGAAGTTGATCCCCCCCCCCCCCCCCCCCCACATCAGTACACATCCACCACCATGTGGAGGAGCCTCATCAACGCTGTTCTGGGCGTAGCGCTCATGGACTCTGCGGTAAACTCTTCTCCGTCTACCGTGTCGCTGGAGCACAAAATATGATTCATCACTAAACCAAACCCGTCTCCAGTCATTCCCAACGGTCCATTGACGATGCTGGTTCGCCCACTGCAGTCGGTTCTGGCGATGCCGGTCCGTAAGAACAGGACCTCTGTAGGGTCTACTAGCCCAAAGACCAGAGTCGTGTAGCCGGTTCCTGACCGTTTGATCTGAAATTCGACGAGCTGCTGACATTGACTGGACTGTGGAGGACGCAGATGCAAGTCGATTCCTGAGGTGACGCAGCCGTATGAAGCGGTCTTCGGCAGGAGTTGTGACTCTGGGTCTTCCACTGCGCGGCCGGTCTGCCATGAGCCAGTTTCTTGAAATTGCGTCCAAAGGCGACTAATGGTGCTTCTAACCACATTAAATTGTCTGGCCATTACACTTTGTGGCTGTCCAGTCTGTAAACGCCCAATGATGATGAGTCGTTGTTCTGTAGTGAGATGAGCCATACTTGCGCATTGAATTTTCAACTGAATTTATTCGAGGAGCGTCAATCTTTTATAGGCATTCAATAATATGGTCAGAGAGTTTTGTGTTCAGTAAGTTTCACGGGATTCTCACGAACCTGTCACGAGTTATTGTCAAAAAATGTTATTTTGACCTTGAACTCGTTCATGACCTCACGAATCATGAGGTGAGTACAATTCAGGTAACAACGAGAAGTTAATGACAAGGTGGACACAGTCGATAGGTTGACTGATGTCCAATCAGCGAATATCTTTTATAAAAGTAACATTAAAAAAGTTGCGTTTCTTTTTTTGAACAGTACATATATATACATATACATATACATACATACACATATACACACACACAAGTTATATATATATATATATATATGTATATGTATATATATATATATATATATATATATATATATATATATATATATATATATATATATATATAAACTTGTGTGTGTGTATATATAAATATAAATATATAAATATATATATATATATATATATATAGAGAGAGAGAGAGAGAGAGAGAGAGAGAGAGAGAAGAGATAGAAGGGAGAGAGAGAGAGTTAGTTGCATACCATCTAACGCCTGGCATGAAAAAATACCAATAAACAGATAAATAAAGAAACAAAGAATATAAATTCAAATTGCGCCGACGATTGCCCGCGCCATGCAGCGGCGCCAGTTAAAGAACATAAGCTCTGAGATATATTTCCCGACGCCTCACTGTCTTAGTTCAATCGTTTTTTTTTCCAAGTTTTGTTTTATACATGGTTGTTTACATTTTATCCAGCTTATCCAGATGCACCGAGTTCGATTCTTGGGTATTTGAGTTTATACATTTGTGGATAACGGCGCTGCATAACACAATCAATCAATCCCCAAGCAGCAAATTCCTTCAACGAACACGTGCCAAATCCTCTTGTCACGTGCCATCAGCTCAAGTTCTTTCAACGTCTTTATCCTCATCGTCACTTCTGTCTTCAATTCTCGTCTCCATGTTTTTTTATTTGGGTCTACCTCTTTTTCCCTTTCCCTGGGGATTCCAGAAACAGTGACTGCCTTGTAATGCTATCAACATGTTTCCTCAGTGTGTGTCCTATTCATCGCTAGGTTCTTCTTATCTCTTATTCCACTTGAACGTGTCTGGTTTTAATTTGACGTTGTGAATAGGACAAGCAAGCGCATACTAACAAATAAATTGCAACATAATATTTGTGTTTATTTATTTCAGCTCAAACAACACATTAATGAAATCTACACAGAGAATTATACTGTAGAAGTAATCAAGGGTGGTATACTTCAATCATGTCAGCTAAACATTGAATCTTCCTTTTGTTTAAAATTTATCTACTTATTCGTTTTTCACCTTTATCTTATTCTACTGCAGCTACTGTAACGACTACTACAATTTCGACTACTAATGTTATTACTATTACTGTTACTACTACTGTTACTACTATTACTACTAATACTGTTACTACTATTTATGTTACTATTATTACTGTTACTACTATTACTGTTACTATGATAGGAAACTCTTTACAGAGCGATACAACAGGAAGCAATCTGATCATCAGAAGAGGTCCCCCCGTCCGACAAGTGTTTCGGCCCGATATACTCCTTTACACTCTAAGGGGGGCGGGCCCACTTGGGTCATGACTCCCAAGCGTTCAGCCTCCTGTTGTCTTGTATCGAAAACGAACCCATTTCACTTATGGTAGCAACTTTAAAATCCACAACTCAGCCAGCCGTGGAGGCAATTGTGAAAGTAACAAAGAGAACACAAATTATTCCGTTCGTTCCGTCGCACATCACAACTAAGGACACACACCTGTGCGAAGCCGACGAGTCTAGCCACTGCGCGCTAGCCACTGAAATTCTGTGCCTGACACCCCTTATAACACACGCCGCCTGTTGCCCCTTAGTCACAGGCCTTTCACTAGTACACCAAAAAACTCAGCGTATTGTGGACTTAGAAAAATGTTGGTGTTTTCTGTACCGCAGCGTTTATTGTCACGATTTCCATTGCCCATTGCGGTTGCTCCACAGCCAGCCTGATGCCTTTTCGGCAGTTTCACTAAGCCTCTTCAGTGCCCTTGTTCTCGACTGTCCCCTCAGCCCCAACAGTTTCAATAAATCATACACTGATGCAGCCACAAGCCCTTTTGCGCCCACTTCAACAGCCATGACCCTTGCAGTGAACCCATCGTGTCTCAGATCCGCGGCCAGATCCCTATGCTTGGCCGCTTTGAACGAATGTTGTTCGTCTAATCTGGATTCAAATGGCACGGTCAGTTCAACCAGTATGACATGAAGCGTTGCTGAAGAATTACTACTATTACTGTTGCTACTATTACTGTTACTACTATTACTGTTACTACTGTTACTGTTACTAATATTACTGTTACTACTATTACTGTTACTACTATTACTGTTACTACTATTACTGTTACTACTATTACTGTTACTACTATTACTGTTACTACTATTACTGTTACTACTGTTACTGTTACTACTATTACTGTTACTACTATTACTGTTACTACTATTACTGTTACTACTATTACTGTTACTACTATTACTGTTACTACTATTACTGTTACTACTATTACTGTTACTACTATTACTGTTACTACTATTACTGTTACTACTATTACAGTTACTACTATTACAGTTACTACTATTACAGTTACTACTATTACTGCTACTACTATTACAGTTACTACTATTACTGTTACTACTATTACTGTTACTACTATTACTGCTACTACTATTACAGTTACTACTATTACAGTTACTACTATTACTGTTACTACTATTACTTCTCATCCTCCGTCATTTTCTTCATTATTATCATTCTTTTCCTCTTCTTTCTCATCCTAATCGTCTACATCCTTTTCGCACTTTCCTTGCCTACTCATTCTTTAATACTAAACATTTAAACAATTATTTTCTCGATCAATCTAATTTTCATTAGTCATCTCCTCCTGATCTATGTCACGTTATGTCTTTTTCCTAGACTATATTTTATACCAAACATGAGGCGATGCAGCACTCAACACTATTTGTGAACAATCATTTCTTTTCCTACCACAAAATGGAAAATTCATAAAATAGAACTGCATTTGAACCTCGCAAATGAGATACCGAAGAGACCAGTTATAACTATATTGTTAATGAAAAACTGCGAAGTAATGCAAGAAGTAAGCAAACAATACATTTTAATGTAAAGTGTCATCACCAATAGGAATTAATGACAATATGTATTTGAATGTATCACAAAACTGAAAATAAAATGATACTAAATATCCAATTTGTAACCGACAGTTAAGTTGAACTGGGTAGACAAAGATGGTGGATGAGCGGAGGCAAATGAAGATTGGAAACACCCAGAAGATGCAGACAGTCTGAATGCTTAACCGATCATTGACACAATTTCTTTCAAAGTGAATTACGCCTGTCCCTGATCTTCACTAAACGTGTATGACAGCGCTGCTGTTTCCGAGCAGTTTTTGAGGTAAAGCTAAAAATTGCCCGGACTCATGGAATAAAAATGACGCAGATTGTGATAAATTTGCCATTTTGTGAATCACAAAAAATGGCGACTCACTTAAATGTGATTTCACTGAAATAGTATAATTGACTAGACCAAGACAAGGTACTACTAGCAAATAAGGGCTGGTTCATGTTAGAAAACAAACATAAATGTAAGCGGAATAAACAAGGAATGAAAATGTTATCTTATTCATTTCTTTTCAGAAATCATGTTTTGTCGTTGTCTTTTCCTTTCATTTTAAAAGAAAGAAATTGTGTTATTTATCGATTTTAACATTTACTTTGTTCATTTCTTCTTCTTCTTCTTCTTCTTCTTCTTCTTCTTCTTCTTCTTCTTCTTCTTCTTCTTCTTCTTCTTCTTCTTCTTCTTCTTCTTTTTCCACTGACAGACGTAATGTGAATACGTATAAAGAAAGCAGTGACCAGCTTGAGGTTGTTAATATCTCCATTGAGTTTGTCCAGAAATGGTACTGGTGACACCATATGCTTTCTCCATTCCTCATATATTGAGCACGTTTGCAGCAGATGTTCAGCAGTCATTGTATTCGGGCTTCAGTTACACTCATCGGCAGTTCCTCTAGCGTTAACTTGTTGAATAGATGGTATTTCAATCCCTGTACGGAGTCTGAAAATTACTACTTTTTCACGTATGCTGACCTATAATATGCATCATTTGTCTGGTGGCCTGGATGCGTCTGTTCCCGCTTGTTCCGATACCTGCTTCTGATGAAACTTTTGACCTCTTCATTAGTTACTTTATAAATCTAAATTCAGTTTTCTACAATTAATTTTGTTATTAACCTTTAGCTTCACAAGAAAACATAGGTCTTAAACAAACTCATGGCGAGTGCTCTTATTCCTTGCCATCAGGTCAAGGTCATTCCATGTCTGTCTTGTTGTTTCAATTCTGTCTCAATCTCTCTTCTCCGCATGATTTTCTGTCTGCGATTACCTGTCTAACCCAAGGGATTCGAGAAGACATACTGTCTTGTAATGCTATCAGCAGGTTTACTCAATATGTTTCCTTTCCATTATCAGCATGTTCTTCTGATCTCATATTCCACCGGCATTAGTCTGGTTCTTGTCAGCTTTTCCACATTATTGATCTTGTCGTACGATATCATTCCTTTTGATCTGCACAAGCACCCATTTATCAAAGACTGGAACATCTTTGTTGTTTTTTGGTGTTCTCCATGCTTCAGAGCCTAACTTTGTGACTGTCTTGACATTCAGTTGAAGACTCTCATTTTTATGTAGGACTTGCTATCTTTTAATTTCCATATATTTTCCAGCATAATAAAAGCACCTCTGACTTTTATTTTCCGACTGTCGTAAAATAGTTTGACATGCGAATTAGCAATCCCGCTGCATTTGTCCAGAAAGACACGAGAACGATGCCGAGGGAAAATTCAATAAGTAAACTAATGCAATAAAAATCATCCGCAGTTAGCTAGGCTCTGAAGCTTGGCTAGCATTATGGAACTGGGGAGAAAAACGGTTTGTGACTGATTTATTTCCATGTTCTTGTAGGAAGAAATTCCTGGATTGAATAATTTTTTTTTTATGCGTCGCACAAAATATTACATTATCACACGCCATGAAATTGTTTGTAATATAGGCTACATTACCCCATGTAGTTCCAGCGTGTAGTTCCCGCGTGTAGTTCCCGCGTGTATTTGAAGATGCAAAGAAAGAAAAGCGCTACTGCACGATCAAGCATGTCGTACAAGGCAATTTAAATGAGGTTGTGCATGGGGAAGGCAACCTCATCATGGAAAACAAATGACCACAAAAACCACCAGCAGCAAGGGCATGGGAATACGTGGTGCGGGCTTCAAGGTAGGGGGGGGGGGGCCTAGCTTAGTTTTGGTTCCTTGCTCCTTAGTGAGCGCGACAGGAAGTGACGAAAGCCTACATTGTAAGTGACAAGAAGTACAATTTATTTCTCTGAACGTTATTTATTTTGTACACAAAGATAAACATTAATGAGGTAATACTTTAATATTTCAATTCAAATTTGAGCTAGTCTTTACAATAAACTGCGCATGCGTTATTTTGGCATGGGCCAGGTTGGCAGTGGACATCTTATTACTATTTTTTTGTTTTGTTGGAATGAAATTAATCCGTGTGTTCAGAAAGGTTCCGAAGGTTGTTATACCCGGAAGTTATAGTGAGGATAAGCTCTCACTGCAGATAAATACTTCTATGGCACGCGCCTCAAAAAGCCTCTGACAACCAAGCCCAACTCCCGGCCTTCACGTGTGGCTCATAGTCAGTTATGACTGAAGTGGTTATTATTATTATTTTTATAGTTCAGAAATGAAATTAGGTCCCCAAAAAAATTATATATACAATTTTCTTAAATTTAAAATCTGAATTTGCAATTCAAATGTCGTGAGTTCGATTGTTGGTTCTGAAACATGGAAAACAGTAAAAACAACTACTTACTTACTTAGTCGTTCCCCTTCTACCGTGAGGTGTAGAGGTTTGGAAGAGAGAGCGCCAGACTATTCTATCAGCTGTCTTCTTCCTGGCCTGGTTCCATTCTAGTCCTCGGTCCTTCAAAGATTGTCTAATGTTGTCCTCCCAGCGGACTCTGGGTCGTCCTGGAGGTCTGGATCCCTGGCTCTTTGTTTCCCATGCTTGTCGTGGTAGCCGATCTTCTCCCATTCTGCAGACATGGCCAAACCATCTTAGTTGGGACTGTTCTATTTGGGTCTGCAGCGGATGGGATTTTAGGCCTTGACGGATCGTCTGGTTGCGGACCATGTCTCTTCTTGTTACTTCAACCACTTTCCTCAGATACCTCATTTCTGAGGTTTGGATCTGGCTTTTGTGGGTTGTAGTCATTGCCCATGACTCGCATCCATATGTCAAGACTGGGACATAGGTGGAGCGGTATACAGCCATCTTCGTTTTCTTACCAACCTCTTTCTTACTGAGGAATCCACGATTTATGGCCTGAAAAAGTCTCCCAGCCGCTGCTTTTCGAGTGGCCAACTCTTCTTTGATGCCTCCCTTTCGGTCTATAATAGCTCCGAGATATTTAAAGTGGTCGACCTGCTCCAGGACCTGTTCTCCCAACTTAATCTGATGTTTTCTTTC
>JAMPIV010014376.1:467500-630000 GCA_024509875.1 Oreohelix idahoensis | reverse complement strand
TATTTTGTTAAACAGATGATATTTGAGGCTACAGTGTTGGTTTCTCAGTCTGAAATATTAGCTGACCCTGCTGCGTACTTTGTTTATGTACATTATACATGTGGTCCTCGACTAACCACGTGGTTCCGTTCCCACGACTCCGTAGTAAGTCAAAGCGGTTGTAAGTCGAAGCGGCGGTAAGTCGGATCACCTCTTTAATGTATTGACTTATTACATAGTTCCAAGTCCGTATTCCATAATATCACCCTTTTTTTAAAGTCAGACCCTGTACAATAAATAAAAGATTGTGTGACATTACGATACATTTTACTGTACTAAAAATCTTTCAAAAATACTGTTATAATGTACTGTAAAAATATAGGCACAAAATGTGGTACACAAAGCCACAAACACAATAATATGTAACAATCTGTACATAAAACACACACAAATCAGTCATTTGATCACAATAGCTGGTCTTTCATTTGTGGTGAGGCAACGCCAGATGCGGAGGCGAAGGTGGCTGATGTGTGAGATGCAGTGGCGATGGCGGCAGGAGTCATTTGATAATTAATGTTTATTATCAAACCCAGGCAATGTTTTTAAAGTTCAATTGCAGTGCTCTTAAGTGAGCGTGTTAATATTATCCAAAGTCATAAATGCCCCCGAACATGGAACACAAAATGGCTTAGGTTGAAAATCTAGAAAAGAAAAAACAATTTTTTTTCAGTATTTTCCCCATTAAAATTTGTTTTTGTTTTTTTGGCCTTCGTGAATCGAGTCGCCGTAAGTCGAGTATGTCATAAGTCGTGGACTATACGTATTAACATTTCAAGGACCCCCTTTCTTCCAAATGATTCTTCAAAGTTCATATAACCGCACAACACTAATCATTGAGGAGGTACGACTTTATTTCTCAAGTTTGAAGGTTATCTTTTTCTTTGTTTGCCAGTAGTACCTGCTTCATCTTGATAAACGTATTTTTTTACCGTTATTATCACATTCATTATGTCTGCTTCACACATGCATCATCCGTTATTATATGTTCAAGATATGCGAAACTTTCTACCGGAATCAGTGCCTCTTATTTTGTGCATATGGTGTTTGTTAGATTCACTTTGTCACATCCATTAACACATATGTATGCGTGCCCCCGTGTAGTTCTGGAGGGTATATGTTGAGATAAAGAAAGGATATGACGACATCTACCTCAGACAAGTTTGTGGCAAAGTGACTGTTAATTTTTATTTTCAACCCGCCCGTTCTTGTTTTATTATTAAGGTTGCTTCTTTTCTCTTTAATTTTTATCAGGTTTCCGGATTTGTTAATATTTTCATTTCTTGTCAGGGTTCTAATAATTGTAGGATCAACCCCACCAACCCGTCTCTTTTCGGGGATAGGTGTAAAGCTCTACCTGAGAGGTAGCGTGGGCTAGTGAGTCATTCTTGTTGATAGAGGGTCAGATAAGTTTACGTAACATGGCATACATTTTTCAGCGGGGGCAGCAGGCTTCGTGGGGAATTTATTTTCTTTGATCCCCCAGGTCCAGCAGGAGGAATAACCCTTCGTCGCTTGTGGATTAATAGTGTTAAGACGGTTAACGATTGGTCAGATGTTAAGATAATGTTATGATGCTTAACGGGAAGCTCTGACGATTGGTTTCGATTTTTAATTGATGTAGCAGTGATTAGATTACGTCAAAGTGGGGTAGATGCGGTATTTTTTGGGAGATAATTCTAGAGCTATGACTCACCGCGTCTGTCTTGCATCAGAAAATTGGCACTATATATACATGGCCAAATTATTAGTCGGGGCTCACAAGTCCTGGATTATTATTGCCGTGAATAGTGTCAGACATAAACTCAGTCTGCCCGGTTAGTGGAGATTCTGAAAGTCTGGGTATGTACGTAGACTTAATAAGTTGTTTAGGAATTTTAGCTAAAGGATTTTACCAAGTCAGAGTAAGCTTTCTTCTGGGATTTAATTTTATTTTTAGTCGGTAGTTTGCCATCAATTACCTGACTTCTGCCAGTATATTGTAAATTTCAGTGGTAATCATACGAAGTATAGCCAGTGTAGTTCTGTGTAAAACGTTTGGTGGTATTATTATTTGATATATCTCTATATGAATTTAGGACCTAAGACTGGTGTAGTACTGTGTAATATATTAAGAGTACCTGCCTTTGTTATGATAAACTTTGGAGATAATAGTATATGAACTCGGGAGTTTGTTTAACTAAAGTGGCCATGGGTAATTAAGTTAGTTGCTGAAGGATGCGGGTAGTGAAGGGTGTTTAAGTATTATGATATTATTATGTATGCATTTGTGTGTAAATAATTGTGCTATTTTTTTATAACCCTCCATGGGCTGCCTTTAAAATAAGAATAGTGCTGGGAAATTATTTAGTAAAAGTTATTTTATCGGGATACAGCGAAGCGGTGTTGTGACGTGTAGCTGCCTAGGTCACGAGCTGCCTCAGAGGTAATCAGGTCAGCCTGCGTCTGTGTTAAGCGTAAGAGACAAGCTGTTTTCGGTGAAAGAGAGGGGAAGGGGTGAGCTGTTAAGTCTGACCCGAGGGCAGAAATAGGGTAGGGCATGAGAGCTTCTATTTTGGGGAGTTTTATTAGGCATGATAAAACGGGGTGTAGGTAAATCTTTGGTTGTTAATGTGTTTTAATTATGTATTTTGTGATATGGTGTATATATGTGTTTTTTTTGGTTTTACAGCGATTCACGGCGTGGTAGATAACCATAAGCCTGCAACGGACTTTGCCTTCTCGGAGAGGGAGGCAAGAGACATCATTGAAATTGAAAAAAACTGGGTACGCGTACAGTAACGAGCGCCCTAGTTACGTGTGCACGACGGAGAGACATTAGGAATTCTCCTGACGTGAGGAAACATATACCTCAGCGTGGAATTGCCTAGAAATCGGAGCTCTTAGCTTTTGCGACCCAAAACAAAACAGGCAACGTTGTCTGCTATTGTTTACATACTGCCACAATAAAGAAGTAGGCCAAAAATCCAAAGCGGTTTAAATTGTCGTTGTGTGAAGAGTTGAGTGACATCATCATTGCTTGAGCTACAGCCAGAGGCAAAAAAATATATAGTCACCAAGGGCCCCTTCATCAGCTATTCTGGAGAGGAGAGAGGGAGATCATACCTTTATAAATGCTAACGGGAGGAGGTACCTGATGAAGGGAAGGGTAACTCATCTGAGCTTCAGACGATGACGAGAGCGTCAGGAAGGCACTGAACTGAAAGAGAGGGGAGAGAGTGGAGTTTGTTGTTTTTCCCCAGGAACTGTAGAGTTAGATAGAGAATACTTGGACGAGAGCCTCTGGGTTAGTTCTGCAGAATTCAGTAGAGTAGGAGTTAGTGGAGTATGTTAGTTGTGTAGGAGCGCCTTTGAGACAATTTAGTCATATTAGTTAATAAGTCTTCATCTGACTGGTTAAACGGGACAGACGGAAAACTAGTGGAAAGTAGTCTGGTGTGTGTGGGACTCCACAGTGTGGTTAGTTAGTAATAGTAGAGTTCAGGTGGTGGTGGCCCTTACTTAGAGACCCCCCGCCCGTTATATTTCTTTAACCTTAGTTGTTTTCGTGTAGTTGTGGAAAAGAGCGTGGTGATTTGATAATTGTGTCTTTCATTGATTTGTTCTTTTTTCCAGGTTGTGCGACCTCGCACGTTATTATTATTATTATTTTTTTTTTTTTGCAGTGGTAAAGATTTGTTTGTTTAATAAACTATAAAATGTGCACTGTATCAGTTTGTCTTTCACTATACTGTACCTGTATTCTTTAACTGTACAGTTGTGTCTGTGGATATAAATTAGTGTAACCTTATCTTCATCGGAGCAAGAGGTGGTGAGACAGTAGCTATAAAAACAAGTCACAAATGGCGAGAGAGAGTCAATCTAGGTTCTCACCCTTGAAGCTATAAGTCTCATCCTCCACAGTCACTTTAATTCTCATCTTAATCTATCTTCTCAGACTTTCCTCAAAACTGGTGTCTTGTCTCTTTACTCAGACTGACTCTTAATTAAGTCATTTCGTGACAATGTTGCAAAAGGCGACTAATATGAGATTGTGCATGGGGCTGACAACCGCAGTATGTAAAACATATTGCTTCAGAAAGCACAGCTGCAATAGCACGTGAATGATTGGTGTAGCCTTCCTGAAAGGTGACCAGCTACAGAGGTGATTCCACGATCTATAAGGAGAGACAAGAAAAAACAATTATGATAATCGCATTCATTTGGGAACTGTTCATTAAATAACGCCTGATTTTGAAAGTATTCAGCAGTCACTCAAAACTCCACACAGTCCACAACAGATTGATACACCATCTATTCAACAAGTTAAAGGTAGCAATAACCGATGAGTGACACCGATAAAATGACAGCTGAACACCTACCGCAAAAGTGCCCAACATGTGATGAACATAGAAAGTACATATGCCGTCACTAGTACCAGTCCTGGACAAACTCTATGGAGATAACAACGATCTCAGTCTGTTACTGGTGATCAGAATCGACGTGACTGCATTCCGGGCACACCCATAGGTGCTCAGTTTCCCTCATCAAATGTCGAAGGATGTGAAAGCAAATTGTTCATGCAGCGCACTGGTTCTATACACGACAGATGCATTCTCCTATACGCCAATCCCTGCTGGTCTTACGTTTGTTGCCAAATTTCAAGTCTTAGCATTGTTGATTCATTGATTACAGTCTTGTTCTCTAACAAGCGAAACCTCAATTTGACCACCGCTTTCTTTAAACTTATTCAATGTGACGTTTAAAGGTGTACAAAGAAGAAGAAGTCTTTCAGAAACTGGGCATAGAATCATACCGGCAAGCTGTCTATTAAATGAAAACAAGATTCCGCCATGAGCACCTAATAACCAGATTTTTGAACGATTCCATGTTATATTTCAAGACAGACAGCCAACATTCCATTGCTAAAACTTGCTTCAGCGGATCAATAACATGAAACACTATAAATAGAAAGGCTCGGAGAAAGAGAGAAACATAATTTGTCTGAAAGTGAAAGTGAATGACCCTTGACGGATTTTGAGAGCTTTCAACAAAGAAGCAGAAAGACCAGGGGCATAAATGAAAGGATGGTACGAGATTACAATGTTGAGAGACTATTGTTAGGTTCCAGAGAGCAAAAAAGGGACAGAAGAATAATACTTGTCTTTGTGTGGCAGATTTACTTGTACTTTTGTGTGTTTTATGTAATTTTCTTTCCTTTCTTGTGTGTGTGTGTGTGTGAGCGGGGAATGGAAATTCTTTGCAGTTTTGCAGACTACACACACAAACATTTCTTTCAGTTTTATACATTTCGTATTTGCTAAACTTTAAGTTCAAATCAACAATAAACTCTCTTTTAACTGTTCTCTATGGACACAGTTTTGGAGCCAAAGGTAAAAAAATGCTGCTATCGTATTGTTATTGTAATACCTAAATTAAATATTTGGCTTCTTTCTTGGTTCACCGCAACGTCATCTTGCATTGATTCCGGGCGCATATAGATTTGCGCTGGAATGTTATTAAGTCAAAACATTGTAATGACCCCGTGTATAATATAACTGTTTAGAACTGTTCGTTTGATCAGCCTCTGATTGATTGATTATAGAATTCCCTTTGAAATATTAATTAAATCTATTATAAGGGGAAGCGGAAAAATAAAAATTAACGCCGCAAGTACTGAGAAATTTAACTTGTCTGTCTTCCGTCTTTCTTTCTTTACACATCATCATCATCATCATCTACATCATCATTATCACCACTTTTCTGTTCCCTAAGGAGTATAGGCCTTCTACAAACTAATGCCAAGTTTTCCTATCTCGCAATATCAGCTCAAGGTATATCCATGTCTTCTTTATCCCATTCCCTTATATCTCCAGTTCTCTTCTCTTTGTGTTTTTTGGTCTCTTCTATCTCTCTTAATCTGGGGATTCCTGAAAGGTATTGCCTTTTAATGCTATCAGCAGGTTTCCTAAGTGTGTGTCCTATCCATCGCCAGCGTCTTCTTCTCATATCTTTTCTGTATTTGTACTGTTAACTCCAATCGTTAGTTAGCCCAACAGTAGACGCATATATGTTTACGTGTTTGCAGCATTTGTCCAAATGAAAAAGTGTACCGAAAAAACCCCCACAGACCAATCATTACTGCTATCGTTATACAATAAAAAACAAAAAAAAACGTAAATGGAATTGAAAAAGACCCCTTCGAGCCTGGGGACAATCGAATATTTCCGTACATGAATTACATAATAGACCAAAAGCTGGAACAATCTATATAATAATCTACCCGATGGGATGCCTTAAGTCCGATGGTTTAAACCCCTTTGTCTGAAGAGACCCTCTATACGCATGTATCATTTATTTCTCAATTTATAATACCATTTTTTTTCTACGCCGCTCGATTCTCTCTCCACTAGCCGATCCTTCTTTTGTATGTAATGTAGTTCTTAGTTTTCATTTGCATTCATGCACACTTTCGTACCCAGATCTATTTTGTCCATACTGGCATTCACAAGTGCAACAACAGTTGCGTCCATTTATAGATTATGTCTTTTTAAATTATTATTTATATATTTAACTTAGTTCTCTTCTTCTTCTTCTTCGATCCTTAACCACCGACCGTCAAAGCAGTCAGTGTCCATCACGCCTAGTGGCGTCTTGTAGGGCAACAACAAATTGATTCCACTTTGCACGGTCGGTGGCCATCCTTCGTACAGTGCCCCAACTCTGGTTCCTGACATTCCAAAATCCTATTCTTGTATCCTGTTTTGCGGTCAGGACATCCGTTTTCATGTCAGTGGCTTCCTTTCGGCTTTCACCACTGACAGTCATACGAGCCACAGACTCCGAATGTCCATCCCGCAGCAAAGTTTGTTCATTTGATGTTGTTTCCGTAACTTCATTATTTTTTTTACATAGACAGGGGTGTCAGCCCTATGCTAAAACCCCCAACCTGGAGGACCAGGGTACCAGCTTTTGTCTGACCCCTACCCACACAGACCAGTCCAGCTTGGTTGACCCTACCAGGAGTAAAACTCCCACTGGCATAGCTCTGGGGATTGTCAGGGTACGCAAGCTGCCATACCGCTACAAGGTATAGGTACCATTGATGGCAGTAACTTAGTTCTCGCTTCTTTTCTAATCAGGTTTAGTTGGGTTGCCCCTCGATGAAGACATTGAAGATGTAACGCATGAACGTATCGTTGCCCTTTTGTCAGAAAGACACAATACACATTTTCATTTTATCCCACGGAAGAAAAAATAATTGTTGACAAAATGGCAGAGGACTATGAATGACAGTTGGAGCGAAATCAATTATCCTCTTGCGAACGTATTGGAAAGCTGCAGTAAATCTTCTAACTACCAAAGGAGCAAATGAGTGAGGTTGACAGTTACCGGCTTAATTTTTATGTCGCAGAAAGCAGATGTGTACTTCCCTTGTGTCTCTGAAGAGGCAAAGGAAGAATGGTATTCCTGTACCCTGAGGTAAGTAGTTCAAGGCGACTAATTTATGACTGTACACGGGAACGGCAACATCATCATGTAAAACAAATTGTCTCATAAACCACAGCAGCACAAGTATACGAATGCTTGGTGCAGGCTTCCTGTGAGGGCATAGTTACAGTGATGGTTCCCTCCTCCATAAGGGACGCAAAAGAAAATAATTATGATGATAGTGATGATGATGACGATGATAATGATGAGAATGGTAGAGACAAATGCTACGTCCTAGTATTGACACTGCGAATAAATCAATTTGCTAGATAAAATAGAGGAAACTAAATCAACATCCGAGCCATGTATTCAATAATGTTCGCTGCGGCAAATTCAGACCAATGCAAAGAATTCTCATTTTACTAAAACAGATTTTTAAATTTCTGTTCTAAATTTTTCAACTCTTCCTAACAACAGGCAACACAATTGCTGTACATGGCGTTTTGTCAGCCATACACAGATAAACATTACGCATATAAAGCTGCACAAGTATTCCAGAATTTCTTTCTCCACAAAATCTGTATTAAGCTAAACTGCCGTACTGTTGAAAGTATATCAACCAAATAACACTTACTGTCATAATTATTTAGTTGTTGCGCCTACTTATTTCTTTCTTTCTTTTAAATACAACTCTATTATATATATTTATATATATATATATATATATATATATATATATATATATATATATATATATATATATATATATATATATATATATATATATATATATATATATATATATATATATATATATATACCATCATAGCTGGCAGACGCTGGAACTGGGTTGATCATGTCCTCAGAAGAGACCCCGATGCCATCACAAGAACAGCTATGCTTTGGACCCCTGAAGGAAAACGAAAGAGAGGCCGACCAAAAACAACCTGGCGGAGGACTGTTGAGGCTGAGATGCAAAGAATGAACCAGAGTTGGGACACTGTACGAAGGATGGCCACCGACCGAGCAAAGTGGAATCAATTTGTTGTTGCCCTACAAGACGCCACTAGGCGTGATGGCCACTGACTGCTTTGACGGTCGGCGGCTAAGGATCAAAGAAGAAGAAGATATATATATATATATATATATATATATATATATATATATATATATATATATATATATATATATATATATATATATATATATATATATATATATATATATATATATATATATATATATATATATATATATATATATATATATAATTCTGTGTCATCTTTCTTTCTTTTTTTTTAAATCTCTTTCGACATCCTTATTTAATAATGTCGTTAGTTTTTGTTGAAATTTAAAAAAAAAAAATGTATTCCATTCTATCAAAAGCGGTTTTTGTTTTTGTCCAATTATTAAGAAGTGCGGTGAATCACATTAACTGTCCTGGGTGCTTCATATCTTGAGCTTTCAATCTGCATTTACATTAATGAATTTTTTTCCTGTAGGCCATTCCTGTGTGCTGATCAGCATTCAGCCAGTTTGTCTCTCTCTCTCTGTCTATCTATCTCTCCATCTGTCTTTCAGTATGTTTTACTTACTGCTGCTGTTGATCAGAATTGACATCACTGCACTCCGGTCAAACCCATAGGCGCTCAGTTTCCCTCAGCAAATGTCGAAGGGCATGAATGCTAATTGTTTCTGCTGCGTGCTGGTTGTATGAACGATGAATGCATCCTCTCATACGTTCATCCGGGCTGGTCTTATGTTGGATGCCAAATTACAGCAATCTTTGCCTTGATAATTCATCGATTGCAGTGTTAGTCCCTAAGAGGCGATCATTAATTGTTCTCAGTATCTGTCATGAGTGTGTAATTTTTAGAGTAATTGCCGAGTAAGACAAATTGAGTGAACCGCAAGATTTATAGAGAAAACACAGATAAGTTGTGAATTTAGGGAGACCTTAAAACGACCTGGAAGGAGGTCTATTAACGCTATCTCTATTTCCAAGCCCACAATTCACTTATGTAGTCTTAAGTATCATCCGCTCTCTCTTCTTTACCACAGATAGATAGAGAAATAGTAAGAGCTTAAATAGGTATGAATGAAGGTTTTGAACAGTGCATTAACAAAAGGTTAAAATTTATTAGAACTTTAGCTTGGTAAAGAAGAAAATAAAAAAATCTCAGCAAACAATAACTGATCAAATAACAAAATTAACAATTATATCAATTCATACATCAAGGAAAACACCCAAAAATGTCCCGTAGGACACTGACAAATGAAATAGACAGAGAGTTAACAATCCTTCAGCTGCTTGTGAAAAATAAAAAAATAAAAAAAATCAGTCAGTGTCTTTATGTTTAAATCCACTGGAGCGCCATCCTTGCCCTGACATCACAACACAAAGCTAATTAGACTGTTAGTTTTACTCTGTCTATATTCTGACCACTAATACCCGCCGGATCTGTACCGACCAGAAGACATAACAAATCGAGGTCAACTCAAGGCAACCTTCTATATTGTCGCTTTTATCCGGTGCGGCGAATTATAACAGGCGTGCCTAGTATATGATATTCGATACGTAATCCGGTTGGGTCTGGTTTGAGACCTTTTGCTAGAACTTCCTACTCCGCTTATGTTATAAATGTTGATGGACATGCTGGATGCCACTAAGCTCTGACATGTACTAAATAGGCGAGTAGGAAACCACTACTGCACAATACTTGACGTCAGGCTCAGTCGTTGGTTCTACACTGCCGAGAAGAGTATTCACGTAATTTCCCCCCTGGTTAGTGAAGATCAATCAATCAGTCACTACCCTTTAGCTCCTCGAGAAGCATAGGCCTTCAGCAAACACATGCCAAGTCTTCCTGCCCTGTGCCATCAGCTCAAGTTCTTTCCGTGTTTTCCTCATCATTTTCACCTCTGTATCCAGTTCTCTTCTCCGTGTGTTTTTTGGTCTACCTCTGCCTTTCTTTCCCTGTGGATTCCAGAACAAGGACTGCCTTGTAATGCTATCAACAGGTTTCTTCAATGTGTGCCCTATCCATCGCCAGCGTCTTCTTCTCAACTGTTGTTCCACTGGCACTTGTTTGGTTCTTGTCATCAATTCCACATTTGTGACCTTGTCATACCATTTCAGTCCTTCTGTTTTACGCAAGCACCCTTTTATACAAATCTGTAGCTTTTCGGTTGTTGTTTTTGTTGCTCTCCATGTCTCAGAGCCAAACAATAGGACTGACTTGACATTTGAGTTGAAGATTCCTATTTTTGTGTTGGACTTGATTTCTCTTGTTCTCCATATGTTTCCCAAAGCAATGAAAGCTCCTCTAGCTTTTTGTATTCTTATTTTGATATCATTGTCTGTGCCTCCAACTTTATTTATATTACTGCCAAGATATGTGTACAATTCTAAATCCTTTAGTTGTGTAACCGTTGCTAGTGGTGGTGATCCGACAACTGGTTACGGCATCAATTATACTATGTAACCGTCATCTAGGTCTTATATTACTAGGTGACAGATGGCAGGCCTAGTTGTGTGACTCACACCAGTTTCCTTGTATATCTTCCAAGTTTTAAGTTGGTAGTGTTTGGTACTGGCCCTCTCCGCCAGAGTTGACAATTCTTGGATGAACTACTTTCCTTCTTACTTTCAACCCATGACTCGTTCGTACCCTTCTTTGTTGTTATTCCGTGAATGATCGTACGGTGATTTTATTATAGTGATTGATGATCAGGCATTCAACAACAATCCTTCATGGATCAACTCAAGCATTTGTTTGTTCTCTTACAAAATCCTAATTATTTACATGTAATATAAATATATTTCAAAGATGCAGGTAATTCTTCATATAGAGCACACCTGCAGTCATATCATAGTTACCTCAAGTATACATTCTGTATCTCAAAAATATGCAGGCATTTAATCCCCTTTGTGCTTATCTCATCTCAAAGTACTTATTTAGCTTCCTCAAGCTCTATTTCATTTTGCCCAATCTGCCTCAAAACTCCTGATCAACTTTATGCAAAGTACTTTGTATTTCTATTCCTTTGGTACATCCTGGGCATTCCATTGCTTCTCTTCTTTAAACTTCTCGCCCAGTACCATTTCATTTACTCATTTTTCTAACTTATCGTCTTGTGATTTCTCTGCTGCGAATCAGGAAAATGTTCATCAAAATGCATAATAATTCATAAAAGGTCAATACTTACAGGTGATTCCCTGAATCTCTCCTGTGAATACACTCACTAGTGACATTATAAAACAAATTCTCTTAAGCAGCATTTTTCTCTGACTATGAAACTTCTTAGTTTACTCATACTGTTCTGACTAATCTTTATCACATCCTCCGAATTTCCTAGGACTAGCATCTCCTAACTTATCTATATACCTTAGGAGTTTACTTTGTCATTTCTAATCTATCTGTGATAACTTCTACAGATCTTATCAAACTTGTGGCAACCGCATAACATTCTTGGTTCTTCATCTTCAGAAAATACACGACCGCACACTTGCGAGCCGTAAACCGTTCTTCCCTTGACTTCTAGTCAGTGCTCAGCTGATCTGTCCCTGTTTACCAGCTAAAACGATTGGTCGGCCTTATTTCCACTCACTGGAAAAATTTGCTCACGCTTTTACAACGTAAGCGAATTCAGTAAACTATCGTCTGTTATTTTTAGGCTTCTCTCACTCTATTCCCGTGTGTATTTTTTTCCTCAACTCACTAAAACCTACAAGGGACTTAATTCTACGTTATCTCCATTTGACGTTTTAACTGAACACCATATTCTCATCTTTAAAGCTTACTACAAAATCGTTACATGCTAATTTTCTCAACCACAATTGAGAACCCACTAAATCTGCTTAACCCTAATTCAAGACTTTTATCTACCAAACGTAATATGCGGAGTTTCCTCCATTCTCTCAAAGCATCCCTTCACTCATTTTATCTCCCTTCAACTAAGACAAATAGTCTGTATCCAAATCATCTCATATTTCCTAAACCATTTTTCTACACTCTTTTACCTGACTAAAACCAAATCACCGTTCATATAAACCTTGCTTGAAGCACAAATAATGCTTTGGGCAAACACAACGGTGACATACAACCCGGGGCCATACAAATGTATCCCGCAGGGAGACATTTGTGTTCTATCAACTACTAATTTCAGTACCTTTTTTATGTCTTAAAATATCCGCCGTTAATGTCGTTGATACACTATATCGGACAGATAAACAGAATTAACCTAAGTAGTAGAACAAAATATGCATAAACAAATGTCCCAATGCGATAGTGAAAGACATGTCAATAAGTCAGAGTTTGATGTGCTCGGCTGATTCTAGCCTTGGATGCACCAGTCAAACCATCAACTCTGTCTGAAGCTATATGCATGCACTAGTACCTGTCCTGGGGCGATAGTGAAAGATATGTGTCAATAAGTCAGAGTTTGATGTGCTTGGCTGATTCTAGCCTTGGATGCACCAGTCAAATCATCAACTCTGTCTGAAGCTATATGTTATACCCATGTATATCAGATGTCACGTAGACATTTGTGATCTATAAATTGAATATATCCTCTTCTTCTTCTTTCACCCGTATCCTCTATTTTATTATCATTTTTATCCTTTTTCCTGTGTTTTTCGCATTCGTACGTTTGCGACTATATACATTACTATTTTCCCATTCTAACTTTCGCCGGGTTTAGTTTCTCAATTAGAAACGCACTAGTGATGTTATTACGTAGATGCCAGGCTCGGGAGTTTATTGCGTTGTGGACGTAAACTGTGAATATTCGTTTTCGCCAGACTTATAGGCGAGATATCGTCTGCATTTTTCACCTGTCACAGCGTTTCTCGCACTTGCCATGAGCTCTCACGGTCCGATAGCTGGACGGAGGTGTGAATCGCGCCAGACGCATTCGCTCAGACCAGATAGTGTCTGGGATATTCCACCAGACACGTAGTTTCTCGGTTACCTTTCTCAGCGAAAAGTGTGATCTGCCACTCACTCCTCGCTCAGTAATGAGGATAGGAGGTGTCATAGACGCACTGATGGCAGCTACGGCATGCATCTATGTACAGGAGGTGTTAAGAGAAGGGGAGGCTATTGCGTAGTTTATGGAAATAGTGATCTTTGTTGGGTGTTTCATATATACTGGAGGGAGTTAGATTTTATTTTCATTCAGTCCTCTAAATTCGCAGTAGATAGGTTGCTCGGAACAGAATAAGCTGTATAGCGAAGTCTTAGTTTGTTCTTGGCAACAATTTTGCCGAACTTCTAGACTACCAATAAATATAAGCATATAATTCTAAGTTTGTGCGATCGCCTGTAATTCTGGTTGGAGGTAATATATTATATATTATATCTAGTATTTTGTGAAGTGATAAAGTGTTAAATCGCTTATTTTATTTCCCGAGTTCTTCTGTGCAGAGTGAATAATTTATAAGTCGATTATATTCTCTAGCTGATGAGTTACAGTGGAAAGCAGAATAAATTATAACTTCTAGCTTATAAATCATGTAGCTATAATGAATTTAATTTAACTGCTAAATAATCAGACGAGAGAATACATTTTCAAACTAACTTATAAATGCTAGATGCCTCATGAGTGTTGACGGAATCCGTAGGTATTCCTAATTCATGATGATTGATTGTTATATATAACTTATTTCACGGGAAGTTTTAAATGATAAGTCAAGCTATACGCTTGCAGTTTAAAAATGTAAGTTATATTGAGTACATAATATGTAAAATATTTCATGTGTGTTTTTCTTTATTCAGTGAATACTGTGGTACCCAAACTTTGCCAGCGTTCTAGTACGTGAACATTATCTGTGAAGAACTTAAGCACTTTCATTACATGAACTGTAACAGTTAAATGAAGTAAAAGGCCTATCGCGCCAGAATTAATTCTTCCAGAATAACACTTAAGTACCGATCAGCCCGCTGTGGCAAGCAAAATATCAGTAACATTCCGACAGAGTTTTGACTAGTAGTGTGGTGACCAAATATAGTCATATACTGAGATAAGGCACCCGACCTGACATTCCTCATTTTTTAGAAACCTATGCTAGTGACACTGTGCTCTGCTAACTTTCGTGCCTGGACAACTTTTAGGTGACTTAAACAGACATCTGAAAAATAAGAACACCCAAGGAATCGTTCCCTGAGACAGAGAATTCAGTACGTCTTTTTGGAACTGGGGATTTTTTGGTCAAGGCTGCATTTACGGGTCTGTGTGAAGGTCCTAGAAAAAATTATGTTCCCAGAGGCAGCGATCAAAGCTGTAAGTATAAATGTGCGCACGTGGCCACGGCTGAATGAATAGAGTGAACGCAGGTCTGAGTGTTATTTTTACCGTTGTATTTTGGTTCCTATTTGCTGTCATAACTTTCTTCATGCAAGTTTGTTTTGCTAACAATATTTTCCCTTAAACTAGATTATAGTATCAGGTCTGTTCATACCTTAAACGGGGAAGACTCTTAGACTCAATCATATGTATCTGGGACTCTTTGTGCTATCATCCTTCTCCTAACGGGACTGTGGGCTATCCATCGAGGGAAGATCATAACTGTGGGTCTACCAGTTCTTGTAGCATTCCTTGATTTGTTTATGACTTTGTGTATATGTTTTTTTTGGATGTAATTTTACATGTTGTGACGTAAGTTTACAATGATAAATAAACTTAACAATAAATTAATCAGCATGCTGATCAGCTCGTTCTAAATATCTATGTAATCATTTGTTATAGTTTCCCACGTCTGTGTGTCTACCTGTCGTCACTTGAATGTGCGTGCACGTGAGTGGATATATATATATATATATATATATATATATATATATATATATATATATATATATATATATATATATATATATATATATATATATATATTTAATGTATATGTGTTAGACTGTCTGACTACTCTAGATCTGTCGTAGAAGATAGGTGAGAGAGAGAGAGAAGATTTCTCGCTCTCAGAGACAGCCTCTATCACAATTTTACCACCTCACTCGTGGAAATCTATTTTGTATTTTCTATCTCACACTGTGATTATCACTCATTCCAATCTATTCAGAAGGGACCAACCCAAGTCTTAATTCTCCTATCAAAAATCTACGACATCAGACCTAGCAAAATACCCAACATCATTGTCTGAAATTAATGTAAAATTGATACCATGATTTATATATATATTAATCATTAACAGTCTTGATCCTCTGGTGTGCTGAATCTTGTACCTTGGGAAGAACACTGTTAGGCTTCATGAGTGCCAATTGTGTGCACCAAATTGCACTGCAACCGGCCAAATAATACGGCTGCCCTAAACCGTTGAAATGGAGCGTGTTAGCAACTTGCGTTATAAACAGCTAATTGTGATAGAATTTCTCATTGCAGAGAAGGAAATTGTTGTGAATATTCACAAGGGTCTATGTGATGTGTATGGAAGTTTTGCAGTCGACAGGAGTACAGTCAGTCACTGGGTTCAGAGAATCAAGGAATCAGGAAGTGGATTAACGGAGCTGCTTGATCGGCTGCACTGTTGACGTCCTGCCACAGCCACCAACGCAGAAATGTTGAAATGCGCTGAGGGTATTATTCTTACTGATAGGCGAATCACTACTCAACAATTGGCCTTACAGCTATCAGTCAGCATTGGTAGTGCAAATGTAGTTATAAAAACTGTCGGATTTTCTAAGGTTTGCGCAAGATTGGTTCCTCGAAGTCTCACAAATGACCACCGATTGCAAAGGAAAGCAATTTCTTCTGAATTGTTGGAGCTTTTCAATGCTGACGGAGAGAACTTTTTGGCTAAGATCGCTACAGGTGACGAAACCTGGGCTTATCATTTTGAACCTGAGACAAAAAGACAGTCAATGGAGTGGCATCATCCGCAATCACCAAGAAGAAAGAAATTCAAGACAATTCCTTCAGCTGGAAAGGTCATGATCACTGTCTTTTGGGACATTGAAGGTGTGATTCTTGTGGACGTTATGCCAAGAGGAGAGACAATCAATTCGCAAGCTGACATTAAGACATTGAAAAAACTCAACGTTTTCACAGAGTTCGGCCGCACAAGAATCCAGCAGACCTGCTTCTCCTTCACGACAATGCGCGACCTCACACAAGTCTGGCAACACGGGAAGCAATCACCAAATTGGGTTGGAGTGTACTACCCCATCCACCCTATAGTCCCGATTTGGCACCCTCTGATTTTCATCTATTTGGTCCACTTAAAGATGCACTCTGTGGGACAAGGTTTGAAGCTGATGAAGGAGTGATTTATGCAGCGAAGAAATGGCTACATGATCAAGACAAAATCTGGTACGGGCTAGGAATACATGCACGTGTTTCGCGCTGGCATAAAGCCGTACAATTTGATGGGGATTATGTTGAATAATACCGATGTTTACATGACATATCCATGTATATTGTGTAAAAATTGCATGCTTTTTGAATAAACAGCTCCTGAGAAAAACGATGGGGTGCATTACTTTCTGAACGCCCCTCGTAATATGTTTATTTTCTGTATCTTCCTGTTTCAAAGTTCTATACTCTCTCTTTAAAAAGGTTAGTGAGTAATGTGAGTGTCTAAGTGTGCTCCGGAATATCAATATCCACTAAATTAACCACAGAGAAACTTAATTAATTAACTTAACGTTGGGTACTATGCTGATTGGAGTACCTCTTAAGCACTATTGCTGGGTGAGTGCTGCGAATTAGTACTATAGCTGGGTGAGTACTTTACGACGATTTCACTAAGTTGGAGATTTGTTTTGCAAGTTCCAACAGTGTAATTTCTCTACCGGAGAGGCGACTGTCGTACTGTGACGAAGTTGATATTGACTGCTCTGTCGTATTTATAGTCGCTCTGCAGGAGAAAGGGGCGAACGAATATTTGTATGTTGTTGTAAACCTAGAGACGGTTTGTGTACTTGACGATAATTTCTGTTGAATCTGGCTCGTACATGTTCTTGCGTTAGGCGTAACAACTTCGCTCTTGGTGGTGTATCTGGTGACGAAGGTTGGTAAGGGCGCTTGGTAGCTATACGTATCTCGGTGTTGGTAGTGTCATCCATGCAATCAATGTCACTTTCTTCTCGCTCCGTTATGTCAAGTTCTGATTCAACAGGTACCACAGGTGTATCAATGATTCTCTTGTTACTGTTTATATGTTCTGCTGGAGGTCTCCGACTATGATGTGTTGTGTTGCTTCTCGTTGCTTGTAAAGGTCTCTCATCATCACTGTCCCAGCTAGAGTGTATAGGCTGGTGTTGACTTGAAGTTGACGGTGGTAACTGTCGACTCGTATGTTCTTCTGTAAGGCTCCTACTATGGGGGGTTATGTTGTTTCTCGTTGCTGGTTGCAAAGGCCTCTCGTCTTCGCTGTCCCAACTGGAATGTGTAGGCTGGTGTTGACTGGAAGTTGACAGTGGTAACTGTCGACTCGTATGTTCTTCTGTAAGGCTCCAACTATGGGGGGTTATGTTATTTCTCGTTGCTGGTTACAAAGGCCTCTCGTCTTCGCTGTCCCAACTGGAATGTATAGGCTGGTGTTGACTGGAAGCTGACGGTGGTAATCTTTGACTGCCATAGTATGTTTGACTTGTTATGGATGTATGGGGCTCTTCATCATGTACCGATAGTGGTGTACTACTATCCCTCTTGTGTAGACGATTATCTCTGTATATCAATCTCTCTCTTAGTTCTGCTGGTGGAATATCATCTTCGTCTTCTGAGTTTTCTCTGCAGCGAGTCAGGCGATGTATAGCATCTTGTAGCTGATCTGGAGTATTACGTTGTTCTTCGTTAGTGTTCTGCTCACCATCTGTGTCGTGTTCACTATGTGAAGTGCTTGACGAGTCTGTAAAATCATAGTAACTCAACGTGGCTTTTCGTACTGGTCTGCTACTCTGTAAAGCTGGCGCTGCTGTGGGGCGATGATTATCTTTCTTTATCTGTGCTGCGTGTGCTTTGATAACTATGTTCTTTTCTTCATTCCATAATATATAATTTATAGGTTTTTTTCTGTTCCAACACTTTACTTCCGTCAAGCCATCGTGCATCAAATTATTTATTTCGAACGTTCTTCTTGTAATAAACTTTATCACCAACTTGAAATTGTTCTAATTGAGCTCTTTTATCATGCTGCTTCTGCCATTTCTTAAAAGCTTTCTGGGAGTTTCGATTAGCTATCTGGTGTGCTCTATACCTTTCTTGTAGTATACCTTCAATGGGATCCTCACCTTGATACTTCCTTTGGGGTTGCAGGAGATTGTCTAATGGGAAGATAGGTTCACGTCCATATAGCATGTAGAACGGAGACAGTCCTGTCGTTTCGTTTATATTTACTCTTATCGCTTCCAGAGCTTGATTGATATATATATATCCCAATATTGTGCATTTCCTTGTATATATTTAGCAAGGATATCATGCAATGTAGCATGCATTCTCTCATTTCTTCCATTTGTCTGCGGTCTATAGAAACTGCTAGTCGTATGTTGAATATGCAGAGTCTGGAGTGTCTTCTTAAAAGGATTACCGACAAATTGTTTTCCGTTATCTGTGAATATTCTCTTAGGACAACCATGTCTTGGTACAAATTCTTGTAGAAGAAACTCTGTCACTGTCGCTGACGTTATGTTCTTGAGAGGATAACTTTCAGGCCATACCGAATATTGATCGACAATGTGTAAGAGGTATGCATTTCCAGACTGCATAACAGGATATGGACCAGAAATGTCCATACTTATAACTTCCATAGGGAAATGAGATGGTTTCATTTCTCGTAAGGGAACTTTTGTTGGTCTCATGTTATTTCTGTGATAAGTTCTTGCTTCTTTGTTTCTTCTTGACTGTGTCGTCCACATACTCCTCTTGCATCATATCGATCACAAGCTGGCGTACTTCTTTTATTCTTTTTGATAAGTCTATATCAAACTTTACTTCTAACAATTTGTGCACCTTCTTTATTGTCAAGGTGTTGAGGTCGCCTCCTCTTAGGGTGCATTTTATTGCTTTCTTCAACTCATTTACACTTGGTTCGGCCATCTTATTCTTTACCTCAGCGATATCCCCATGCTGTGGTACTACTACTTCTTGAGCCGTTTGTCGGTTCTTCCCGTTTTCACTGAGTGGTATCTTAGATTTTGTGTTATTGTCTAACATATGTGACGATGTTTTCTTTCCTCTCATGACGTCTTTATCATTTTGTGGTGGCCCCAAGTGTGACGCTTCAGTATACATCTCTGTTTGTGTCGCTGTATCTACTTTCAGCAGTACAATGTTTGTAGCTTGTAGATTTTGAAGTGGTCGTCTGACATTCTTATTTTTCTCACTGTTGGATCTCATTTCACACCATACTGGACATATGTGTTCTTTTTGTCCGTTGTCTAATGTGATTCTACAGTGTTTTTCATTTCTTGTCGTCACATTATTTATCTGCCACGTTGTTCCTTTTCTTATTTCGCCAATGAAGTTCCTGACGGCTATACGTCTTGTTCTGTTGTTGAGGCTATCCCAGTGCTTGGGGACACTATTTATCTTGTTGTTGTTGGGTCTTGCTCTACACGCCCTGGCAATGTGATTTGGCTTACCACAATTGTAACAATGTATCTGGTGTACTCTATGCTTTCTCGTATGTAGGACCCATTGTCTGTCCAAGGTGTTTTAACACACGTATTATGTTCTTCAGTTCTGTAGAAGTTACTTCTTCTCTCTTGTTCTCTCTTAGAATAATCAAAAGTTGTAAACCATCTGGGCTCTTCTTTCTGACAAAATGATTTATTTGTATATCTCGCAGTGGGTTTTCGCCATGGAGCATGCTTTTCATCTGTTCTATACATTCCGTCTGCTCTGTCGTTTACTACGACTGTATTCAAAGGGATTTGAATATCTGAACTCGTATCCTTGATACAGTGGTTTGTTTGAGTATCTCGTATTGGGTTTCCGCCATGGAGTATGCTCTTCCTCTGTATTATAAATATGACGTCTACTTTGTCGTTGACTATGACAGTATTCAAAGGGCTTTGCTGAAGTTGGTTGTATATGGTGGGTAACAAGATTGACATAATGAACTTGTCCTGTGCTATCACCTGGTCTTCTGTATATTCCATCCTGTGCTCTTCTTTGGATCACTTGATTCACTCTCCGTGCATAACTATAATATTCATCTTTCTTCGCACTTGCATTTATGTGTGTTTAGGTAATACTCTTGAGTGCAGCCATTGTTGGTTCTTGCTCCTGAGGTGGTGAAGCAAATATCGGCTGTTGTTGTTGTTGTTGCTGTTATTGTTGGTACACTATATCTCCTTGTGATGTAGCCATGTCACTCGAGAAGGGCTGGTCACGGCGCCAATTATACCATGTAACCGCTGCCGTGTCTATTTGAATCCTGGTCACGGATTATACCAAGTAACTGTTGCTAGTGGTGGTGATCCGACAACTGGTTACGGCATCAATTATACCATGTAACCGTCAGCTAGGTCTTATATTTCTAGGTGACAGATGGCAGGCCTAGTTGTGTGACTCACACCAGTTTCCTTGTATATCTTCCAAGTTTTAAGTTGGTGGTGTCTGGTACTGGCCCTCTCCGCCTGAATTGACAATTCTTGGATGAACTACTTTCCTTCTTACTTTCAACCCATGAATCGTTCGTACCCTTCTTTGTTGTTATTCCGTGAATGATCGTACAGTGACTTTATTATAGTGATTGATGATCAGGCATTCAACAACAATCCTTCATGGATCAACTCAAGCATTTGTTTGTTCTCTTACAAAATCCTAATTATTTACATGTAATATAAATATATTTCAAAGATGCAGGTAATTCTTCATATAGAGCACACCTGCAGTCATATCATAGTACCTCACGTATACATTCTGTATCTCAAAAATATGCAGGTATTTAATCTCCTTTGTGCTTATCTCATCTCAAAGTACTTATTTAGCTTCCTCAAGCTCTATTTCATTTTGCCCAATCTGCCTCAAAACTCCTGATCAACTTTATGCAAAGTACTTTGTATTTCTATTCCTCTGGTACATCCTGGGCATTCCATTGCTTCTCTTCTTTAAACTTCTCGCCCAGTACCATTTCATTTACTCATTTTTCTAACTTATCGTCTTGTGATTTCTCTGCTGCGAATCAGGAAAATGTTCATCAAAATGCATAATAATTCATTAAAGGTCAATACTTACAGGTGATTCCCTGAATCTCTCCTGTGAATACACTCACTAGTGACATTATAAAACAAATTCTCTTAAGAAGTATTTTTCTCTGACTATGAAACTTCTTAGTTTACTCATACTGTTCTGACTAATCTTTATCACATCCTCCGAATTTCCTAGGACTAGCATCTCCTAACCTATCTATATACCTTAGGAGTTTACTTTGTCATTTCTAATCTATCTGTGATAACTTCTACAGATCTTATCAAACTTGTGGCAACCGCACAACATTCTTGGTTCTTCATCTTCAGAAAATACACGACCGCACACTTGCGAGCCGTAAACCGTTCTTCCCTTGACTTCTAGTCAGTGCTCAGCTGATCTGTCCCTGTTTACCAGCTAAAACGATTGGTCGGTCTTATTTCCACTCACTGGAAAAATTTGCTCACGCTTTTACAACGTAAGCGAATTCAGTAAACTTTCGTCTGTTATTTTTAGACTTCTCTCACTCTATTCCCGTGTGTATTTTTTTCCTCAACTCACTAAAACCTACAAGGGACTTAATTCTACGTTATCTCCCTTTGACGTTTTAACTGAACACCATGTTCTCATCTTTAAAGCTTACTACAAAATCGTTACATGCTAATTTTCTCAACCACAATTGAGAACCCACTAAATCTGCTTAACCCTAATTCAAGACTTTTATCCACCAACCGTAATATGCGGAGTTTCCTCCATTCTCTCATAGCATCCCTTCACTCATTTTATCTCTCTTCAACTAAGACAAATAGTCTGTATCCAAATCCATTCATATTTCCTAAACCATTTTTCTGTACTCTTTTACCTGACTAAAACCAAATCACCGTTCATATAAACCTTGCTTGAAGCACAAATAATGCTTTGGGCAAACCCAACGGTGACAGTTTTGTTTCTTCAAGTTCAACTTTGTTAATATTTCTTGCATTTATTCTCATAATCTTTGTCTTTTCCCTATGTATTTTCACTTGTTGCTTAGTGAGGAGGTTAAGCGAAATATAGTTGACAGGTACTTGTTGACACTCGTCGTATAATCTGCTTACTGGAACACCGTTTGGCAGAAGGGAGAATGGTACATTCCCTCCGTTGCGTACGTGTTGTCCTTTGCTTTAACAGTGGGGGGGTTACCTGGAACTAAGACCAAATAAACACCCGTTACCTCAAGCAAAATAAAATCGTAACTTAATGTTATAGTACAGTATTTGATTTTTTATTGCTTGGCAAGTCTCTGTGCTGTCTCTTTGCACATGAGTTGTCCTCCTGTTACTTCCACAATATCAGTTGTCAACATGCATCCCGTATAGGCTAATATATTTGTATGAACGTTTGCTCTGACAGAAAAAAATCGACCCAATGTCCTCTTCTAACTCAACATACGGGTTGTCCAACCATGTAGTCCCCATTGAGACGGTGTACTATTTAATCTACATCATAACCTGAATTCACAGAAAATATAAGCACTAGATACATTACACAATTAAACTGTATGCGCCCCATGGGGGTCGATACACAAAAAGGGAAAAGTAATAACTTCCCAAAATGGAATAAATACAAGTGCAATATTTATGCTATTATGATACATTGTGACTTTACATGGTATAGGATTCTTTTTCTGGCCAGTGGTTAACTTTCTAGACTGCTTTGTAAGTTAGACATAAACTACACAATAGCCGTTCCCTGGTTCCACACCATGCTATGAGAAGTTCCTCCCAAAAATAAAACAACTAACAACCTCCCACAATTCAGTCGTTATAGCGAACACACGTCACTAGTCAGATTTATATCAATAATTTACACTACCGTAGTTCCCCAAAAGTAATGTCAGCTTAAGCTTACCATATAACCCATTGTAAACACTAACAAAACCATGAGGCTCTGAACAGATTAAACATCTGTTAGCTTAGGTTGTTGCCTGCGCTACATTGGCACTGAATAAATTACTAAGAAGTTGTCACACAAAAAAACCCCGCAAGTCACTGCTATCAGTTACATGTACACTAATAATTAAGCATATATGACATGAACAATGTCATCTCACCCCGAGATATCGTATTTTTTAGTGACGCAGTCGAATGTTATGCTCAAAATTGCCTGTGTCTCATTCGGATTATCCTCGGGTCCAGTATGTTAACGAGTGTAAAGACAGTTAAAATTCATCAGGCTATATAGTCCAGAAAGGGACACTAACCTGCCCATCTGCGATCGCGTGCTTTGTGCAGGTGTTCGGGCCACTGCGCTTTCTAGCGTAACCCCGAGTAACATAGACATTAGTCTAGAATCTTCATCAGAGACACCAACATTCCATGTAATTTCTAACGTTACCCAGCTTTCAAAGTGTTGACTGTCTGCGCCGCTCAGCTACATCGGCTAGAGTGGTCAAAACACTATTACGTGTGAGGAACGTCCCCTGGGCTGGCGTACTACAAACAGGCACGCAGGTGTGTCTTATGCAATGTTAACGTATGCTGGATAAGAGCTGTCAACTGAGGACTGAGCAATGAATTTATAATGAGGGGCAGAAGCGAAATCAAAAGCCAGACACGCCTTGGGTGGGGAGGGGGGGACGGGGTTGAGCGGAAAATGATAAGAGTACGGCCGCGATAGAAGAGTTTAAAAAAAAAACAACTTAAGTTCATATGGCCGGTAGGATTAGCAAAATGTAAAGAGTAAGGCCAGGTTAGGGGCTAGGACGGATTGGAAAGATCAAATGTACTGTCATTCCGCTACAGTATCACTCCCTTATCCATATCCAATGCAACTTCTATTTCTTAATATGTCTTACTTAATTATATTCTAATACTGGTGTGCTACCATTTAAAAACTTTCGTCTGTTTTGTAAGCGCATGGTGTTATAGAACACCAGATCAAAACGCCAAGACTAGATTCGAAATGTATAACCTGCGACTTTTCAAGGCATAAGCAGCAAGCAAATAAAAGTGTTCTTCCATCGAAATGTTCATCGTTGTTATTTCATGCCTGTAGAATTGACTTGATCACGATTAATTATGTTGTCAACCTGTGCTTATACATGCAGTATATCATTGCTCCTTTCTGATATTCGTCACGGTAAGCAATGTATTCAGTGTGATTACTTAGTAAGTTGATAAAAGAAAAAAAACAATATGACTATTTTAGCTCAAAATTCTGATGAAGACTTGGAATGGCCACTGAAAAAGAAAGATCAGCTGCAATTCGACGGCACAAACTACGATAAAGCTGTCGTTCGCGCCACGACTGTGGAGTTACACAAATGTCCTTAAGACGTTTCCCTGGATTCTGACACAAAGAACCTTTGAAATGTATTATTGTTGTTTTCCTTAGTTTTATCACGCTGTGTGCTCTATTTTCCTGATGTTGACCTTCAAGGATATATATATCTTACAAAATCTCATTAGAATTCATAAATACTGTACATGTGCCACCCTTCTTTCTTTTGTCCATTTCTTATAAGTGAAGCGTGATAGGAAAAGTATGGTATACGTTTATCTTGTCCATGGAGTGTCTTGTCAGTTTTTGTTTATATTAGACGTCCTCTGTTTGTCCTATCTTCATCTTAGCTGTAGCCTGTTACTGGCAACTGATATTCGAATGTAAATGTCGTGCGTTGGATACTTTTGCGCTTGAATCCTCATATGTGTAAATGTAATCATTTCTGTCTGTGGTGTTTTTTCCCACATCTGTTTCTACTTTATCCCCACATAAGTCTCTTCTGGCCTGAGCAGATGCTTTTCTCCCGCACACTGTCATATGTTCATCTTTCGTTTCTGCTCTTTAAGTCATCTTTAGCTCTGGCACTGGCAACAACGTGCTGGAATAAACACTGCGTTTTTTTGGTTGTTGATCCCGACTGGCAGCGTGGTTAGAGCGTACCCTCTCATAGTACAATTACTGGATGCCGTGATCGAAATCTTACAACGTTAAGCTTCAGTCTACTCAGCTGTTAATTGGTGCCTGAGTTAGGGAAGGCAAAAGCAACAAGGAAGGGAACTGGTCACCCTACTTATTAAAAGGAATTGGGCTTAATCGGTGAAGTCTCTAACACTTCACTTTTCTACGTCAGTTTCAATTAGAGAACTATCTTGACCCACTTTAATTGTTGTTCCTTCGTCAAATCATGTCTTTTGTTAAAGTCGCAGTTTCTCCCGTTCTTTAAACACTTCGGATGTTTTTATTTTATTTCATTAGAAGATTGTTAGGAGCAATATTATGGGGAAATTATAGAAGAACCGCGGGAATGAACATAGAATAAATAGGAAAGACGGAAATAAACACACAAAATATTGTTCTAGGACGTGTTTATAAGTAAGGCCGGCTCCAGAGCGGTGCGGTGACACCGGGCGTCGTCTTGGGGTGGGAGGAAGGGGTCCGCCGAAATTTATTTTAAACAATTTATGTTAATCTCAACAATTAAAATGTTAAAAGGACAATTGAAACTGGATTGTTTGGGAGTTTGAAATAAGAACTATTTTTATGTTTACATTGATTTCGTTTCTTAAATATCTGTTTTTCGATTACTCCATTTCTGAATTATTCCTTTAAAAAAAAAAGAAACAGCGTACTGAACTTCCATCTGTAATTCAACATGAATTTTAAAAAAAAAAACATCATCTAGCAGAAGATTTTAAAAACGTTAGTGTACTTTGTTTTTGTAAATTGCTACGGGGGAACATCACTTTGCAAAATTACATTGTCATCAACTCAATAGCATGAAACTAAATATCGTACGAGAAAAATAAAAAAAGGGGGGGGGGGGAGGGCGCCATCATTAAACTTGTCACTACCTTGAAAAATCCTCAGGGCTGGCTCTGGTTATTAGAAACTATTCCACTGCGTTTCAATAGACTTGATCGCGTGTTGTGTTTATACGTCAGTGCTAGGTTTACCAGATTTCTAGCAATCCTGCTTTTACGTAATGTCGAAGATTTGATTTATCTTATTATCGAATGGGCACTTCCAGGTGCGTACTTCAAGGATTTTGCACCCGAGACGGATCCTTCCTTTAGCACTGTGACAAAAAGACTGAACATGCTCTGTTTTGTGATCTCTCACACCTTCAGCCCTCTGGCAGAATCCTTTCTTTTTCTTCATTTTTCTCACTAATCGCTTTTATTTGACATTAATCATGCCTTTTCATTCGTTATTTTCACTATTCGACTCTTTATGCTGGACATAACATGGTGAAGTCTCTAACACGTCACTCCCCTATGGCAGTATTTGCGACGGGAGTAATTCTTATCTTATTGTGTTACACTCACGCTTCACAAAGACATGTTAAGTCACGCCAGGTTATTAGACGGCCAGCGACAATATTTTATCACAATATCGGTCTGACCATCTTTTCAAGCGACAAGGAGTGTTGAATAGAACCAGAGTTGTTTGTCTGGCAAAACACATGATAACCCGTGCACGAGGCGGAACTTATGACATAAGCGCTTCCGAGTCATCCTTGCTACACCAAAATTACTGTCTGTGTGACACCTGTGGGCAGACAAGAGTGATATAATCGTTTCCGGTCACTTGTTAAAAAAGTAATAATGGATTTCTTACATTTTAGACAATATGAGTCTACAAATGTGTTGGTGAGAGTGTATGCAAGACATCATATTACCATATATTGGAGACGTGACCTTTGGCACAATTTTCCATGTAGGAAATTTTTGGAAAGTGCCACACCCGACCTATTTGAAATGATTGGATCTTTCTGATTAGATTCATAACATCATTGGAGGGAATATAGGCTGACGAATTTCACAGTTTTATTTCTCTGTGATTGCACGCTCGTCAAGACAACATCAGACCTTAGCCAGAGTGAAGAACTAGATCCATAATTCCCATTTGTTAACCGGACCTTTTATTGGAGAACCAAACAAGACTTATAAAGTACAGGAAATCTCTTTCAAATTTTAATAAGGACAACCGGGACTAGGAAAATGAAGAAGCACGGAGTCAGAAGAGGCAATCTATTGTAAAATTAAAAGAAATCCCAGACACGTGTAAGAGAAAAATTCGTCTCTTTTATTCATCTGTGCGACACGTCTGTAGCCAGGATTGGCTTAAGATGTGATTTACATTTCATACTTTATTACTAACATGTGAACTAACATATATATGTATATATTACCATGTGAAGTTTAATGTGTGAAATTCGCTATTGGGTGTCAAAGTCATTTGAGGTTGGCAATCTCAGGGTATAGAATGATGATTTATGAACCACCACTGCACGGGCTGGTGATTGCTTTATTGATAGTTTCGTAAAGAGAACTAAAAGCATAAAGTAGTTCCAGGTTCCCAATGGAGCAGGGAGGGAAAGATGAAAGACATGATGTACATTCTAAGCATAAGACTTACATTTTTAAAGCACTGTAAAAGTCCCTATAAACATATTCCCTTTAAAATTAATGTAAGGTTTCACGCTTTAAACCAGCGTAAGTGTCTATGTGAAAATATTCATTTTAAATTAATAGAAGTTTCAAACTTTTCCACAAGTGTAAATTTAAAGGAAACATAAATGAATTTATATTGTGAACACTTTTCAAACAGCGGAGATGTAAATGAAAACCATATTATATCTGTACGTTTAACCTTTCAATTTAAATGCAATGAAAACCTAAAGCTATTCAGTTTAAATGTAATGGAAGTTTTATCCCGAGGTATTAAATTTAATTCTCATCGAGGGTAAATTCTGACATGGGATGGTAGAATAGAAGAGGGGGGCACATATGTGTTCGGAAAAAATGCCATACTCAGAAGAGCGTTTCGTTTCTATTTCTATTACCAGTTATTGGTGGTACCAGCAGAAAGGACCATTTCTGGCACAAGCAGGGACAAGCGATTTACGCATTAAGACGGCAGACCAGCTTTGAAGATTCTCCTAGACTTTCCTGGGAAACGAGCTTCACCCTACAAACCTTTGCCAGAGACGAGTGACAACAGTGTACCGAAAACCTACCCATCAGGAGGAGGATTAGAATCATCATTGGGAGCTAAGTTAACCTATAGGCTGCCACTTGAACTTTTTATAACCCCACACTACCACCACGAACGTGATGAGTAACTTTTCTTGATTCATAACTATTCAAATTATTTTCCCGTTAAAACCTAAAGTGATTATTACATTTTGTTATTTGTAATGTTACAAATTTAACTTGGATTTAATCTTTTAAATGTACTACATGTTTGTTTCAGTCAAAGTTACTAAACACACACTCTAAACAGAGCTATATATATATATATATATATATATATATATATATATATATATATATATATATATATATATATATATATGTATATATATATATATATATATATATATACATATATATATATGTATGTATATATATATATATGTATGTATATAAATTATAATAATTCTACTGATTCCCGCGGTGGAGCCTTAACGAGCTAGAATAACCATTGCCAATTCTTCATAAAAGTGTCGGCTGATTATAGAATTAACGTGCTTAGCGACAGCCAGCATTGTTTTCGCTTATCTGAATATCTTGTGAACACTCCCATGTGATAGAAGATTTACTACTCTTCTATCCACATTTATGCCAAAAGTAATCATGTGTAAAGATAGACTCAATTGAAGCCTATAATAGCCACTCTTTAGTTTTGGCCACTGCTGGACCACTACTGCAAAGCAGGGGAGGCAATACCTTCACAAGCACCCCATCCCCTATAAATAAGCATTCTGAAAAATACATTATGCTTGCAAGTAGATTTTTAAACAATATAGTACTGTAAAAGTAGTGTCCAAACACTCTACTACTGTCTGTCACCCTGGGCGGACCACCCTCTTGCACGACCCGTAGGACGCCACTGGTGATGTTTTCTCATTTTCAGTTTTACTAGGCTCACTTGTGTCCAGCTTTTGCATGCTGTGGGATTAGTTTTGTCTAAATCTGAACACAGCAAGTGTTATGTAGGGCAAAATAAAGATATCTCTAGTTGGGATGAAAAAAAACGTTGAATAACTGTCACTTGTTTGAATGTTTTCTTTCTTACTATATTGTCACGAAATGGCTTAATAAGAGTCAGTCTGAGTAAAGAGATAAGACACCAGTTTTGAGGAAAGTCTGAGAAGATAGATTAAGATGAGAATTAAAGTGACTGTGAAGGATGAGACTTATAACTTCAAGGGTAAGAACCTAGATTGACTCTCCCTCGCCACCTGTGACTTGTTTTTATAGCTACTGTCTCACCAACTCTTGCTCCAATGGAGATAAGGTTACACTAATTTATATCCACAGACACAACTGTACAGTTAAAGAATACAGGTACAGTATAGTGAAAGACAAACTGATCCAGTGCACATTTTATAGTTTATTAAACAAACAAATCTTTACCACTGCAAAAAAAAAAAAAAAACAATAACGTGCGAGGTCGCACAACCTGAAAAAAAGAACAAATCAATGAAAAACACAATTATCAAATCCCCACCCTCTCTTCCACAACTACACGAAAACAACTAAGGTTAAAGAAATATACCGGGCAGGGGGTCACTAAGTAAGAGCCACCACCACCTGAACTCTACTATTACTAACTAACTACACGGAAGAGTCCCACACACACAAGACTACTCTCCACTAGTTTTCCGTCTGTCCCGTTTAACCAGTCAGATACAGACTTATTAACTAATATGACTAAACTGTCTCAAAGGCTCTCATTCACAACTAACTTATACACCACTAAATCCTACTCCACTGAATTTTGCAGAACTAACTCAGAGGCTCTCCTCCAAGTATTCGCTATCCAACGCTACAGTTCCTTGGGAAAAACAACAAATTCTACTCTCTCTCCTCTCATTCCGTTCAGTGACTTCCTGACGCTCTCGTCTTCGTCTGAAGCTCAGATGCGTTACCTTTTGTCAGGTACCTCCTCCCGTTAGCATTTAGAAAGGTATGATCTCCTTCTCTCCTCTCCAGAATAGCTGATGAAGGGGCCCTTGGTTCCCATATATATATATATATATATATATATATATATATATATATATATATATATATATATATATATATATATATATATATATATATATATATATATAATTTTTTTTTTGCCTCTGGCTGTAGCTTAAGCAATGATGATGGCACTCAATTCTTCACAGAACGACAATTTAATTGGTTCGGATTTTGGCCTACTGCTTTATTGTGGAAGTATGTAAACAATACCAGGCAACGTTGCCTGTTCTGTATTGGGCCGTAAGAGCTAAGAGCTCCGATTTCTAGGCAATTCCACGCTAAGGTATATGTTTCCTCACGTCAGGAGAATTCTTAATGCCTCTCCGTCGAGCAGACATAACTAGGGTGCCCGTGACTTGTCTCGTACCCAGTTTTTTCATTACACTGATATCTCTTGCCTCCGTCTCCAAGAAGGCAAAGTTCGTTGTAGGCTTATAGCTATCTACCACGCAGTGAATCGCTGTAAAACCAAAATAACAACATATATACACAAATTCACAAAATACATAATTAAAACACATTAACAACCAAAGATTTACCGACACCCCGTTTTCCCATACCCGAATAAAACTCCCCAAAATACAAGTTCTCATGCTCTACCCTATTTCTGCCCTCGGGTCAGACTTAACAGCTCACCCCTTCCCCTCTCTTTCACCGACAACAGCTTGTCTCTTATGCTTAACACAGACGCGGGCTGACCTGATTGCCTCAGAGGCCAGTTCGTGACCTAGGCAGCTACACGTAACAACACTGCTTCGCTGTATCCCAATAAAATAACTTTTACCAAATAATTTCCCAGCACTATTCTTATTTTAAAGGCAGCCCATGGAGGGTTATAAAAAATAGCACAATTATTTACACACAAATGCATACACAATAATATCATAATACTTAAACACCCTTCACCACCCGTATCCTTCAGCAACTAACTTAATTACCCATGGCCACTTTAGTTAAACAAAACTCCCGAGTTCATACACTATTATCTTCCACAGTTATCATAATAAGGTCTGGTACTTCCAATATATGTTACACAGTACTACACCAGCCTTAGGTCCTTAATTCATATAGAGATATATCAAATAAAAATACCACCAACTTTTTCTCATAGAACTATATTGGCTATACTTCGTATGATTACCACTGAAACTTACCATACACTGACAGAAGTCAGGTAATTGATGGCAAACTACCGACTAAAAATAAAATTAAACCCCAGAAGAAAGCTTACTCTGACTTGCTAAAATCCTGTAACTAACATTCCTTCACAAGACTTATTAAGACTACATACATACCCAGACTTTTCAGAATATCCACTAACCAGGCAGACTGGGTTTATGTCTGACACTATTCACGGCAATAATAATCCAGGACTTGTGAGCCCCGACTAATAATTTGGCCCTGTATATATAGTGCCAATTTCCAGATGCAAGACAGACGCGGTGAGACATAGCTCTAGAATTCTCTCCCAAAAACCGCATCTACCTCACTTTGACGTAATCTAATGATTAAGCATCATAACATTATCTTAACATCTGACGAATCTTTAACCGTCTTAACATTACCAATCCACAAGCGACGAAGAGTTATTCCCCCTGCTGGAACGGGGGTATCAAAGAAAATAAATTTCCCACGAAGCCCGCTGCCCCGCTGAAAAATGTACGCAATATTTCGTAAACTTATCTGACTGTCTATCAACAAGAATGACTCACCAGCCCACGCTACCACTCTGGTAGGGGTTCACTCTCATCCCCGAAAAAAGTGTGGGGTTGATCCTACAATACTAGAACCATGACAAGAAATGAAAACATCTAAAAATCAGAAACCCGGATAAAAATAAAAGAGAAAAAAAAAAAAAAACAACCTTAATAATAAAACAAGAAAGGGCGGTTAGAAAATAAAAATTAGTCACTTTGCCCCATATATTAATTTAGTTTTTAAAGTCTTTGTCTTTGATTGACGTTCTACAATATTCAAGTTCATTGAACGTGTTAAAATGTGTAGATGTCATTATTTCAGTTGTTGCAAATTAAAATTTCTCCTTTCATTCTTTTGCAGTGAATGCGTATTAACTAGCGATGATGTTAAAAGAAGAATACATAAGGAAACAGGAGCTATCACTGCAGAGAGAAATACAGAGAAATAAAAAAGGGATTAAGTCCAACACAACAATCACAATCTTAAAGTCAGTTGTCAAGGCTGTCATATTGCATGGTTCTGAAACATTGGAGAACATTAAAAAATGATAACGAGAAAAATACATGCTTTCTTAAAAGTTTGCTTTCTTAGAATAACAGGATTAAAGTGGTCTAACAAGACCATTAATCTGGAACTGATTAAAGGAACCAGACAGATGTATTGTGGAACAAGATGTCATAGAAGATACTGGCGTTGAATAGGACACAAAATGAAAAAAACCAGTTGTTAACATTACAAGGCATACCTTGTTCTAAAATCCCCTAAGTAAGGTTAACATATAGCGACCAAAACACATTGACACGGGAATAAGACATAGACACAAACGGGATAAAGAAGACATGTAAAGACGTTGAACAGATGGCACAAAATAGAAAAGCTTGTCGTGTATTAGTCACATGACATTGCTCCCTGGGCAGCTGAAAGAGAATAAAGAATAAACATTTAATTGATTCGAGAGTTCTTATGTACGTATGTACGTACGTGTGTATGTATGTATGTATATATGTATGTAACAGCCCTGATTAACGCTGTATGACTTTATGTAAATTTATTTTATGTTCATTCTAATGATTCTCCTAGATGCCATAATGTATTTTATTACATCATGTCAGTACAAATCAATGTATTGTCTGGAGAATAAAGATTCTGATATGTATGTACGCATGTATGTATGTGTGTGTGTATGTATGTATGTATGTATGTATGTGTGTATGTACGTATGTATGTATGTATGTATGTATGTATGTATGTATGTATGTATGTATGTATGTATGTATGTATGTATGTATGTATGTATGTATGTATGTATGTATGTATGTATGTATGTATGTATGTATGTATGTATGTATGTATGTATGTATGTATGTATGTATGTATGTATGTGTGTATGTACGTCTGCTTCATTGTGGTAACATCCCTCATTAACGCTGTATGCATTGATGTAAATTTAGTTTTATGTAAATTCTAATGATTCTCCTATATGTCTTGTTGTGTTTTATTATATCATGTCAGTACATATCAATGTATTTTCTTGAGAATAAGGATTCTGATATGTATGTATGTATGTGTGTATATACGTATGTATGTAGCTGTGTGTATGTATGTATGTATGTATGTATGTGGTAACAGCCCTCATTAACGCTGTATGAATTTATGTAAATTTACTTTATGTAAATTTTAATGTTTTTCCTATATCCCATGTTGTATTTTATTATATCATGTCAGTACAAATCAATGTATTTTCTGGAGAATAAAGATTCTGATATGTATGCATGCATGCTTAAAGACAAGTGTAAATGCATTTATCTCATATAAGAACTCGCTGTATGGATTCTCGTACCGCTGTCGCACTCTCTGTCTCTGCAGATGTATTCACCATTCATCAACTCTGCTGTCACAGCATATTGTCGTGAGCATGGAAGATTGAGACTGTCTGAGTGTAGACAGACTATGAATGATGTAATGTGAGGGTAGAGAGATAAAGTCACTAATGAAATTATGGGGAGAGATATGACGTCTGAGAGTTGTGAGGCTACTTCTCCACCATACTCCGACAAAGTTTTAAGAGGGTCAATCTCTCACCCGTCCTCCGACGCTACTTAAAATAATCTAATGCAGTAAGGATATACAGCACAACATCAAGTGACAGTTAGAAGAGAAGAGATTCTGAACACAGGATGTATGGATATATATATATATATATATATATATATATATATATATATATATATATATATATATATATATATATATATATATATATATATATATATATATATATATATATATATATATATATATATATATATATATATATATATATATATATATATATATATATATATATATATATATATATATATGTATATATATGTATATATATATGTATATATATGTATGTATATGTATATATATGTATGTATATGTATGTATATGTATGTATATGTATGTATATATATGTGTGTGTTTATTAGAGAAACAAAATCCCAACATAAATCAAAGGGAAATAAATAATGCCTTCGCGATCTCTGAAGGCACGTGCTTCACAACCACAGATAAAATAACAAACCACTACGCTCAATCACTCCAGCAGATGTCTCCGTCTCACACCCACACCGCTACTTCCTTGCTACCACGTTTATCTAGCTAACAGGGGGCCTCACAATTCTTCGGTGATGAAAACGGCCTCTCCAGTCTTGAGCACAATAATCCTGGTATGTAAGTAATCTGCAACAAGGAAAACCTAACACAGTTCCGCTGGATTTCGATATCCAAATGATGTGGAGATAAGCTCCCAGTGGAAACAGTTGTTAACATAATCCAAGCGCGCACACTTTCCAAGGTACGGGTGAAGGAGACGATGCTAGTGCGAATACCCATGCACTAATAATAAATCCGATTAGCAGGACGTTAGAGACCACTACTGGCAAAGATTAAAACGAAGATAGCTGAGGGCTCCCAGGGGGTGCGCCTCTATCTGGTGGATCAACAGTGAAAATACCTGTAGATAATCCACGCTACTCCAGGTTTACTGGCTGTTAATGGGTTGGACAGTGTTGCCGACACTAGTCGATGGCACAGGTTGCGGCCTGTCTGGCTGGATGTTTATATCGTGCTAAAGGCTGTGAGTATTGACACCACGGTAACAGGACCTCAATGGGCCTGACGATATTGCCCGAAGGTTTGAGGGCAAAGGCAACTACCCGTTTGCCCACACGATAAATCAATATATGGCGATACGTATCTGCCGTAGATATTTTGACAATGCAAGGTGCTCCCAATGGGGGTACAGAGAACCGGTACAGGCTGTTGACCACTCTCAAGCAAGGAATACAATTTCCGCACTACAGCTGTTTATAAGCTCTCAACTGTATTGCGTTGTTCTAGCAGCAAAGATTCCTCTAGAGACGACTGGTGAAGATAGGAAGAGACGCCTGGCTTAAATAGTTAGAAAGAGCCAACAGGTGTTCACCGAGCGGTTTTATCAGCCCGCTCGAGATAAAACATACATACGTAAGACTTACGAGAGAGAGTCATCGACTGCCTCGCGAGACGAGGAAATTGACGTAACATTAGCACGCTTTCCCCGTTTTACCAGCGTCCTTCGTTCGTGACGAAAGACGAGGACGGCAAAATAATAAAGGGCAGACAATTTCCCGTGTTCCTCATAAATCAAAGGGACAGGGAACTTACTGTTCTCCCCAGAATTGCTAAGTAAAAGACTTCGGCAAAATGTGCAGCTAGTTGCACGTGCGAAGGGGTGGGACTTAGCTGGCCCATGAAAAATGGGCAGGACCAACGACATAATTAGAGCTATTAGAGTAAAAATGACAGCAAAGTAGGCGTAGACAAGACTCAGAAAGAAAACAGGCAGACCACTCAGATTAAAGGGGCAGACATTTCCAATCGAATCACGACACGTATCTTCTCCTTATCTTATTGTGCTTTCACTCTTTTTAGGTAAGTCGGAGTGGCTAGGAGGTATGGTGTCCGCCTCTAATTCTAAAGGTACTGGGTTCGCTCCCAGTACAGGGACTATAATGAATGGAAATGTTTTTCTGAATAAGTGGTTCCTAATGATGTCATACTCCTCCACCTCCACCCGGTCTCTTGGGTAGTGAGTTTGGATGCATAACCTTCTTAAATAAGGGAAAAAAGGAGAGCATGTGTACAAATTGCACATGTTAAAAATCCTTGGGCAGTAGGAAATCGTAAAGAGTAGGCCATACGGTCGCTGCCCTGATACAATTTAAAAATTAGGAAACCTACCCAGCACAAAAATATTTATACTTTGTGTGATTACAGTATACACACTTTGGGATCCTCGCCGGTGCTACGGAGTTTGTGCACTGTACTGAGATCCTCCTTGTGTGATCTAAAGGAGGAGATCGGAGCACTGATGGAGTTGTCCGCGTGCATTGAAGATGGTCCTTAAAACCAAACTGTCACTCTGCGTCTTCCACTGTGGGGTCCATACTCGTGCCTGATCCCTACGCAGGAGATCAGTTTTTCTTAATGTGTTCCCAGTTTATGCCCACGACAAAAAAGGATACAGTTATGGCATATGCAATACATCGTCCAGCTCCATGGTTCTCAACCTGGGGAGCTTATCTTGGGATACCTCGATAGGTACCAGGGGGTACTTCTTGTGATGTATCAAAAATGGCGAATTGTCATGTGTTTATAAGCAACAATTGATCACCCCACACAGATGTTTATTTCTTTTAAAGAATATTTTCCTGTAAATACGTACATTGAAAATTTCACGTAGATAGCTAACCCTTTATTGCGAAAAAGACGCTTAATAATACATTTTATTTTTAGTCTAACATTTTGGTGATCGTAATTATATTTTGAATTCCAGGACACGTCATGCCGATCTATGCCTACAATAATCTTAGGGGTACTCTAGTACCTTGTCCACCGTCCAGAGGTGTCTTGCGGAAAAAAGGTTGACAACCACTCGTTTATCTCATCCCTTGCACATAGAATATATAATTGATAACGAAACCTGAACTCATTCAAACATTTTGGGTTTCATTCTAATGATCAGACAACACCGTGTTGTGTCACCGTTTTGTGTGCTACAAATTCCAGTGAACATTACACGGTGTCAGGGCTAATAAATGATGTATCACTCTGTTTTATCGCTTATCGCTTGGCCTATAACATTTGCCAGGCGGATTACTCGCTTCTCGTTAATTTGGTTATTTCGATGTCAGGAAAAATGTCGGCCTGGTCACGATATAGATCATGTTATCACCTAGTATAGTTATTGGTCTGCGTCACTAGTTTATGTCATCGCCTAGTATAATTATTAGTCTGCGTCACTAGTTTATGTCATCGCCTTGTATAGTTATTGGTTTGCGTCACTAGTTTATGTTGTTGCCTATTATAGGTATTCAATGGGCGTGTAACAGGATCCTTTACCTTTACCTTTTAGTATAGTTATTGGTGTGCGTTACTAGTTTATGTTGTAGCCTAGTCAAGTTACAGGTCTGCGTCACTAGTTTATGTTGTCGCCTAGTCCAGTTACAGGTCTGCGTCACTAGTTTATGTTATCGCCTTGTATAGTTGTTGGTCTGCGTCACTAGTTTATGTTATCGCCTTGTATAGTTGTTGGTCTGCGTCACTAGTTTATGTTATCGTTTAGCATAGCTATTGGTCTGGGTCACTAGTTTACGTTATCGTCTAGCATAGCTATTGGTCTGGGTCACTAGTTTACGTTATCGCTTAGTATATTTATTGTTCTGTGTCACTAGTTTATGTTGTAGTCTAGTCTAGTTATTGGTCTGCGTCACTAGTTTATGTTGTCGCCTAGTCCAGTTATTGGTCTGCGTCACTAGTTTATGTTATCGCTTAGTATAGTTATTGCTCTGTGTCACTAGTTTATGTTATCGCCTAGCATAGTTATTGGTCTGGGTCACTAGTTTATGTTATCGCTTAGTACAGCTATTGGTCTGGGTCACTAGGTTATGTTATCGCCTAGCATAGTTGATGGTCTGGGTCACTAGTTTATGTTATCGCCTAGCAAAGTTAATGGTCTGCGTAACTAGTTTATGTTATCGTCCTAGTATAGTTATTGGCCTGCATCACTAGTTCGTATTATCGAATAGTATAGTTATTGGTCTGCGTCACTAGCTCATTGTTATTGTTGAACAGAATCGACATCATTGTACTCTGGGCAAACCGATAGGTGCTCAGTCTCCCTCAGTATATGTCGAAGAATGTAAATTCTTACTGTTCTTTTAGCTCGCTGGTTGTATACACAATGGATGCATCTCTCATACGTCCATTTCTGCTAGCCTTACGCATGATGCCAAATTCCAACAGTCTTAACCTTGATGAATCATCTATTGTAGTGTCATTCTCTAAAATTCGATCATTAACTGTTCTCAATGTCACTCCATTATCCATATCCAGTGTTCCCACTATGGAGGCTCTTGATGCTAGTCTCTCAGCCCTCTCATTACCGCATACCCTTGCGTAACCAGGACTGTAGATTCACACCAGCTCCTGCAGACTCGAAGCTTCTGTGAATGTTTTCCATTCATTCCGTAGCCAACCATTTTGAAACTTTCGAAGCATGGACTGAGAGTCTGACACAATGATTACCTCAGAAGGATCGGACCTAGAATTCTATACTTATAAGTGACAGATCGAGTATTTGGGCAACTCTGGAAACTTAAGAGTAAACCCGCATGTTGAAATACAAACTTTGAAAACTTAAGGGACCAGGACTTTAAATATTAGGACTGGATACCTAAGGAATTGGACACCCGTCGTAAGAGAAACTTTCCCAGACCATGTGTTTCGCAGGTTCACCCGTCGTAAAAGGGATTCAAAATTTCCAGACCAAGTGATTCGAGAGCCTAAATTGCTCGTGCCCATTCTAAACTGTGCGAGGAGGTTGTGTATAATCCAATGGGGGTAAGTGTAACATTTATATTACAAATGTGAATTTGACATGTTTTTCTTGCTAAGTAGTTATATATGAGGCTGGCAACCTCATACGAAAATGGTATATTCATAAACCACTACAGCAAGCGCTGGTGATTTCTTCTGGCTAGTCGTGCGTAAAACCGACAGCAGAGGTGACCCCAGACTCCGAAAGGAGCAGTGATGATTGATGGTTACATCACATGTCCCTAAAGTGTATAATATTGTGTGAGATATATGCACTTTGTTAATTGTAACTCAGGCAATTCATTATTCGCGCCGTCCAGACACATTTTACCAGTTTAATACCCGGAAGAATATTGGTGATTTCTAATCATCATCCCTGAGCTACACTGTGTACTCGGGAATTTAATTCTTCTGAGAGATTAACATTAGTGGGTGGACAGCGAGAATGCGCCTGTTAATTGGCAGCCCACAAATGTACTTAGCAGAGGCATTTGTTTTTCAATTTTGTCTAAAAAGTTCATGGAACGCAGCTAGTCGTGAGTGAAACGCAAGGAATCAGCACCAACCGCCTAAATTGGACAATTTGTGTAGAGAAGAGCCATCACCACCGAAGAACTGACGAAAAAACGGCTGCTGGACTCCCTTATATCAGTTAAGTGCTTATAAAAAGGCACCAGCAACCGGACATAATTTTCTGAACTATATCCTCACCCTAAATCTCCGTGAAGAGAAAATTTGATTCCAATATAAAGTTCACCAGCATTTCATTTATACCATTATAATATGAAATTCGCTGATTTAACTCAGCTGGGTGCTTGAATGGGCTAAAAACCATTGCTTAAATCCTTCACAAAAGGCGACGGACAGATATAAGTTAACAAATGTTCAGCGCTAAGCAGCATTGTTCTTGACTTCTGAATTATCTTGTAGAAAAGTCATTACTCTTCTATCTACATCTGTGCCAAGAGTAATCTTATGCGAAGGTAGACACCGTTGACGACTCATTTAGATACTCGTGAGTTTTGGCCATGGTGGGCCACTACTGCAAGGCAGGGGAGGCAATCCGTGACAATATCTATAAAGTCTGTTATCACTATGGAGTTGTTCAAGGAGCACCATATCACGCAGGTCTTGTTGCGATTGACTTTAGAGCCAGTTTCCTCGCACCATTTAGACACCTCCTGTAGTGTCCCATGTATGCTATTAATAATTTCTGGTCGGTCAGAGCCAGTTCTGTAAATGAGTATGTCATCAGCAAAAGCCAATGGTCGTCCCAATCCAGTTGTCTGAATGGTGGCTACTTTTGCTGTATATATATATTAAATAGCATCGATGACAGTGGAGAACCATTGGGTAGCCCCTGGCGAATTGGCATTGGATCTGATGTCCATGTTCCCAAGTAAAAGGCCACTGATCTCTCAGTTAAGGCAGCTGCTGTCCATCTCGTTAGCTAAGTGTTAACACCGCAAGCAGTTACTTACTTACTTACTTAGTCGTTCCCCTTCTACCGTGAGGTGTAGAGGTTTGGAAGAGAGAGCGCCAGACTATCCTATCGGCTGTCTTTCTCCTGGCCTGGTTCCATTCTAGTCCCCGATCCTTCAAAGATTGTCTAATGTTGTCCTCCCAGCGGACTCTGGGTCGTCCTCGGGGTCTGGATCCTTGGCTCTTTGTTTCCCATGCTTGTCGTGGTATCGATCTTCTCCCATTCTGCAGACATGGCCAAACCATCTTAATTGGGACTGTTCTACTTGGGTCTGCAGGGGGTAGGATTTAAGGCCTTGACGTATCGTCTGGTTGCGTACCATGTCTCTTCTTGTTACTTCAACCACCTTCCTCAGATACCTCATTTCTGAGGTTTGGATCTGGCTTTTATGGGTTGTAGTCATTGCCCATGACTCGCATCCGTATGTTAAGACTGGGACATAGGTGGAGCAATATACAGCCATCTTAGTTTTCTTACCAACCTCTCTCTTGCTGAGGAATCCTCGATTTATGGCCTGAAAAAGTCTCCCAGCTGCTGCTTTTCGAGTGGCCAACTCTTCTTTGATGCCTCCCTTTCGGTCTATAATAGCTCCGAGGTATTTAAAGTGGTCGACCTGCTCCAGGACCTGTTCTCCCAGCTTAATCTGATGTTTTCTTTCTTTTCGTGATATCACCATGGATTTTGTTTTAGAGCTGCTTATGACCATCCCTCTCTTCTCCAGCTCTTCCTTCCAGACTTGCAGGTTGGATTGGAGATGTGCCTCTGATTTAGCAATCAGGGCAACATCATCAGCAAATGCCAGCTCCGAAATATAGACCTGTCTCATCTTCCAGTACCCCACTGAATACTTTCTTGTTCTCTCCTTACATGCCTTGATGGCATCATCCATAAGGAGTATGAAGAGGTAAGGTGATAGGATATCACCTTGTCTTACACCAGTGGTGGTCCTGAACTCTTCCGACTTATGGTTTGCTGTCCTCACATAATTTCTGCAAGACTTGTAGAAGCTCTGTATAGCATGAATCAGAGGTGCTGGAATATTCTTCCTTGCCAAACAGTCCCAAAGTTTGCTCCAGGGGACCCTGTCAAACGCCTTTTCCAGATCTATGAAACAAAGATGCATCTCACTCTTATACTCAAGGGCCTTTTCACTCAGCTGTCTGAGTGTGAAGATTAGGTCTTGAGTACTTCGGTTTGCTCGGAATCCGCACTGGACCTCATCCAATTGTGGCTCAGCTAGGCGTCGGAGTCTCTGCTCTAGGATTCTAGAGTAGATTTTACCAGGGACACTGAGAAGGGATATGCCTCTATGGTTTCCACACTGTCGATTGTCACCCTTTTTGAAAATTGGTGCTATGATGGCAATCTCCCAATCCTTTGGTATGGTCTTGTTGTACCACGCTGCCTGTAAAACCCTTAAGAGTAACAGGTCGCCTGATGCTCCCATGAACTTAACCATTTCTGGTGTTATACCATCATGCCCTGCTGCTTTGCCCATCTTGATTTTCTCCGTGCTGCCTTCAGTTCTTCCATCTTTATGTCATCTTCACCATCATTGGTTTTCTCTTCTGTGCTAGTGTTTATCATTTCTGATGCTTCACCATGCTCACCATCCAGGAGTTCTGAGAAATATTCTTTCCATCTTCCCATTACTTCCTTTGGGGCAGTAAGCAATTTGCCTTGCTTTTCCTTTATAAATTTGAGAGGGCATTGTTTTTCCTTCCTCATGTTCTTTAGGGTCTTACAGAACAATTTCTGGTTTTCTTGTGCATCTTTTTCTAGCTTTTCTCCAAATTCTTCCCAGGACTTCTGTTTTGCTGCTAGCACTTTATTCTTTGCTTCTGTTCTGAGTGTCACATATTCTCTATATTTTTCCATTTGTCCTGTTGTGTTTTTAGCTCCTAAGTATTGTTTCCATGCCATTTTCTTCTCTCTTATTTTCTCTTTGACTTCCTCTGTCCACCAAGGTGTCCTCTTTCTCTTGTTCCCAAGTAGGACTTCACCGCATTCTTCTGCAGCAGCTGTCTTTATGATATCCTTGAATTTAATCCAGAAGGTTTCCAAGTCATCAGGTCGTTCTTCTGTGTTGCTCACCGCTGCAGCAATAAGCCCCTGATATCTGGTCTTAATTTCTGGCTCTCTCAGCTTGTAGGTCCTAATGCTCATTTCTCCTGCTCGTTTACTTGGTTTCTTGCGTGATGTTGGGCAGTTCCTAGGCTGAGCAACTCTTTCAGTTGTTCTTTTGATTGTTAGCAGGTAGTGATCACTTCCAATCTCTGGCCCCCTCCAGACTCTAGCATCTCGGACATATTTGAATGAGCTTCTCCGAACAATGGCATAGTCGATCACTGACTTCTCATTCTTTGTTGGTTCACATCTAGTGTATGCATGTATGCGCTTATGGGGGGACTTTGTGTTTGTAATGATCAGATTCTGCTCACTGCAGAATCTAAGGAGTCGCTTTCCATTGTCATTGAGAGTATCTTCTCCATATCTTCCGATAACTCCACCCCATCTAGCATGGTCATTTCCAACTCTGGCATTAAAATCTCCGAGCATAATAACTTCATCTAGGCAGTCATCCACTGTCCTTTGAAGCAGCTCGAAGAATTCCTCCTTGACCTCTGCTCTCTCATCCTCATTTGGCCCATACACTATGACCAGGTTGACTATGGTTTCTCCTTCTTTTAGTTTAACAACCATAATGCGCTCCGAGACAAAGTTCCATCCCTTGATACTATCTTTTTGATTTTGGACCACAATGCAACCCACACCCCTTTAGCTCTTTCAGACATGGGTACACCACTGTAGAGCAGCGTGTTGCCATCGAGATCCATAACTCCTTGTCCTTTTTTCTTTGTTTCCGTTATAGCCAGGATTTCTAGTTTTGCTTTCCTCATCTCTTCCACCAGCTCCTCTTCCTTCCCATTTATACTTCTTGTGTTCCAAGTTCCATAAGTCGTAGTCCGTAGTCCGTTCCAGTTCGTCGCCTTTAGAATCCGTCCGGTTTTCTCTCTTGTGTTGCTAGTAATCGTGATTTAAAGCAAACAGGTGATTGGCCTGTTGTGCCTTTGCATGGTGGAGGGGCTGCCTCCTTGTGACGTACGTCTAGTTTGTCAAGTGAATTTTCCCTGATTTGATGGATGATTAAAGGGACTTTAGCTTTTCATAACATTAGAATCCCTGAACATCAGTATTGTTGTAACTTTTCATCAACGAAGAGTAGCGGCTAGGATCAAAGCAGTCAAGAAGATCCCCAGAACAGAGAAGCAGAAGTTTAGCATCTCCGTACAGACTTGCCCGAAAGATGGAACGCTCAGCGTAGCGGATACGATCTGAGGAATCAGGAAACTCACCGCGAACGAGGCTAGTCTCGCCGGAATTTCACATGCTCGTGCGAGCAGCCTGAAACGAACGTAGATCGGAAGCCAGTCGGGCCAGCGTGGTTAGCATGGCGGCTAAATAACTTCGACTTCCCCTGGGAACTGAAGAGGCGTGAAATTTTCACATGTACCATTTATCTTGCCTTTCTAATAGATAAATACAGAATCTGAAAAGGGCAACGTATCATTCGTTCTGACATAATTCTAAGATTCATTAGCAAATAGTTAAAAATCCCTGCTAGATTTCATCTAAATTGTTGGCTATTGGAGTGAAATTCTTTCTCTGTGCAGACGGTAATTTATACATTAGCTTCGAGTGATCAGTGGTCTAGTTATTTCATATTTAGTTCACTGGATTGTGGTGTAAATTTAACCTTATTAAATAAGCCCATCTTCAAAGTTCTAGTGCCAACTAAATGTTACATCTATAAGTTTATTTCCTAATACAATAGCCGCTTAAGGGAATTATAACTTTAATACAGTTTAGTTCTGTATAAATAGATGTGCTTTCAACTATTAACCTCACGGGGAGTTTTTTCTCTCATGCTTTATTAATTGAAGATGCGAGTGCAGAAAATAGGTAAACTGTAAATGTATCGCGCGTTAGATTTTAATATGATTTTATTGTATTTCATGTTTTTTCTATTGCATCCAGAATGATCTTTTGAACCTCGCATCCCAGCAATTAAGCAGCAATTAAGCAGCAATGAAACATCATTTAAGCAGCAATTAAGCAGCAATGAAACATCATTTAAGCAGCCATTTCGCAGCAATAATATATATCTAGAGTCTTGCCGACTCAGTTCGATTACTCCAGTGACTTATGAACATATTTGAAATTTAATCTTTGTGGCGATCCTGTTGGGGTTCAGCTATCTGAAGTATACAGAAACAAAGTAAACCCAAAGACTATTTTAAAATCCCACTTCATAAAGTCGTTTTTTTATAATTATCAAACTGGAAGAAGAACAGTCAACAGTAGCAATATTTTACTCACTGCTCTATTCGTGAAGGAGAACATAGATTTCCCTGACACTGTCTGTCAAGCATAATCATTGGATTTTACCAACCCCCTGAAGAACTTACCTCAGTGTTTTTTGTAGTTTGTGACATTACTGTAAAAGAAAGTTATCTCCACCAGCTGTGCCAATCTTAGACACCACACCATTCCTCACACCTAGCCAAGTGCCTGTGCCATTCTTTAGGAACTTTATCTAATAAACAAACAGTACCGTTAAACTTCAACGTCCAGCGATTTCGGGACACTTTGTTAACTTCAACAACCCGCTAATCTGGGGCTGTAAACGGAAGAAAATACTTTTTACCTAAGCCAAGGTTAAGTGCTGTTTTTTTATGTATTTCCTATGAAGTGCCAGAATTCACCATTTGGTAAGTCTGTGTGTGTGTGACTGTGTGCTGGCTAGCCAAGTGTTTTTTTTAATGAAAAAAGGAGATTTAATCTTTTTACCCTTATAATTAGTTCAACCTAGTATTAAGGTGTACTGTATTAATTGTACGGGATTTCTCCTAGCGGGATTTATTAGCATTGGTGTCGGCTGGCCCAAAACCCAAACATTTCCCATATTTTGTTATCGTAGTGTGTATTCATATACGTTGTGCGTCAGAATCACCAAATCGGTGTGTGTGCATGAGCGACTGGAACTGACAAACAACTGTTTGTTCAGAAGAGTGGTAGGAATAGTTTTTGAGAGACAAATATTGTCGTAATAAGAGACTGTCCTTACTCTTCCCCAGCTCTTGTGAATCTACTACCTCACTTTCCTAAATCCTTATTCTCACAGAGCCATCACTATCATTCTACACTCTAAAGGACCAATATCCATCAGAACTCTCTCAGATAAAAATTACGACACTCCTTACGGCCGCCATGCAGGCCGCCCTCCTCCTTTTTCATCCGGGCTTGGGACCGGCATTGGCGGAGTTGCAAGCAGTTACACTGTTCATTAATATTGCGAAGTTCACACTGTTATAATCATCCTCTTGGTCAATTGCTACAGCTACTAGAACCCACCGTACACATGATAAGGAACAGTTCCAGCATTAAACCGTGTTATTTTCATGGGCCTATAGCCTCAGAGAGTATCAGGTAGGATCTGTGCATTTTCGAGGCGAATCATTATTTTCCGTGCTACTATCTTTTCTAGTAGTTTATCGTAGACGTTATGCATTGTTATAATTCTATAGCTGCTGAGAAGTGTGGGATCTTTACCGGGTTTAGGAAGTGGCCGTAGGTAACTATGTAGCCAGTCTTCCGGTACCTCAGCATTCAGTATGCTGGTGTTGAAATCACTCACCACATTCTTAATGCCCGTGTCATCGAGCTGTTTAAATGTGGTTATGTCACTAGCTCAAGTTATCGCCTAGTATATTTACTGGTCAGCAACACTAAACTGTCTAAATTAGTTCTTCTAATGATTAAAATCTAATATTATAGATATCTTCTATTTGTTTTGTACCTTCTTCCATATTGTGTATATTGTTAGTGTATATGTATGTGTGTATATTTGTGCCCCCGTGCAGTTCCCGGGGGTCTCTGATGAGATACACACACACGCAAAAATAATAATAATTACGGGTACTGCTCTCTCAGACATGGCAGACAAGAGCAAGTGAATGCTTGATGCAGGCCTCCTGCAAAGGGAAAACCTATTGTTTTGGTTCAGTGGTCCATAAGAAGCGAAAAGGAGAATTATATATGTATGTATGTATGTATGTATGTATGTATGTATGTATGTATGTATGTATGTATGTATGTATGTATGTATGTATGTATGTATGTATGTATGTATGTATGTATGTATGTATGTATGTATGTATGATGCCCATTTAGATAAATGTTACCAACATAAATTTGATAAGTACTATCCATTGACTGCAGAAATTAACGAACTAGGCTACCGTACGCATGTAATCGTACTGATAATTGGTAGTTTGGGTCATGTGCATGCAAAGTGTGTGAGTGGATTAATGTCGCTAGGGTTGCGGAAATTTGAAGCAAAGGTTTTATGTAAATATGTCAGTATTAGTGCAATTATAGGTTCTTACAGAATATGGAAACTTCGATGTAAAAAACACCCATTTTGAATTGCTGGGATGTTTTCCACACAGTCTAAACTCAATTGTGCTCCTCTGTATACTATACCATACGACTATTGTATTTGATGCTATATTTAATATCTCACTCCACTAGCGGTCAAAGTTTTTTTTTTTATGGCAAACAAAATTCTGATAAAACCTCCATGTAAAAACAACCATATTGCTCTACTTGAATGGTATTCCTCACACATTTTGTAAATTTCAATAATTCTCATTTTTGGCAGGGTATACCATATCATTATATGCCAATGTCTTTTAGAAAGCTTAAAATTTTTTTATGTATGTGTAAAACGAAGGTTCGATGTAAAAACACCCACATATAACTACTTGAGACGTCTTCAACACTTTATGTAAATTCTAATGATTCTCCTATTTGCCATGTTGTATCTATTATATCATGTCTGTACATATTAATGTATTTTATGGAGAATAAAGATTCTGATATGTATGTATGTATGTATGTATGTATGTATGTATGTATGTATGTATGTATGTATGTATGTATGTATGTATGTGTATGTATGTATGTATGTATGTATGTATGTATGTATGTATGTATGTATGTATGTATGTATGTATGTATGTATGTATGTATGTATGTATGTATGTATGTATGTATGTATGTATGTATGTATGTATGTATGTATGTATGTATGTATGTATGTATGTATGTATGTATGTATGTATGTATGTATGTATGTATGTATGTATGTATGTATGTATGTATGTATGTATGTATGTATGTATGTATGTATGTATGTATGTATGTATGTATGTATGTATGTATGTATGTATGTATGTATGTATGTATGTATGTATGTATGTATGTATGTATGTATGTATGTATGTATGTATGTATGTATGTATGTATGTATGTATGTATGTATGTATGTATGTATGTATGTATGTATGTATGTATGTATGTATGTATGTATGTATGTATGTATGTATGTATGTATGTATGTATGTATGTATGTATGTATGTATGTATGTATGTATGTATGTATGTATGTATGTATGTATGTATGTATGTATGTATGTATGTATGTATGTATGTATGTATGTATGTATGTATGTATGTATGTATGTATGTATGTATGTATGTATGTATGTATGTATGTATGTATGTATGTATGTATGTTTGTATGTTTGTATGTATGTATGAATGTGGTAACGCCCCCATTAACGCTGCATGAATTTATGTAAATTTACTTTATGTAAGTTCTAATGACTCTCCTATATGCCAAGTTGTATTTTATTATATGATGTCAGTACATATCAATGTATTTTCTGGAGAATAAAGATTCTGATATGTTTATGAGAAAGTGAAACATATGATATATGATACTGACATAACAAGAGGTAAAGAAATAATAGTTAAACCATCTCTCTTTTCATTTCATTTAAATCTCAAGCAGTAAAACCCTATTTAACAATAATCAATCAAAGTAGTAAAACCTCTTTTCTAGTGGAAGTATCAATACCATGTGGTGCCCATTTAGATAAATGTTAGGAACATAAATTTGATAAGTACTCTCCCCTAAGCGCGGAAATTATCTGATTAGGATATCGTGCATTTGTTATCGGACCGATAACACTAGTCAACAACCAAAATGTACCAGAAATGAAAATAGCTGATCTTAACTAATTTTGGTGTGCTGAAAACGAAAATGACATTAAAAAATGTTGATTGGCTCTAGTTTTCAAGATATATGCTACTAGTTTATTTAATTACGGTAAATTTATATATATATGACGCAACTGTTGTGGGCGATTGCATAATTTTTTCTAATGACCAATAAAAATGTTACTAGAAGTTGATGATGCAATCCTACCTATGATTACATCACCTTTGTGTATAAATACCTTATCTCTGATAAAATTTTGCCATTAGTTAGTGCATTTGTCCTTATCAAAAGTATCGTAGTTAGAAATGCCAGAAGGCGTACAGTTTGTATTTTGGCTGCAGAATAGGAGATCAAGATAAGAGCTGGGTGCCACACATATGCTGCAATACATGTGCAGCACATCTTAAACTGTGGTTGACTGGCAAAAGGCAAGCTATGCCTTTTGCAGTCCCAATGATTTGGAGAGAGCCCACTGATTATCTCAACAACTGTTACTTTTGCATGGTCCCTCCAATTGGGAAAGGCATATCAAAGAAGAAAAAATGGACTGGAATATCCAAACATCCCCTCTGCAATACTTCCGGTACCACATGGCGATGACCTACCAGTTCCCAAAGTGCCAGAATCCTTTTCAGCTGCTTCCACTGATGAAGAGGACATTGGTGGTCCTGAACCATCAACCTCAAGTGACACAGATTTTGAGCAAACTACATCCACTAACCCAAGTAGAACTGAATGATCTTGTAAGAGATCTGAATTTACCGAAGAACAAGGTGGAGCTTTTGGGTTCCAGATTGCAACAGTGGAATCTCCTGGCAGAAGATGTTACAATTTCCGTGTATAGGAACCGCCAGAAGCCGCTTATTACATTCTTTTTCAAAGAGGGTGACCTTTCTGCGTGCCACAACATTTCTGGTTTAATGGCAGCCCTCAAAATCAATTACAAGTCTTAAAGCTGTTTTGTTGAATAATGGTAATGTGTTACCGTCAATTCCAGTTGGTCACGCAGTTCATATGAAAGAAACTTATGAAAACATTAAGCAGCTTTTGAAGTGTATAAACTACGATCATCATCATTGGTCACTTTGCGGTGACTTAAAAGTGGTCGCTCTTTTGCTTGGACTACAGGGTGGATACACCAAGTACTGTTGCTTTCTCTGTGAGTGGGATAGCCGTGCACGAAGTGACCATTACATCAGAAGACATTGGCCAATCAGGCAGTCATTGCAGCCTGCAGTAAGAACGTTGAGAACCCAGCAGTTGTCGACACCAGCAAGATTTTGTTGCCACCCTTGCACATTAAGCTGGGTCTCATGAAAAACTTTGTCAAGGCAATGGAGAAAACAGATGAGGCTTTCAAATACCTCATCAGAAAATTTCCAAGACTGAGTGAAGCTAAAATAAGAGAGGGAGTATTTGTTGGTCCCCAAATTCGAAAACTTCTTCATGATGACGAGTTTCTTTGCGTGTTGCATGGCAAGGAAAAAGCAGCATGGCTAGCATTTAAGTCAGTGGTGGACAATTTTCTTGGAAACAACAGATCTGATAATTACAATGAAATTGTAGAAAATCTCCTTCAGAAGTATAAGAGTCTTGGCTGCAACATGTCTTTGAAAATTCATTTTCTGGATTCTCATCTGGATTTCTTTATGTCAAACTGTGGAGCGGTCAGTGATGAGCATGGTGAACGATTTCACCAGGACATTGCTGCTATGGAGACAAGGTATCAAGGCAATTGGAGCCCTTCAATGCTTGTTGATTACTGTTGGACTGTGACAAGAGACACCTCATCGATTGACTACAAGAAGCAAGCAAAGAGAGCTCGAACAGCGACTGAATAATGACGGAATGGGTTCAAATGTGCCTTTTTAAAGCATGATATGTGAACTTTAAATAATGTTTTTATTTTTTCTATCATTTTATGTTAAAATATCAATTAATTGAGTATGTAACCACAATTTTTATAATGCTAAAGTAGAAAGACTAGCTGTTTAGCCCAGAGAAGTAAACAAGCATACATTATTTGTATTACTGTAATGTAAATTCATCATTTAAAAAAAAACCAGAGCCAATTGGTGAATTTCATTATGATATTTGAAATCAGCATGTCAAAATCAATAAGAAATGGTACATTTAATTTCTGGTACAAAAAACTTTTAAAAATTTGTGGACTAGTGTAATTGGTAGTTTAGGACATGTGCATGCAAAGTGTGTGAGTGGATTTATTGTGACCGCGCTGCTGTTACTGTTTACTGTGTGTTATCTCACTAGGTGGCAGATGGCAGGCCTAGTGACGTAATTTAAGTTTATAACTTCTCTCTTTATCTTCCTTCTTTCTCTCTGAGATATCTTCCAAGTTATTTAGTTGATATCATTACTGGCCATCTCCGCCAGAGGTGTAAATTCTTGGATGATACTATAATCCTTTTCTTGTATACTTCAGGTTCGTTCAGTTCCTTCTTTGATGTTAAAGTGACTTCCTATAGTGGTTAGTTTAAATGTACATGGCATACGATCAGCAACTCATAAAGATGGAATCAAATTCATTCTGTTCCGTAAAACAAACTTTTAAGAACTTAATAAAACTACATGTATAATAAGTCATTCAAATGATAGATTCTCATAGAAGCCTCTATTGGGTCTTAGTACTTCAGGTTAACTCATACTTGAATTCTATGTCTTGTAACTTCCGTATTCCTCTTTAACTTATTCTATTCTCCTGTAGTCTTCCTTAGTCTTCCCAAAACCTGCTCCTATTTCCTCATATACCAATGCTCTTTATTAGCATTCTATACTTTATTGGTTACTTAAATATCTTCCTCGACGAACTGGTCAAACAGGTCTCTATAACTGCTCCTAGCAACAAAATTCATCTCACGCATAAAACAATTGTATGTACACCATTCTGATACTTACTAGTGAGAGAGCATATTTGAAATTCTTCTATAAAAGTCGACATTCACGTTTTCTCGATAATCATGTACAATACTGGACACTTCGAAACTTGTTCAATCAATATGACTCCTCTATAATATCTCTAGTTTCCTTCAAATGTTTACAGCCTTTTGATACTTTACAGATAGTCGTTATATGCTCATAACCACCCGTTTTCTTGGTACATAGTCGTAAAGTACTCATACTGAAGTGACAAATCGTGCTTTTGCAAGATTCTCCTGTAAACAAAATTCTATTCTGTGCAAAATATAATCTCAGTTCAAAACTACAAAAAAAAAAACAGCATAAGCGCTGATCTCCTTTCAGAAATACACCTTAACTGTGAACTACAGAATCAAATACTATCTCCCGATAGAATAACACTGGCTAGTGATGGCTGGACATCTAAACATATTCACATAAACCCTATCTGTAAAACCACAGAAGGTTCATCTTGTCCGCACAGCGATCACACCTTCTTCCTGAAGCACAACTCAGGACTCACTGTCATCTCTGGTCATTTCGCGCAGTATGTTTTTCTCGCCACTCTTCTGATTCGCTGACCCAAATCTTTTTACTTAAATTTATTGGTCAAGATTTTTTTTTCTTGTTTTCGAATTTTCTATTTACAACTCAAGATAATCACTCACTATTAATTAACATGAGCCGGTATTCTGAACCGTTGTCAGTTAGCAATATTATTATTTTCATTCATTATTTTCTCTTGTGAGCTGTCCTATCTGTTTATCTCACCTTAACAATAGCATGAATAATGCTTGGGCAAACCCCACGGTGACATAAAACCCGCGCCTCACAAATGTATCCCGTGGGGAGACATTTGCGTTCTATCAACAACTATCTAGTCTCTAATTAACGTACTATCTTATACCTGCTCCCTTACATATACATTTACAAACTATGAGTTCTAATATGGAAAGTCACACAAAAATAAAACCATAAATATATAGTGAACGACATGTGTCGCTAATCAAGTCAGAATTTGATGTGCTCTACTGATCTTAGCCTTGGGTGCACAGTTGAAGTTGTTAATTCTGTCTGAAACTATAGACGTCATATACATGTGTACAGAACCTCATAAAATATAGATCATCTTTCTGGCTAAAGTTAATGTCAATGTGACTACGTGGCTGTGTCATCATTATCATCTCTGAAGTAATCACATATGATATCTTTATTAATTCTTCTACTAAGTCCAAACTATGATTACTGCTCAGAGCAGCACTACTGCGAAGCATGTCGCGTTCCTGGTGTCGCTATATAGTCAGCGCAATGGTAACTGGGGTACATCCTTTGTGGGTGGTGAAGGGGGAAAAGGTATGAGATGTGTCGTGGGAATGTTCACCATTAGTGCATCTTGTGCACTTTTTTCTAACCTGTATATGGTTAAGAGGAATTTCTTACATTTCTATGACTTGGCTATGCTTATTTCATATCTCTTATTTTCTTTTTCCTCTTTTGCCAATTTAAATGTTCATATAACTGGAATCGATACATTATACAAACAAATATGATAATAATACTATCAATACAAACAGTAATTATCAGTCTTGATCCACTGGTGTACTGAATCCGATTCCTTGGGAAGTACATTGACAAGCTCTGTGAGTTTACCTGGAATAAGTCTACATAATCAGGACTCTGTGTTTCCCTAGATTACAGTCTGATTATTTCTTTTTATTTTTCAGAGCTCTATACTCTCGTCCCTTAAAGAGTTACATAAGTAATGTGAGTGTCCAAGAGTCCAATAAATCAACTAACTTAAGCACTGGTTAAAAAATATAGTGACTTAGTGATAGGTACTATGTAAATAAAGTACCTATACGCACTGTACTGGGGAAGTGCTGCGATTAGTACTTTAGCTGGGGGAATACTTTACGATGATTACACTGCCTGCATCAATTTTGAAAATTCTTTTGCAAGCTCTAACCGTGTGATTTCTCTACTGGAGAGATGACTGTCTTAATGTGACGAAGTTGGTATCGATTGTGTTGTTGTGTTACAGTCGCTCTGCAGGAGAAAGAGGGCGAGTGAATATTTGGACGATGTTGTAAAACTGGAATCGGCTTGTGAACTGGGCGATGATTTCTTCTGAACTTGGCTCGCAATGCTCTTGTGGTAGACGTAATAGCTTCGCCTGTGGCGACGAATCTCCTGATGACGGGCGGTAAGGGCGCTTGGTAGCTGTACGTATCTCAGTGTTGGTAGTATCATCCATACAATCGATATCGCTTTCATTTCGTTGTGTTGTCTCAAGTTCTGACTCATAAGGTGCTAAAGGCTTGTCAACAATGTTCTTTTCGCTGTGTATCTCATCGGAAGGTCGCAATACTTGAATGTTTGTATGACCTTCTGTAGGGCTCCGAGTATGGTGTGTTATGTTGTTTCTTGTTGCTTGCAAGGGCCTGTCATCTTCGCTGTCCCAGCTGGAATGTGAAGGCTGGTGTGTGGGTTGTTGCTGACTTGGAATTAGCGCTTGTACTCCTTGACTGCCATAGTATGTTTGACTCGTTATGGAAGGATGGGGTTCGTTCTCATTCACCGATACTGGTGTGCTGCTATCTCTATCGTGTAAAAGATTGTCTCGAGATACTAACCTCTCTCTTAATTCCACCGGCGGAATGTCATCTTCGTCTTCTAACGTGTCTCTACAACGATTTAATCGATGTATAGCATCCTGTAGTTGATTTGGGGTTTTACACTGTTCTGTGTGAATATCAAGATCATCATCCGTATCGATTTCACTGTGTGAGGTGGTTGACGTCTCTGTGGAATTGTAGTCATTCAATGTGGCTTTTCGTACTGGTCTGCCTTTCGATAAAGCTGGTGGTGCTATCGGGCGATGATTATCTTTCTTCATTTGTGCTGCATGAGCTTTGGTGACTATGTTCTTCTCTGGATATCTGGGTTCATATCTTCGACAGAATAGTTTGTTTGCGTGTCTCGTATTGGGTTTCTGCCATGGAGTATGCTCTACATCTGTTCTACGATTGTTACTTCTGCTCTCTCGTTCACTACGGCAGTATTCGAAGGGTTTTGGATATCTTGATTCATATCTTCGATACAGTGGTTTGATATATGCCCTTATTCCATCGTCTGTTGTTATTAAACAAGTTTGTTGGTCAATTGTTGTAACATTTTGTACGTCGCATATCTTTCGTTGTTTGATTCCGTTGATAAGGTTTCTGACTGCCATGCGACAAGCTCTTTTATTAAGACTATTCCGGTGGCGTTGTTGTATCTGTTGTTGTTGTTGTTCTTGTTGTTGATACAGTAGATCCGAATGCGATGTAGCCATGTTGTCACTAAGAAAGACTGGTCTCGGCGCCAATTCAAAGTATCATGTATAATAAGTCTGATGACAGATACAGAGTTCTCATAGAAGCCTCTATTTGATCTTAGTACTTCAGGTTAACTCATACTTGAATTCTATGTCTTGTAACTTCCGTATTCCTCTTTAACTTATTCTATTCTCCTGTAGTCTTCCTTAGTCTTCCCAAAACCTGCACCTATTTCCTCATATACCAATGCTCTTTATTAGCATTCCATACTTTATTTGCTACTTAAATATCTTCCTCGACGAACTGGTCAGACAGGTCTCTATAACTGCTCCTAGCAACAAAATTCATCTCACGCATAAAACAATTGTATGTACACCATTCTGATACTTACTAGTGAGAGAGCATGTTTGGAATTCTTCTATAAAAGTCGACATTCACTTTTTCTTGATAATCATGTACAATACTGGACACTTCGAAACTTGTTCAATCAATGTAAACAAAAGATTTATGTGCTAAACCATTCTGTGCAAAATATAATCTCAGTTCAAAACTACAAAAAAAAAACAGCATAAGCGCTGATCTCCTTTCAGAAATACACCTTAACTGTGAACTACAGAATCAAATACTATCTCCCGATAGAATAACACTGGCTAGTGATGGCTGGACATCTAAACATATTCACATAAACCCTATCTGTAAAACCACCGAAGGTTCATCTTGTCCGCACAGCGATCACACCTTCTTCCTGAAGCACAACTCAGGACTCACTGTCATTTAATGACCTCTGGTCATTTCGCGTGGTGTGTTTTTCTCGCCACTCTTCTGATTCACTGACCCAAATCTTTTTACTTAAATTTATTGGCCAAGCCTTTTTTTTCTTGTTCTCGAACTTTCTATTTACAACTCAAGATAATCAATCACTATTAATTAACATGAACCGGTATTCTGAACCGTTGTCAGTTAGCAATATTATTATTTTCATTCATTATTTTCTCTTGTGAGCTGTCCTAACTGTTTATCTCACCTTAACAATAGCATGAATAATGCTTGGGCAAACCCCATGGTGACATTATGTCTTTGGGAATGAGGAAATTTGAAGCCATAGTTTTACGTAAATACCTTAGCAACAGTGCAATCATATATGTTCGTACAGGATATAGATGTTTCGATGTAAAAAATACTCATATTAACATAATGGAGAATTTTATCATACTATACGATATGGTGCATTGTTATATCACACTGTTATTGTATTTAATGTTTCACACCACAAAAAAGTTAATATTTATTATGGAGAATAAAAATGATAGCATGTATATAGAGAATAGGAACATATTCGATATAAAATACAAACACTCGCACACAACAGAAATATTGAACTACATGAGACGCCATCATTTTGACAAGGTCCACTGGAGCAAACATTGGGACTGTTTGGCAAGGAAAAACATTCCAGCACCTCTGATTCATGCTATACAGAGCTTCTACAAGTCCTTCAGAAATTATGCGAGGACGACAAACCATAAGTCAGAAGAGTTAAGGACCACCACTGATGTAAGAGGAGCTGATATCCTGTCACCTTATCTTTTCATACTCCTCATGGATCATGTCATCAAGGCATGTGGGGAGAGGACAGGAAAGTATTCAGAGCTGGCATTTGCTGATGATGTTACCCTGATTGCACATCTTCAATGCAGCCTGCAAGTCTGGAAGAAAGAACTGGAGAAGAGAAGGATGGTCACGAGCAGCACTAAAACAAAAACCATGGTGATATCACGTGAGTAAAGAAGGCATCAGATTAAGCTGGGAGCATGTCCTGGAGCATGTCAACCACTTTAAATACCTCGGAGCTGTCATGGACCAGAAGGGAGGTATCAAAAAAGAATTGGCTATCCGAAGAGCAGTAGCTGGGAGGCTATTTCAGGCCATAAATCGAGGATTCCTCAGCAAAAGAAGTTGGCAAGAAGACGAAGATGGGTGTAACCGCTCCACCTATGTCCCAGTCCTGACGTATGGATGCAAGTCATGGGCAATGACTACAATCCATAAAAGCCAGATCCAAACCTCAGAAATGAGGTATCTGAGGAAGGTGATTGAAGTAACATGAAGAGACATGGTCCGAGACCAGACGATACGTCAATGCCTAAAAACCCAACACTGGCAGGCTCAAGTAGAACAGTCCCGACTAAGATGGTTTGGCAATGTCTGCAGAATTGGAGGAGATCGGCTACCACGACAAGGATGGGAAACTAAGAGCCAGGGTTCCAGACCTAAAGGACGACTCAAAGTCCTCTGGGAGGACAACATTAGACAAACTTTGAAGGACTGTCGTAGATGTTTTAAAGATAGGTATAGGGAGTTATTAGGCCAAGTCTGAGCAGAGGTGCTAATGGTAAATAGGTGAGAATAAAGGTGTAAGAAATAGCTTCCATGAGTAAATAGTTTAATTAAGGGTAGAATCTGTCTCTGGATTGAGAAGATACTCTAATCCAGCCTATCTTTACGACTGTAATTTCTTATTACACAGTACTACTCTCCATACAGGTAAACTATACGTTAACCACTCACATACTCACAATTATGCGACAAACAGTACGCACAAACGTGGAAAACTATGGATAAATGGGTAGGGGTCTGACTGACACACTAAGTTAGGTTTTTGTTACGTTTGTTATCACTTAAACTTCACGACATCAAACGTTTATATATATCAATATAAGCATGTTACACACATAGGAAAATAACCCAATAATACCCTCCTCCCTTGTTGAGAAAAAAAGAAGGACCCCAAAGGGAGTTAATAACCCAAAGGGTCAAAAATTAGCACTAGGGTATTGAATAGACAGTACAGAAAGAACAAGTCCCACTACAATGCTATCCAGTAACAAAAATATTACACAATAGTAAAAAAAAAGAACAGAAGTTTGCAAGTACAATGTTTCCTGTAACAAATGAAAAATATTTCACTCTTTCTCTCCTTCTCTGTTATACTTGGCCACTCATTCGCTCCTTACCTACTCTGGTGAAAACAATTGGTTTTGACAAATATTCCAGGAATGTGCCTATAAAGTCCAGTAATTGGTGTCATCCGAATCGGGCCCCAGTTCCTCCGATATTAATTAAACTTTACACGGGGAACGCCTAATTGGTGATAGGTTTCTGGATACACAAGTTTGTCCCCTAGGTTGGTTAATGCCGGAACTCTCTGAGATAAGTCATTCCCAGTAAACAGCAGGAAAATATATGATTGCAAAAATAAACTAATGTCAATTCTGATGATGATGATACTCCTATCGGTTTGCTCTGGGTGAGTACCGATTATGAACAGCGTCTTATCCTGGGTAAATTCCACATGGGTAAACGACTGTCGGAAATCGTGAAAGATTGTTAAGTATATGGCTACAACGGGCTGATAAAATTGTCCACGTATAGTCTATAACGCCATCGTTATAAAAATCTGAGCTGTATTAATCAAATATCTTTCTGTCCTTCCTTAGCCACACACATCAGGCACACATTAAAGTGCAGTCAGTACATAATCTGACAATGAAATAGTAAATGTCGAACATTGGTCTAGAGCTCATAGGCACACATCCATCCTCTTCGAAATACACCAGCCGATAGAGAGAGCGAACGTTAACCGTTAGCCTTCAGCAGCAGACATCGCACACGTCATATTATAATTAAATATACGTCACAATTTTAATCAATGGTGCGCTTTCACAATCGGTGCGTTTTCGTGCTCTCCTCAGTTGGGCACTGCGATGACTTAACAAGCCTGTGCAAAGTGAGTGGTAACACAGTGGCCTGTCCCTAGAGTATCTAATGTGGGTCTTCCAAGGTGTCTACCTTCGCACAAGATTACTCTTGGCAGAGTTGTAGATAGAAGGATAATGATGCTTCTACCTCAAGGGTGTTTTCTCAAGATATTCAGAAAGAAAGAACATTGCTGAATGATTCCCAGCAATGCTAACTTCAGTATCTGCCGTCAACATTTGTAAAGGATTGTCTTATAATTAGCTCGTTCAAGCCCCCAGCTGAGTTAATTCAGCGAATTTCCTCTTATTATTATTGTATAGCTCTGGTTAAGTGTATTTAAGAAATTGTCTGAGACATACGGATGTAGTATATTCAAAACGATTAAATCAAATTTAGATTTGTCTTTATACAAGTATGGTAAACGAGCGTCAAAGCCTTATCGGTCTATCTTTTCTTACATCTTTCTTATTTATTTTCTCCCACATTGTGCTATTTCATTCCTCATTTTGCTATTTCTTCGCTGTTCATGTAATCTTCTAATCACGCTTGGACTTTAAACTGTAATCTTTACTACTCGTGACTCGTATCAAAAGTGTAACTTTAGACCCCTTTGATTTACTCTTACACTTTGCGTAATTGTGCTGACCCCACATTGCCTTTGAGGAATCGGGTGAAACCCCAGCTTAGACTTTAGAAAACATTCTTTGATAACTAGTTATTGTGGAAATAATTGTCACACATACCAGCTTGGAATATTATTATTTTGAGAGACACCAGGTGGACATCTTTTCAGGGCTAAGCCGTTGTTTAAACAAACCATGGTCCCAGTCGCGCGCAATACAATAGACCCCGGCGACAATAGACCCCGGCGACAATGACCTCGGGACGGGCACAAGATTGTTGCCAGATAAGAAAACAGAGCACGGGATAATGAACCGAGGGAACCAAGGGCACCGCCAGCAGCATAGAACAAAGCTGACACGCAGGTCGATAGCCAGACATAGAACGCTATGACAGTTAGAAGGCGGAGGACATTTTTGCATTGGCCAGCCAATTATCTAAACACCTGTTTGTCAGGCAAGCCAGGCAACGAAAGTTGGTCGCGAATTGCCAACCCACTTTTAGACTGACAGGGGATAAGTTAGATCCAAGGCATGAGCAACCAGATGGCCTCTTAACTATTTTGTGGAGGCGGAGTTTTACGTCACAGGCAATATTTGGGAACATATGGGCGTTTTATGAATATAATGTACCGCGCAGTTCGCTAGATATCAGTCCAGTTTTCAGCATTGTGGTGTAGAGAAAAATCCGTAACGCCTTGCCTTAATACACGTGTTTATTCTTGAGTGGATATTGAATTCATATATGGCATTTATGGTGTTCTTACAGGAGTTTGCAAAGGGAAACAGGTTAGTGTATCTTTTGAGAACTATTAATATACTTTCTTAGTTTTAGTAAGATCACTTTCGCCCTTAGCATCAAAGCTACATGTGCGGAAGCCAGTTTTCCAATTAATCCTTTCTATAAATGATTAATTAAATCAGAAGATTTCCTATAAGATGACAGGAGGTAATTGATTGTCCTACTGCACCTTCATCTGAATTGTTAGATCATCCCTACAGACTTACACGCGGACACACTCCCAGGCACAATATATTTAACACTTATCATCTCATGTCAAGCATAATTACTATGGAATTGAAATCATCCTTAGTAAGGAGTAGTATAAATGAAAGTTAACCAGTGATATTAAGTGTGAAAACTTACGAGGACTATTGTGTGTCTTTAGTCCATAAGAAGTCTGAGTCTGCACGCTACGTGTTTTACATCTAACCAGAAAGAAGCTTTCAAAGAGGACATTTGAATAGCAGAATTCACCGTATGACATCCTTTATTCCTCAATTAAAATGAATATTTCTTGCCCAAGATTAAGACGGTGGACGCAGCATTTTTTAGTCACCTTATATCACGTGCGCACAAGTTCAGTACATATTTAAATCAAGTTTAAATCACTCGAAAGCTTACTACATCAGTCAAGCTAAATCTAACCGGTTGATTCTCATAGTTATATCAAGTTCTGCCCCACCGAAAGCTTACTACATGAATCAATCTAAAGCTCACAGTTGATTACTGTTCAAAAATCAAGTCCAGCTCCATCCAAAGCTTACCCTCTGAAGTCAAGATAAAGAGCTCAAAAGTTGATTCTCATATTTATACCAAATGCAACACACTCTTAAGCGCATTCTATAAGCAGACTCCATAGTCACAAGTTTAGTCGGATATACAGATATCAAGTGCAGCTTACTCCAAAGTATATTTCATGAATTCCGATTACATACTCAAGTTAATGAGCATACATATCAAGAATATTTCGTGAAGATATCCAGTCTGGCAAGTACCCTTCAGAGATTAGACAACAGACATTTTTCATACGACAACTGTTAACTGTTGGTCAATGCTACAGAGATATTGTCAAACAGTCAAGGACTGTATATCATCAACGTTCTCAGTACAACAAAAGTTTTCATCAGAACGTCCTTGACTTAGAGATAACCAACTCGACATAACTTAAAAGAACTTCGGACATTCTATGCATTCTTGTGAATCATCCTACCCGAGAGAAGCATTTAGAGACAGACGGTGTCGTGCGGATAGGTTGTGAGTTATTTTTTGCCCGTCTGAGTAGAGTGAATGGTGATAGGTACGTGAGAAAAAGGTGTGAGAAATAGATTTCACGGGTGGTAGTTTCAGGGAAAAGATATGTATCTGGAAGGAGTAAATGTATATATTCCAGCCTATCTATACGACTGTAATTTAGTACAAGACAACTTTGCCCTCCTCATACATATAAATATATGTCTAACTACACACATACACAACTATGTGACAACAAGACACACAAACGTGAAAAACTACGGTTGATTGGGTATGGGTCTGACCAACACACAAAGTTAAGTTTCTTTGTTGTTTATTATCATTTAAACTTGACAACACCAAATATCTCAAGAGAAATCAAATAAAATCAGATTTACATACATATGAAATAGCAGAATAAATGCGCCCTCCCCCTAGGGAGAAAAGAACCCAAAAGTTAATAACCCAAAGGTCGAAGGTTAGCACTATGTTACAGAGTAGACAGTAAAGTAACCAAGTTCCTACTATATGCTACCCAGTAAAGTAAACAAGTTTAAGCAGTTCCAATGTTGGTAAATTCCCTGAAACAAAGAAAAATATTCATGCACCCTTTTTATACAGTGGCCACTCAATCACTCTTACCTAATCATGGTGATATCCCTTGGAAATACAATGATCCTTGAATATACAAATTGTCAGGGTCACTTCCCAAATTGGCCCCAGTCCATCCTGTAACAAAGACTAGTGAGGAACGCCGAATCTGGTGTGGGTTTTTCCTGGATGAACAAAATGTCACCGCCAATAATTGATTTAGGAGCGTGCTCTTGGGGTTCACAGTTAAAAGAGAAAAATACTTCTAGCACTGGGAAACATCTGGTTGCTAAAAAATGTTACAAATGATGATGATGATGATCCTATCGGACAACTCTATGTTAGAGCGCCGATTCTGAAACAGCGTAAATTCCTGAATGCTTTGCTTGAATATGACTGTCAAAAGTCGGGAATAAATGTTAATGTTTTTACACCCCAGTGGGTTGAAAACATTGAAAAAATATTGCTGGGTTTGGTAAGTCCAGTTAAATTACTTTTAGTGTCAGAACTGTTCTCCTGTATAACGAAAAGACTGCTGGACGCTCTTGATCAGGTCTGCTAGAATAAAAAAAAACATTTATGGAAAAATGCTACTATTATATATATATATATATATATATATATATATATATATATATATATATATATATATATATATTTATATACTATTATATATTATCCATATCGTCAGTCCTGATATAAAGTATAAAAATCAGAATGAAAAATCCCCACGAATGGTAATAACACATTTCTACAGAATGGTTTTAGAACTGCGTGCTTAGAGTATTCAAAAATTCTGAGCGACAACTGAAAGCAGGTTTAAGAACGCACAGTTTATATATAATTTTATTTCTCTGATCTATAGATGTTGTTAATTTTCGCGTTACTGTGTGTAACGAAGAATCAGAAACAAGAGTTCCCAGAATAAAAGTTTATCATCAAAAGACTTACATCCGTGTAACGGGGTTCTCTGTACGAATGACCGTTTCTGAAGATCAAAGGGCCCAGGAGTTTCTGACTTCCCTTGAGTACGAACTTCAAAGGGTCTGAGGTTTTCACGTGCGGTCTGTCAGGTATCGTATGATTGACAGATAAGCTCGCGTGAGAAGACTAGGTAAACAAACCCGATTCGCTACCTGTTATGACAGACAGGTCACGAAAGTTTCTAAACATTGCGTTAGCTCTTGTTCACAGAAAAAGAGGTGGGACGAAAAGTACGCTTGTGTAAGTAAACACAGGTAGAAAAATGCATGGTTTTGCTGGCATATCATAGAGCACTACGATTACAAAGCCTGTCAGATTACTGTAGGCTCTCTTTCCATTATACGTCACACATGGACTGTGTAGATTACTCATCATTTTGGTAACGCGTATCATATCACATCATCATCATTACGCTGTCCACAAGTTCATTCTTCTACTTAATTAACTACAATATTAATATTTCATCTGTGTGTTTTTGTGTGAATCGTCTTTTACCATCATCACGTTCTAATCACTACTAACCCTGTTGTGTAGATATTTAATTAATAAACCCAATAATTGTTTGATCATTATCTAGTTTGTTAATGTATCACTCGTGCTGTCGGTGTTAAATTTTTACATATAGGTAAATGTCTACACTCAGATGAAGTTGGGGGATTTTCTGTTACAGGATCTAAGGGCAGAAGCTAAGGTCGTGGGGAAACAGAATTCATTTCATAATTCACCAGCAAACACTGTCCAGTGGAAAGCATTCACATTCTCTTCTTCTGGTCCTTATCTCGAATAGGTCTCTAATCTTTCTTAACGAGCCATTTTCTGGACTCTTCTTCATAATATCTCATAGGCTGTATCCAGCGAAAACTACTGTTGTAGTTGCCTCAATACACACCACACTACAACAATTAACAAATTTAATAATCAATTATAGTTAGCAGTTTAAAAAAATAACAATTCTTTAACAAACAATAACTGTCATCGAGTGATGTTACGGAGTTATGGTTATGAGTTCACTTGGCAGCTTTTATTTTTTTTTACTTAGCTGCCAAAGAGGTTCTGCTCCAGCTGATGTTTGGGTCTTTGCAGATAGATTACTGGATCACACTAGTCACTGGTCACATTTGAAAGTTGTAACATGTTCCAAGAAGTGTCAGGGAGTAACTTTCAAGCTGGTCCCGCGTCTCTAGGATCCGTCTGATGATGGTGTCTAGCCTCCACTTCAGGCCACTCATACCCTCACTTGTTCCAGAGATAGTACCCTCAGTTGGTACCACCGACTAGTATCACAAGTGTTTTCTCAACGTCTGTCCTAAGGGATCTTTATTAAAGATATTTGTCAGGTTCTTTCTATTAGTTCCTTATGGCCGATCCTTTCATACTATTTTAATCCTTCGATGCTGAACTAGCACCCATATACGACAGTTTGTAACTTCTTAGGTTTTTGTTATCATTAATCTCAGCTACTATTAATCAGTAGTTCGTCACATCGTTCCAAAAAAAAAAAATACATAAAACGTTTGTGCACGATATGAGGGATTACTGCTTAATAATGCCGCCCCAACCATTTTAATTCTATATAACAGAATTAGTGGAACACGCATTTCCCTTTTTTTAAGTGCATTTCGTAATACCAATCAAAGTCGATTCCTAAAACATTACTTTTGTCCTGTTTGTGTATGGTTTTACATAATAACAAAACAGTATCACCTCCGTTGAGTGAAATTCATCTTTGAATAAAACATTCTTTGAGAAGTTTAAACACCGACTGCTCAGCCGACAAGAAATCTAGTCGTTGTTAATGCTGTCTTTACAACAACAGATTTGTTGACCTAGCTCTTTGAAAAACAAACATTGATTTAATTTGCACATCACCATTCACTATCCGACTCCCGCTTCTTTAACTACGAAACACAATATATATTTGCAGTTGATTACTTACCTTTACATCAAAATCCTACTTTAATGGAGTTATTTTCAAATTATTTTACTTACTATATAAAATCAGGTGGGTTAATACCGAACAAAACGTGAAACGTTAAAACGCACCGACAAAGCAGCTGCGCGCAAAGTTTCAGCTCTCAACGATAAAGGGGAGCATAGAACTTTCGAGAAAAAACGATTTGAAACACGACTTGTATATAAAGCTCCTGTGTGTTTAAATAAAAGTGGTTACAATGCAGGAAGCTCGTTTTACAATGGAACTATGTTGTTCAGACAGTAATGACATTCAATCAATCATCAGTACTCATTAGTTCGCCAAGGAGCATATGATTTAACCAACAAACACCAGTTATGCCATGACCTCCTGTCGCGTGCTTTCAACTCTTTCTATGACTTCTTCATTCTTTTCATTTATTCAGTTTTCTACTCCATGTCTTTTTGAATCTGCCCCTGCTTCTTTTACTCTAGGATTCCAGAACAAGGACTGCCTTGTTCCGACATCAACAGGTTTCCTCAATTACTACCCTACCCATCACCAGAGACTTCTAAGGAGTCAATTGCAGGAAAGTACCTACAGTTTAATCTGTCAAAAGGAAAAACAAAGTATTAATAAATCCAGATTGAACTTCTTTGAACAAAGGATACACTCAGTTTTTTAAACAATGACAACAAAAATATAGTCTTTAATTTATCCTTCGAATATTTCCAGATGATATTTTCAATAAAAAACACATATGAAATTAGTAAATGACGTGAGAAACGAGATGGAAATATAACCTGGAAGAAATTGCTGTAAAGGATTATTCAGATGTTTCCTTCGTCTGGAAGCTGATAATGTATATAAATGATGTGTATTCACCGACGTGCAATACGAAGTTATCGTGAACACTGGGGTTTTACACTTTCTGTGAGCTGCCATGTTATTTTTGTTTTTGTCTTCTGATTTTGTGGTGTACCTGATTTCTTTTGATCTCCATATATTTTTTCAATGCAATGAAGGCTCGTCTAGCCTTCTGTATCCTTGTTTTGATATCACTGTCTGTCCCTCCAACTTTGTCTATATTGCTGCCAAGTTATGTGTATATTTCTACATCTAGCAGTTGTGTTTCTTCCAGTATAATTTTGTTATAGTTTTCATGCATTTATTCTCACACTTCATTATTTTATAATCAGAAGTGTCAATTCAAATGTCAAGTCAGTACTATTGTATGGCTCTGAAATATGGACAACAATGAAAACAACAACTAAAAAGCTACAGACATTCATAAATGGATGCTTGTGTAGAATAGAAGGATTGAAGTGATATGACAAGATCACTAATGTATAAGTAATGACAAGATCACTAATGTATATAAGTAATGACAAGATCATTAATGTATAAGTAATGACAAGATCATTATGTATAAGTAATGACAAGATCACTAATGTATAAGTAATGACAAGCTCATTAATGTATAAGTAATGACATGATCATTATGTATAAGTAATGACAAGATCATTAATGTATAAGTAATGACAAGATCACTAATGTATAAGTAATGACAAGATCACTAATGTATATAAGTAATGACAAGATCACTAATGTATAAGTAATGACAAGATCACTAATGTATAAGTAATGACAAGATCATTATGTATAACTAATGACAAGATCACTAATGTATAAGTAATGACAAGCTCATTAATGTATAAGTAATGACAAGATCATTATGTATAAGTAATGACAAGATCATTAATGTATAAGTAATGACAAGATCATTAATGTATAAGTAATGACAAGATCACTAATGTATAAGTAATGACAAGATCATTAATGTATAAGTAATGACAAGATCATTAATGTATAAGTAATGACAAGATCACTAATGTATAAGTAATGACAAGATCACTAATGTATAAGTAATGACAAGATCACTAATGTATAAGTAATGACAAGATCACTAATGTATAAGTAATGACAAGATCACTAATGTATAAGTAATGACAAGATCATTAATGTATAAGTAATGACAAGATCACTAATGTATAAGTAATGACAAGATCACTAATGTATAAGTAATGACAAGATCATTAATGTATAAGTAATGACAAGATCTAGACAAGTGTCAGTGGAACAAGAAATGAGAAGAAGACGCTGGAAATGGATAGGAAACACATTGAGAAACATGTTGATACAATCCCTGTTCTGGAACTCCCAGAGAAAGAGAGGTAGAGGAAGCCAAAGAACACATGGAAAAGAGAACAGCATACAGACATAACAGAGATGAAGAAAACATGGAAAGACATTGAGATGATGGCACAGGACATACAGACTTGGCATAAGTTTGTTGACGGCTATAATCCTTGGGGAGTTGAAAGGTGACAGACAGATGCTATTTTTCAACTTTCCGACAACGTCTTTCCATCATAAAGCTTTTAGTGATCTCACTTGTGTCCGGTTCGGTAGCCGTGGGTGGTTAAGAATGCGATAGGAATGTTTAGTTTTAGCGCTAAATCATCCGATGTAAGAACGATATGTGGCAGAATATTTAGTGCCAGTTAACCAAAAGATAAGTACAACGATTGTGAACGATGTCAATATTCTATATCATTACTTTCACGTAACTATCTTTCTTCTTCATACACTCTCAGACGTCTACTTGAATACTTTAAGAGAGAGCAGCGGTCAGCTTGATACTATTTGTATTTTTAAAGAGTTTTTTTCCAGAAATGGTACTGGTGATGGCCATATGCACTTTCTCTGTTGCTCACATGCTTGGCACTTTGAAGAAGATTTTCAGCAGTAATTTTATCAGTGCCACAATAACACTCATCGGTACTTTCTATACATATATTGCGAGTCATGGGCAATGACTACAACCCACAAAAGTCAGATCCAAACCTCAGAAATATGGTATCTGAGAAGGTGGTTGAAGTAAAAAGAAGAGACATGGTCCGCAACCAGATGATACGGCAAGGCCTAAAAACCCAACCCCTGCAGACCCAAGTAGAACAGTCCCAACTAAGATGGTTTGGCCATGTTTGCAGAATGGGAGAAGATCGGCTGCCACGGCAGGTATGGGAGGCTAAGTGTGACGGAATTATTGGGTCGATCTCTTCTCCTCTCCTGTAGTAGTCAGTTACATTTGTTGTGAGGACTGATTACGTGAAATTTTCCGTGGTCGGCAGATTTCTTTCTCTGCTATCAAGCAGATTATAGCAATTATCTAATAATCTTACACTCCTTTCAGTAATAATTCGTCTGGTCTTTTTACCTTACCATCCCTGATGAGAGAGTAGACAGGTGATGCAATATTGACCGACAGACATGTTGGTAAAATTCTCGTGTACCAAACCTTGGCGCGCTAGATTAGCACGACGTACGCCCAGCCAGTTTATTTAGCGCTGATATGGCGATTGGGATTCCATAATTATTGTCGCGAAGTGTTATAGCCCAGATGGTTACACGAAGGTCGGTGTTTGCACAAGGACGGGGAGATAAATTACCCGTCTGCGGACATATTACAGACAAGCACCTGGAAGACGGAATGAGGTAATAGAATCCGGATAGAAGTATTACGAAGATATTACTTGAGATAAAAGTAAGAAGTTATTTGTAATCACTGACAAGAATATTCGGAGGTTTCACGCCCATATTTAGGAGAAATGACCTGTTTAATAACATGCATAATTTTCTTATGAGGAAATTTTTTTGAATAGACGCCATCAAATAACGCATGATTGTAACTATTGGCCGGCATTCGAGATGTAGGAATAACCACATTTCTGATAGGGGCCTGGTATAATAGTAAACAACACGTGCCAGGAACGAAAGGGGCAATATAACCTGACACTTTAGTCGTTTGAAAGCCCTGTGAAATTTCACCTCGTGCCAAGAAGACAACCAGACCTTGCCAGACTTAAGATTAGCAGCAGATTTCATTTACTAGAACGGACTTTGTTTGAGCATCTTAAGGACGTAGCGCCAAGGAAATCTCTACTATTTTTTACACGGAAAACCGGAATCTGAGAAAACTGTAACATAAAGTCAAAGTGGGAACTTATTGCTAAAATAACAACACCCAAGACCACGTGTAAGAAGCATTATCAAGCTGCCTTAAACTATTTCTCTGAGCCAGCAGTCTGTGAGCCTAAATATTGGCGTAAGTTGTACATTTTAATTTCTATATTATTCATTATTAACATGTGAACTAATATGTATATATTAACATATGAAAGTTGCTAGTGGATGTCCAAGTCATTTGAGGCTGGCAACCTCAGCATATAGAATGATGATTTCACGAACCACCACTACAAGGGCTGGTGACTGTTTTATTGCGAGTTTCTTTCAAAGAACCAAAAACCGAGGTAGTCCCAATCTCCATATGGAGCAGGGAGTGAATGATGAAAGAAAGGACGTACATAATCTACGAGTATTATTAACATTTTAAACCAGTGTAGATGTAAATGTAAACAGATTCAATCTATATTGTTGACATTTTCAAATATGGTAGATGTAAAGGGAAACATATCCGATTTATATTATTAACCTTTTCAACCAATGTAAAGGTAAATATAAATCTATTCAACCTTAATGTAATGATTGTTTTTCCACTCAGTGGAATTAAAATTAGTTCTCAGCGAGGGTAAACGTTTTGAGGTAGATGGGATGGTGGAATCGGAAAGGGGGACACATAAGTATGTGTCGGAAAACGCAATACTCAAGAGTGTATGTGCTCTCTTCTTTTGAGACACTAGTTGGTGGTACCAACTGAGGGTAATAACCCTGGAACAAGTGAGGGTATATGTGGCCTGAAGTCGACGCTAGAGACCATCATCAGACTAGCCTTATAGACGCGGGACCAGCTTGGTAGTTACTCAATGACACTTCTTGGAACGTGCTACAACTTTCAAACTTGACAAGTGACGAGTGTGAGCCAGTCATATATCTGCAAAGACCCAAACATCAGCTGAGCAGAACACAAACTCATTGGCAGCTAAGTAGAAACATAAAAGCTGCCAAGTGAACTATCCATATTTTCACGCCATAGCATCACACTGTGAGGAATACTTTTTTCTAAACAATTATTCATTTTTTATAACTGTTAAAACAAAATTGATTATTAAATATGTTACTTGTATCAAGATAAATATAAAGTTGATTTAATCATTTCGAATGTATTACATCCGTATGTCTCAGACAATTTCTTAACTACACTTCAAAAGAGCTATACAATAATAAGAGGAATTTCGCTGGCCCGTGCGGAGTCTGCAGATTACCACTTGTACGTAGCTATTCAATCAACATTGTAACAATTCTTTGTTGGAAATCACTCCCTATCTTTTAGCTCCCCGCTGAGCACAGTTCCACAAGAAAAACGTGCAAAGCCAACTGGCCAGTGAAATCCGTTCAAGGTCTTTCCAAGTCGTCTTTATCCTTTTCAGAGACCTGGACACAGACACTAGAATAAAGACGATTGTATGGACGGACTTTGATAGACAGATGGTACAGCATAGGAAGGCTTGGCATGTTTTTGTTGAGTATCTGTGCGACACTGACAATATGTGGCAGCGTAGAAATACACACAACTGTCCTTAACTTTTAATTCAATCAGTCAGTAAATACCCTTTACCTTTCCAAGGAGCATAGGCATTTAACGATCAGATGTCAAGTCCTCCTGTCACGTGCCATCAGCTCAAGTACTTTCAACGTATTCTTCATCATTTTCATTTCTATCTCCAGTTCTCTTCTCCATGTGTTCTCCGCCCCTCTTACCCTAGGGGATCTAGAACAAGGACTCCCCCTTGTAATGCTGTAAAAATATTTCATCTCTGAGTGTCCCATCTATCGCCAGCGTCTTCTTCTCATCTCCAGTTCCAATGGAACATGTCTGGTTCTTGTCATTGTCACGGTTTGTCAGTTATTATAATTGTCCAACATTTCCAATCTTGTCTCATTTGATGTTTTTCTAAGTTGTGATGGGCAGCCTCTTAAAAAAAATTCAATTATCACCTGCTGTGGCGACCTCTCTCCTATCATTTCCCGAATCGCAGCTGTCTTTCTCTCTTCTTGTCTGCTCGTCTGTTTCAGCTCAGACAGCCAACAGGCTGCTGGGTGAAAACGATGCGGCCGGCTGTATTCCTTGATTTGCGTCTACTACTCAATATTTATTCCCTCGAGAGTTCTTCTGACAAGGGATCGTCAGGTTAGAATAATACTACGTAACCCCACCTGCACTGCGGAAAAAAGACACTTCGTTCGTTCACGGGGAACTTAACGTCACTGAACCTCCAGATCAAAATAAAGTGTTTGCCTAAGTCAGGGACAAACACTAACTCTTTGAGGATCTGCTAGCCCGCATGTGTAAAACGAAGCGTGCACAGGTATTCAGGGTCAGGGTCAATAAGCTTGGCTATATATACTGTAAGTGTAAGCTATTGCGCACACTTCGTTTGGGACCCAAAGACTTGACCGGAGTTAAACAGAGAATTTTAAATTAGTGCTGAAAAACGACCCTTTGGACTCTAATTTATTTCCTGGTGTCTTGGGGTAAGCTTACACTGTTAATATATTATGCACCTAGATACTAACGTGTAATTAATTGCCAGCAGTAACGCACATTTATTTTTCGGTGAAAACCCACTCAGTAATACAATAATGTGTAGGTATCTTTCCTTGGTGCTATTCAAGTGTTAATAATTTATAGGAGGAAGTCATTCTTTGGTAGAACTACTTAGGCTCGGAAGGAAACCAATGAATACCTATTTTGTAGTTAAATATAACTGAAATATAACTGACAAGTCAATTGACGATTTTCACCCACCAGCCCGGGAACGTTTTTCTATAACATGTAAAGTTACGATGAATCCAAAAGCATACGCTCATTACATATGTATATACTCAATTTTGGATTTCATTATTTTTCTTTTGGTAACGACCCCATGGGGCGCTATCAATTTTATGGTGTAATATAATTATTGTAAACCTTTTTTTTTTGTAGTGTAAACTCCAGTTACGTCATACCTATGAATAGTACATCAACTTAACGGAGATTTCATTGTGGAAACCCCTATGTTCATTTAAAAAGGGACACAACTTTAATTTTATTGAAAAAGTTAATGTTCCAATGTACAAATAAATCTTTTCAATGTAAGCTGCACGTTGAGAATTGATTGGTATTGTTGACCGAACCGGAGGACAACCCATATTGGGGAGGGGGGAACAACAGAAAATAATCTTATCTAGCAAATAAGACACGAACACTACGGGCGCATAAATGTTAAATACAAATTTATGTTATGATTTATAATTTGATTCGAGGTAATATATGTATGTTTGTCTCAGTTTCAGAGCCTACTGCTAAGACAGCTGAAGAAATTGTAACCATCGAAGGGAATGTACCATTCTCCCTCCTAACTAACCTTCAAAACGCAGATTATAGCTCGATGAGTGTCATATACCTGTCAGCTAATAACCTACTTCGCAAAAGCCAACTAAACGGGTTGCAATCACCAGAGAAAACCACCACAGTGGGAACCTGGTAACCACAACATGGTGCCATCATGCGTTGTGCAGTATAGATTCATTAGTCACCTGCTCAGCGTATGCCAGCACCTGGTGGCAATCAATATATCATTCTACTGAGGTTCGCCACCACATAGACAATCGGATATCCGTGTTATTCTCGGAGTATCTAGTTTCATACACATAGAAGAATATTAGTACTTAGCAGTCTGTAGCAAAATATGCGAGAATAAACGCTCAATTCAGTACGATTTAGGCATAAAACGATAATAAATACATTAGCCCGCATGTGTCTGACGGTTGGCATCTTCGAAGCCAGCAGCGCTGCTTTTTGCACAGTGCTAAGCCTATAGAACGATTTCACGGAAAAAGTCTGACACGCTTTAGTTTCGTTTTTGAGAAACACTATTATATTTAACTTTTGCCCAATCTGCCGATTACACTTTGTAGTCTAGCCTTACAATTAACTATTGGCGGAAGCATGCCGCAATATAGCTATCTGAAGTAACACTTTCTGTCAACTTTGTAGCAAAATTAGTAGTAATCCTTACATTTTTTGGTAGTATTACACGATACAATGCTAACTAGTAACACAAATTATTAACCCGCCCCGTCTACACCCCGCTTCGATGACACAGCCACGCAGACAATTTTATTTCCTCCTAGTGGTAGCATTTCTGATGTAACTAAAACAAGTAGTTATTTGAAAAATACATGCTCGCAAGATGAAGGAGAGGAAAGATGGCGGACTTGTGTAAAATTTTATTTGACGATGGACGATGACATAAATTGGAAATTTTAAACCATTATGAAGTTCCCCATAAGAATTATATGGTAGTATGACGTAAAGTTAGCTGAGTAAGAATGTACTTTAAAATATATGATAGTCCCAGTATTAGAGAAGTTATTGAAGAAATACTAATATCTAAGAACACACGACCAGACCACACTGGCGTTCCTGCTCATGTTTTTTTTTGGTAACGTTAGGGGGACGCGAGCTGGAAAAAGAGGCAGGGAGGTACATTCAAATTCGCTTGGGGTGAACAGAGTATGAATGGGAAAGGGGAAAGGTAGGAGAAATGTAATCCTAAACGTGATATCTTTTGTATTGGGCATGACTAGAGCAGACGGGCCAATCGACCACCAGTTATTCAAAATTATTTTAGGTTTTTCATTCAAACTGCATTTGAATTCAAGTAGTAGAACGTTACGATTGGCTAGGCTGGTAGATATTAGCAAAAGGCTTTGATTATTCATTGCCAGTTGAACTAAAATTTGTATACAGATACGCTGAAAAACAGCTGTGTTAATTTTAAACTTAAATAAAGAATAAATTCACAGTCTGTGCAGTTCGGAGGAAGCTGAGGCCATTTCTTCACAAAATCAGCGTCATTTGTTTATATATTTCTTGATTGTGAGGGTCTATGTTCCTGTTGCCGGCTGGTGACAGGAAACCTGCAGAGTGCTTATAAACGCCAACCAGTCTCCAACCAGACTTATATGCTGTCGAATATCCAGTAGGAGCTTTGGCGAGTGTTGAACTTGAAATTTCTGCAACTACCCATTGAATTATCTTACAACAAGGACTCCCAGGTAAAGAGTAAAACATCTGGGGCATCTCTGGCATTTTCTTGTGTTTCAAAAATATTACACAGTAATATTATGGGGGTAGGATGAACTACAGCCCTCATATACAGTGACTATCCCGGTAGATAACTAAAGTGAACTCTGTAATATTTCATCCAGGAAGGACATTTATAAATTAGATAACTAAAGTGAACTAAATTAATATTTCATACAGGAAGGACATTTATAACTACATAATAACTTTTAGTTATTGGGCAGATTGTCCCAACATTTTTAATTGTTCTATTCTGTAAACTATCTTGTCCTTATTTTCAAAGACCTGTCCACAAGCTATGAATGGACAGGCAAAATAAATTGTAAATATTTATTCAAAGAAAAACTTAACTGCTAGTTATTAACTTCTTTAATAGAAACTTAAAGTGTTTGATTGTTGTGTACCATCATTCATTTCTCCCCTAGACACTAGGTACACCATACACCATACACTAGAGCCAGAAGATTGACCGTATGAGACCTAGGGAGGTAGCGTTAGGTTCTCTGCACATAATTCATCATCATCATCTATAGAGTCAGAGACCTACATGTGCTTGACCTCACACGGTTATAGCAGACACCTTTTCATTCTTTTTAGGATACCATCATAACCTCCACAGCAAAATCAACTTTGCTACATAAATTGGGTGCTCGTCCGGGATCTGAATTTCTCATAGTACTACATACATCGGGGTCTGGGGTTTAGCTTTAACAACAGTCTAATTTTCCCAGTTAATCCCCTTATAGTATTACCCAAGATTTGGGAAGTGAAGAAAGTGTCAGAGCCCAGATTTAATTAAATAAATTTATAATTAGTTAGAGATTTTGTTAGAACATTTTGTACTTATTAGAATGGCAGATCTGGCCAAGTTTCGCTCTGCGGCTGTACAGACTGCTAAAGAGATGGGCATGGATGGACCAGAGTTGGTTCAATATGTAACTTCAGAGGTGGATAAATTTATTGCCCGGGAAGATAAAAGATTAGAAAAAGAAGCAGAAAGAAAGTTAGAGGCTGAGAAAGAAATTAAGAGGTTGCAGATTGAGGCTGATAAAGAGGCTGAGATAAAGAGGCTCCAATTTGAGGAGAAAAAATTAGAAGCAGAAAAAGAAGAAAAACGACTGCAAAGGGAGGCAGAAGAAAAAAGATTGACTGCCGAAAGGGAGGCAGAAGAAAAGAGATTGACTGCAGAGAGGGAAGCAGAAAAGGAGGAGAAAAGATTACAGAGGGAGCATGAGCTACGACTAAGGGAGTTAGAAATTCAAGGCCATGCTCCTGAAAATGGTGCTAGCCCCTTTGCCTCAGATGCCATTACTAGTCAGGGAGCCTCAGCTATGGGTTTTCATGTAGACCATTTTGTTGAGAAAGACGTTGACATCGAAGGATATGTAAGCAGGTTTGAACTTTTAGCTACTACTTATGGGTTAGAAAGAGAAAGATGGGGGGTAAAGTTGTCTCGGGGACTTCGGGGAACAGCTTATGAAGTGTTTTCCAAAATGAGCAAGGATGACCAAGACAACTATGACATGTTGAAGCAAGCTCTTCTGTTAAGATACGAAAAGAACGGAGAGTTTTATAGAAAGAAGTTTAGGAATGCCACGCTACTGTCGGGTGAGACCTATCACCAGTTCTCTGCCCGGTTGGAAACGTATATGGAGAAATGGGCTACTTTGGGGAAAACCCAAGATCTCAAAGAGATGATACTCATTGAACAGATGAGAGAGTCCATGGCTCCAGACATGAGAAAGTTTCTCATGGAACAGGGTGCGGAGAGGCTGGGTGAAATAATAAATGTCGCTGAGTGGTATCAGGCAGCCCAGGCAGAGGTAGCTGGCATAAAGAAGAAACAAATAGATCAGTGTAAGGCCCCTCAAACCCATAATAACTTCGATAATAGAAATAGGCAGAACTTCGATAGGCCTCGAAATGAATTTAAGAATAGACCCTCACAATTTAATGATAGAAGAAATGATGAAAGAAAACCTTTTCACCAAGTGTGACGTACGTCTAGTTTGACAAGTGAATTTTCCCTGATATGATGGATGATTTAAAGGGACCTTTAGCTTTTCATAACATTAGAACCCCTGAACATTTGTTGTAACTCTTCGTTTCGCCAGAGCGAACCGACCGGGACTCATTTAGTATGCGGCACGAGATCAAAGAGACAGACTGAGGGATTTCAGGTGAGACTATCGGCGCTATCAAAGACAGTAGTGGTCCCTGAAACGATTTCGCATCTCGGTGTTAAGCACGGAACCGATCGCAGCCAGAGCGAACGGGGAAAGCTGACGCAAGCAGCGAACGAAGATACGAGAGGCCAGGGGCGGCTTCTCTCTTTGGATTTGGCGGTCAGATCCCCCAAAGTCATGAGATCAAAAAGGCTGTCAAAGTTCTCATGTCCCACTCATCTTGCATTCCAGTTGTAGATATACAGATCACGTAGAAATACACTTCATCATTCGCTGGCCAGAACTTGATAGAAGCACTAGCGATATTTGAAATCTTGCTAGATTATCCCATGGATTTTATACATATTTGCAGTGAATTCTATTCTGTGCAAAGCGGTAATATATATATTGTGTAAAGTGGTCAGTGGTCGAGTTCATTCATTATATTTCATTGGATTTTGTGTTAATTTAAATCTATTAAATTAAACCGTCTCAATAGTTCCAGTTGTAAATATAATGATCTATCTATTATATTATTTCAAAAGATAATAGATGTTAATGCTTAAATTAACTTTTAAAGTCGCGAAGGAATTTACAATTAATAAATTTAGTTAAGTCCTATATTTATAGATGTGTGATTTAACCACTAGAACTCGCGCAGCGTTTATTAAATACATAATTAAATACTCGAGTGTATAATAGGCTTAACGGGAAATTTATCGCGCGCTTAGAAGATTATTTGTTTTAAAGTATGATTATGTTGTTATGGGTTTTCTATCTTTTTCTCTAGATTGATCACCTTTTGCAATCCCAGCAATAACGAAATCTTTCAGAGTTTCCATACTCGGTTCTTAAACTTCCAGACAGTTTGATGAGACATTTTTTTAAAGTAAATCTTGTGGTGGTCCGGTACGGTCTGGCTAGCATAATTACATGAAGGAAAGCCTACCCAAGATCATTTGATTATTATCATCAATCTAACTTACACTCTGTAAGATAAACTGGAAGATGAACAGTGCCAGTAGCGATAGTTTATATACTGTCTATTGTGAGAGATTACCGATTTACCTGAATGTGACCGAGCCTAGTTTTTCCTCACTGGATTAAAAACTTTCCCGGTCAGTGGCTATCATCACGCAGTGAAGGATTATACCATCACCTCATTTTTCACCCCTATGTTGAACTGCGTCAGTGCCATCCCATAGACTCGTTTCTTTATAATAAAACACAAAAACTCTTAGAACTTCAAGTCCGGCGATAAGCGGGAATATTTGCTCTCAGTGAATCCTCGCATTATCTGGGGCGGGACATAGAAGGACTAGACAGTTGTCATACGTCAAGAGTTAATTATTGTGTTTATCATTCGAAGGGATTGTCTGATGCTGCAACTCGGTAAGTGTGTGGTGTATATGAGTGTGGATCCGCACAGAGTGTATGAATGACAGGAAATTAATCCTTTTGTGTAACCATTTTGTTAACTTGCTTACCTGGTAATATATATCTTTCTGTATACCCTACCTTGTTCCTTTAAGTGGGATAGTTGATAATTTGTTAACTATGTTTAAAACCCCCTCCTTTTCATTTGCTTAGTAAAGGGAAGAACAATTGGGAAGAACAGGGTTTCTTTCTACCACCTATACCTAATTTGGTAACACTTCTTTTCAGAGTAATTAACTTTACTGTTAGGTTAACTTACCTATGTTCCTGATATTATCTATCTTTGGACTGGGTTTATCTTTGTCTACTAAGCGGGAAGGGCTTAGTCGATACCAATCTTCTTCACCCCTCCCAAACTTGTTATTTGGATTTGTGTACTTATGATAATTTATGTAATACCTGATATTTGTTAGTAATTGATGTTTAAAGTGAATAAAATCACATAAACTCATTTAGTTCTGTGTGTTGGATGTACCCAAAGCCCAACTTTTCCCCTATTCGTTTTAATATAGTTTGTATCTACGTCGTCTGTGTGTTTGAAAACACCAAATCGGTGTGCGCGCAGATGCGTGACTGGAAAACTGGCAAATAACACTGACAAACACCATTTTTCTTTCTTATATAAGAATAAGTGTTCTTATGTCAGTTTTTTGCGCTGATTTCAAATTTGAAATCCGTTTATCTCTATCACGTCAGGTTTTTAAGATATTTGTGAATACATATATTTTTGGGAAACCGTTATGCGCTCCGTTTCATTTTTACTACATAACTTATTAAAAATTAATAAAATGCAAAATAATTCCACTTTTTATACTGCTAAAAGATGCATGACATATGTTACGCTATTTTTCCAATAGTTACTGTATTTTGAAATAATTCTGAGCGAAATATGGCTTCTAGAAGTTGTAGAAATTCGGCTGATCTGTTCTGTTACGTGTGCGGATATTTCACCGATCGTGTTCACCAGAAAAACTTTACACCATTACTAAAGAAAGCATATGAACTTTATTTCGATTCGAAAGTTGATGATGCAAATAAATCTTGGAAGCCAAATGCAGTTTGTTCGACTTTGTGCAAATACATTGGCAGGTTGGTTACGAAAATCGCCGAAGCATAAGTCGATGCCTTTTGGAGTGCCAGTAATATGGCATGAACAAGACAAATCACGCTACTGATTGTTACTTCTGCTTGACAAATATCCATGGTTTCACTTTTAAAACTAGAAAGTCTGTGGTTTATCCAAATATTGAATCGGTTTCGAAACCAGTGCCTCGTGATCCAATCACGTGTCCAATCCCAGTTCCACCAGAACAATATCCGTTGGACGTGAATGAACCATCAGAAAGTGATAGTTTACCTGCTTTAGAAACTAATTCTGACTCGGATTATATACCGGTGAATGATGGTGTTCACTTAATTAACCATTCAGATCTAATACGTGATCTCGCTCTTATCAAAGGACAAGCGGAATTACTCGGTTCGTGACTCAAAGAATGGAATCTTTTAGCGCCCAATACTTTGATATCTAAATTTCATCATAGACACAGAGAACTTGTTCAATACTTTGAGATGGATGATGACATTTGCTATTGCAAAAATGTAAACGGTCTAATGGTGCACCTCGGTCACGAGCACATAGTCAATGAATGGCGACTTTTCATCGACTCTTCCAAGACTAGTCTAAAAGCTGTGTTATTGCATAACGGAAATTTATTTTCATCAATTCCAGTCGCCTACTCTGTTCATATGAAAGAAACTTATGACAATATGGCTATACTCTTGGCAAAAATAAAGTACAATGACTACCAATGGCGGATTTGTGGAGACCTAAAGGTCATTGCAATTCTCACGGGCATGCAGACTGGGTATACTAAATTTTGTTGCTTCCTGTGTGAATGGGACAGCCGCAACAGACAGGAACATTATGCAAGAAAGGTGTGGCCTATCAGGGATCGTATGCAGCTCGGGCATAAAAATGTTATACACGAGCCATTAGTTAACAAAGAAGCATCATTTTACCACCGTTACATATAAAGTTGAGGCTCATGAAGAATTTCGTAAAAGCGTTAGATAAAATGAGCAAAGCTTTCACTTATCTTCGAGAAAAGTTTCCGCAAGTTAGCGATGCAAAGATAAAGGAAGGTATCTTTGTAGGACCTCATATTAGGAAAGTTATTGCAGACAAACAATTCGAGAACTTGTTACATGGTAGTGAACTTCACGCATGGATGGCATTCAAATCGATCGTCGATAACTTTCTGGGAAATCACAATCTGTCGACTATGTGCATATTGTTAAGCAGTGCATAGATGCATACAGAATTATGGGCTGTAACATGTTCCTCAAAATCCATTTGCTCGATTCGCATCTTGACTTTTTCCCTGACAACCTTGGCGAAGTCAACGATGAACATGGAGAACGATTCCATCAAGATATCGCCGTAATGGAGTCACGTTATCAAGGACGGTGGAGTGTGACCATGCTTGTCGATTATTGTTGGATGTTTCATCGCGATGTACCACATGCCATTCACCGACGAAAGTTGACTGCAAAGAAATTCAAGCCTACATAACTGTTATACTTCTTGTACGAATGATGTTATAATACTGTATGCGTTGTTAAAAAACTTCAATTGCGTATTTCTCGAGATCCCGACCTGATAGAGAAAAACGGTTTGCAGATTTAAAAACAGCGCATTAAAATTGACCAGAAAAACATAGAAATGTTAGAGAAAGAAAAAAAAAATTTTTTTTTGTTAGCCAGTGTAATTGTTTGACCAGGAGAGTGGAAGAGAAGATTGAGAGAAACGATTTGTCGTAAATAAGTCTGTCTTTACTCTCCTCCAGCACGTTGTGAAGCAACTATTTAATCTCTACATCTTCTATCACTGAGCTTTCCATCATCATTTTTCACTCTAAACCGGACCACTATTTCTAAGACTCTTTTCTCTCAAAATAAATTTACGACACCAAGGAAAGAGGTATTGTTAAAATTGTTGGATGGACAACCATAACACTGAAAATTGTGGATGGAGACCTGTAGTAATGGCCACGCTCCAGGTCAGGTCGACTCCTAAAAAGAGGAGGAACCACCAAAAACAATGTCTCGTAAACAGTGGAGAAAGGCACAGGCTGAAGATAGGTCACTGAAGCCGTGTTTTGAAAAACTCCAAAAACTCTATACCCCTCCAAGGAAAGGAGATTTCTATTTGGATGATGGACTGCTTTGCAGGGCAGATAAGGCAGGATTATCCGGGTGTGGACAGGTAGTAGTGCCATCGAGATATAGGGCACAAATTATGAGACAAACACATGTTCTAAATGGTGAACACCAGAAGATGGGTACCACATGCCAAAGAACATCTGTTGGATATTTCTGGCCCGGAGAAGTTGATGACATAAGAAAATATGTCGAGGACTGCGAACAGTGCAGCACGAACAATTCCACAGGGTGGAAAAATAATAACCATATGCAAGAGAAGCATTATGGTAAACCGGGACCAGAAAATAAAGAGGGAACACCCACACGTGGGAAAAGGAATCAGGACCTAGAAACGCCACGCGGCAAACTTAGGCCTGGAAAGAAAAATAATTATAATAAAGTGGACGAAGGGGAATGGGAACCCCCGTTTCACAGACAGTCTTCGCTCAAATGTTTTACAATGGCTACTATGCAGCGAATACAAAGACCTGTTATACCCCAGAATAAGCCGACGATCCCTCGGTCGGACTTATGTAAACGGGAGGAAGAAAAAAGAGAGCGAAGTTCTCTCAATTTGAATTTGAACCTGAGGGGAGACAGCCCCAGGAAACAAATTGGTAGTGGTAGATTCTTGTGTGGTGACATAAGAAAGAAACGTCCGCAAAACAAAGCTTCCAATGTAAAGGACCTGACAGGTGCCATGAATACTATGTCAGAAAAATTAAAAGTCCATATGTAGCTTTGCTAAGGACCTGGACAGATGAGAAGGCAGAGGAGACTGTTACATCATCATACCAATATGTGAACGAACTGACCACTCGTTAAAAAAACCAGTTGGAAACTGGCAAATGAAAATTTGAGACAAGCCAGGAAAAAGCATGCTGCTTATTTTAATAAAAAAGCGAAGGATCGAGAACTTGCTGTAGGGGAGAAGGTACTTCTTCTATTGCCAGGCAGAAACAATAAACTTCAGATCGGATGGCAAGGGCCATATACAGTTTTGGAAAAGGTATCCAGAACCAATTATAAGATAGACAAAAAGGGAAAAGAGAAAGTCTATCATGTGAACCTTTTGAAGAAATATCTGGACAGACAAATCCAGGAGGGATCACATTTAATGGCCTTGTCTATAGCAACCGAGATGAAAAATGAACCTCTCTCCTCGGTTGAATATCCACTGAAAACCAGTGAAACGTTTGCACATGTGAAAATCAGTAATCACCTTACAAAAGGACAGAAGGAGAAGGTTCAACAGGTCCTTGAGAAACATACAGATGTGTTAACTGATAAACTGGGACACACAAATTTGTTGTCATATGATATGAAACTACTAGACCCAGCACCCATCTGTATGAGGCCTTATTCTATTCCGTTCGCTAAGGAAAAAGCTTTGAAAGAGGAGATTGACTATTTGTTAAAAGAAGGGATTATTTCTCACAGTGAGTCTCTTTACAGTTCCTGTGTGGTGTTGTTGCGGAAACCATCAGGAGAACATAGACTGTGCATAGATTACAGGAAACTGAATGCTGTCACAGAAGGTCAGGTGGATCCATTACCTGATACTACTCAACTTTTTGCCATGCTGAACAAGGCAAAATATTTTTCTAAGGTGGATCTTAGCAAAGGCTATTACCAGATTCCAGTAAAGCCTGAGGTTCGACCTTATTTGGCCTTTAGCACCTCGGAAGGTCATTATGAGTTCAACATGTTACCATTTGGTTTGAAAAATGCCCCGAGTGTGTTTTCTAGGATGATGCGAAAATTGCTGGATCCCCTGAAAAATCCATGTATTTCGAATTTTATGGATGATATCCTCATTGCTACGGAAACATTTGAGGAACACGTTACCTCTTTGAATATGCTGTTTGATAGACTCAGAGATTCTAACTTAACCGCTAGGCCAACCAAATGCTGTATTGGTTGTAAAGAGTCGGAATTCTTGGGACATACAGTACATCAGGGTAGCATGACCCCTGATCCCAAGAATCTGGAAAAACTAGAAAGAGCACCTAGACCACAAAAAAAAAAAAAAAAGATGTGCGATCTTTCGTGTCTCTGTGTGGGTTTTACCAAAAGTATATCAAACATTTTAACTCTATATGTGCTCCTCTGACCGATTTAACTCGCAAAGGTCAACCTGATACTATAATTTGGTCAGCACAGTGTGAATTGGCTTACCAGGAGTTAAAAGAGAAGCTTACAAGCAGGCCAGTGTTGCAATTGCCTGACTTGACTAAAGAATTTATTGTGAGAAGTGACGCAAGCAATGTAGGCCTGGGCACTACATTATTGCAAAGGTCCTCCTCACAAGATGGGGAATTGAACACAGTCGCTTATGCTAGCCGCAAATTGAACAAGGCGGAAAAAAATTACTCAACCAGTGAAAAAGAATGTCTCGCTTTAATATGGGCGATAAAGAAATTCCAGATTTATTTATATGGCAGGTTATTTGTGGTCCAAACGGACCATTCCCCCCTCGTGTTCTTGTCACAGGCCAAGCATGAAAATTCTAGATTATTGAGATGGTCTCTCTTGTTGCAACCATACTCATTTTTGATAGAATACATTCCCGGCCCTTTGAACGTTGGCGCAGTCTTTTTGAGCAGACATCCTTATGATGAAGATCAGAAAAACGAGTAAGACTTCATGGAGCTAAGTTATCTCGCATATTATAACCTGCAAATGAATGCATGTTTTAGGATGGGAGGTGTGTAGCAAAATATGCGAGAATAAACGCTCAATTCAGTACGATTTATGCATAAAACGATAATAAATACATTAGCCCGCATGTGTCTGACGGTTGGCATCTTCGAAGCCAGCAGCGCTGCATTTTGCACAGTGCTAAGCCTATAGAACGATTTCACGGAAAAAGTCTGACACGCTTTAGTTTCGTTTTCGAGAAACACTACTATATTTAACTTTTGCCCAATCTGCTGATTAAACTTTGTAGTCTAGCCTTACAATTAACTATTGGCGGAAGCATGCCGCAATATAGCTATCTGAAGTAACACTTTCTGTCAACTTTGTAGCAAAATTAGTAGTAATCCTTACATTTTTTGGTAGTATTACACGATACAATGCTAACTAGTAACGCAAATTATTAACGCGCCCCGTCTACACCCCGCTTCGATGACACAGTCTGCAACGCATATATTCACACTGCGGAAAAGCCAGCCAAGGCATAACCACGCAGACAATTTTATTTCCTCCTAGTGGTAGCATTTCTGATGTAACTAAAACAAGTAGTTATTTGAAAAATACATGCTCGCAAGATGAAGAAGAGGGAAGATGGTGGACTTGTGTAAAATTTTATTTGACGATGGACGATGACATAAATTGGAAATTTTAAACCATTATGAAGTTCCCCATAAGAAATATATGGTAGTATGACGTAAAGTTAGCTGAGTAAGAATGTACTTTAAAATATATGATAGTCCCAGTATTAGAGAAGTTATTGAAGAAATACTAATATCTGAGAACACACGACCAGACCACACTGGCGTTCCTGCTCATGTTTTTTTTTGGTAACGTTAGGGGGACGCGAGCTGGAAAAAGAGGCAGGGAGGTACATTCAAATTCGCTTGGGGTGAACAGAGTATGAATGGGAAAGGGGAACGGTAGGAGAAATGTAATCCTAAACGTGATATCTTTTGTATTGGGCATGACTAGAGCAGACGGGCCAATCGACCACCAGTTATTCAAAATTATTTTAGGTTTTTCATTCAAACTGCATTTGAATTCAAGTAGTAGAACGTTACGATTGGCTAGGCTGGTAGATATTAGCAAAAGGCTTTGATTATTCATTGCCAGTTGAACTAAAATTTGTATACAGATACGCTGAAAAACAGCTGTGTTAATTTTAAACTTAAATAAAGAATAAATTCACAGTCTGTGCAGTTCGGAGGAAGCTGAGGCCATTTCTTCACAAAATCAGCGTCATTTGTTTATATATTTCTTGATTGTGAGGGTCTATGTTCCTGTTGCCGGCTGGTGACAGGAAACCTGCAGAGTGCTTATAAACGCCAACCAGTCACCAACCAGACTTATATGCTGTCGAATATCCAGTAGGAGCTTTGGCGAGTGTTGAACTTGAAATTTCTGCAACTACCCATTGAATTATCTTACAACAAGGACTCTCAGGTGAAGAGTAAAACATCTGGGGCATCTCTGACATTTTCTTGTGTTTCAAAAATATTACACAGGAATATTATGGGGGTAGGATGAACTACAGCCCTCATATACAGTGACTCTCCCGGTAGATAACTAAAGTGAACTCTGTAATACTTCATCCAGGAAGGACATTTATAAATTAGATAACTAAAGTGAACTAAATTAATATTTCATACAGGAAGGACATTTATAACTACATAATAACTTTTAGTTATTGGGCAGATTGTCCCAACATTTTTAATTGTTCTATTCTGTAAACTATCTTGTCCTTATTTTCAAAGACCTGTCCACAAGCTATGAATGGACAGGCAAAATAAATTGTAAATATTTATTCAAAGAAAAACTTAACTGCTAGTTATTAACTTCTTTAATAGAAACTTAAAGTGTTTGATTGTTGTGTACCATCATTCATTTCTCCCCTAGACACTAGGTACACCATACACCATACACTAGAGCCAGAAGATTGACCGTATGAGACCTAGGGAGGTAGCGTTAGGTTCTCTGCACATAATTCATCATCATCATCTATAGAGTCAGAGACCTACATGTGCTTGACTGTGGTGAAGTGGGATGTTATAAATATTTATAGGGGACTTAGTGTACTGACTGAGATCAGCTGTGAAGGTATCTATATCTATTAAGAGTAGTGTATTATAGATAACCTTACTTGCTACCACATATCTATATTCTCAGTCAGACTTATTCTGGAATAGTGTGATGACTACGTTGTATGTCTAGGGTATGTGTATGATGAAGTGTAAGTCACAACAACAGACAGATAAACAATTAAATTTAATCCACTACTCTTAACAACACTGTGACACTCACATACATATAACACTCTATGAGAATATCTTAAGGAGTCACTGATAACTTTTCAAATAACAATATGTATTCATTATTATCATAAAGGTTTATGTGTCCTGATTCAAATACAAAGGAACCAGGAATCACAATCAATTTTAATTACAAGTATATGTACAGACTTTATCAATATGAATATTGTAGTGACATATATTATTAAAACTATCCTATGTGTGTCAGTTGTGTAGTAGTAATATGAGGTAATACTGGGCGTGATGGTGGCAGGAAAGGACTCCTCTGCTCGAATTCTCCCCTGGGCTCTGGAGACACCTCACTGATAGCTAAAAAGACCAAGGAGTATGCTGTCCGACTCTGGATTCAGCAAAGCTCTGACCAGGTGCTGCTCAGTACCATCAAGACCACGGTCCCTGAAAACAAGAAGGATGTACCTTCTACTTCATAACTAATTTATACTCTCTTTTTACACTGAGCACAATATAGCACAAACATTGAGTTCAGAGCGTTAGACCAACTGTCAGCTTCATGTGAAATACTTTATACCAGTATTTACCTCCTTAATGGTTACCACGCCTCTGCCATTCCAGCATTATTTCTTTCTAGTCAATCATCCAGGTGTCAGTGTACTATTTGGCCATTCCATGCCGTTTTACTTCCCTCCGACACCCTCTGTTCAGGCTGGAGCATTATAGGCTTTATCTCCTGTTTGCCACTGAACTACACATATATATATATACAGGCATAAATTAACAATTCACATTCAATTTTCATTAAAAGATACTGAATGTTTCAAGCTTACCACAATTCATGGAAACAAAACACAGATACGTTGATTAGCAATGAATTCTGGCACAATTACTGGCACAAATTCCCATCTGCTTATGTTCCAGACTTTTATTTAACACAAATATGAGCTGGCTTCAACGCACTGTTGCTTTATCAAGATTATTTGCACTAGTGGTCTCGAACTAACGCTCCTAAGTGAGTATATCAGCGAGTCTAGCCAATGAGGCCACGTTTCGACAAGTGTTTGAAAAAATGTTACCTTTTCACGTCTCCCCTAACAACGAAAGATAGTATTTATAGCCCGACCAATCGTGGTTAGTCTTTCATTTGTTGCGCTCCAATCAATTTGGAGTTTACATGGTAGGCTAATTCTGTAACGTAAGATTTTTTTTCAAACACGTTATAAAAAAATTTTATGAGCAGAAATGATTTCATGCTGTCAGGCATCCCCAATATTTTATTTTGGTTATAACTTGTTAATTCCTAGACTATTTGCGTAACGTTTTACATATTCTTTGTCAGCAAACCCTAAGGAACCCAAATATCCAAATTTAAAAGAGCTACGTGGCTGCGTTCAAAATATGCAATTTCTAGGATAGTCGTGTAGTTGTTTATTTTATCACTGTCGATTGAAATAAAGTTAGTGCATGTAGTCTTACACGCGTGGTGGCAGCATTTGTGTATCGCGCGACGCGTGTTTAGTGTTCGGCTTTCTGCCTCTCCCTTCTCTTTTTATCCTTTTGTCCATCTGTTCGTTCGTTTTTGGTAACATAGTGTAGAAAAAAAGACATGAATGGAATTTAAAATTTAGGTCAACTTGCATATTTCAAGGTTTTTCTTAGAAAGGCAGCACATTTTATTGTGTGTTTGGGCAACGCGTGTATGTTGCAGAAGGCCTTTAATATCAACGTGAAACATTACAATTTGCATACGCAGTAGAAAACAAGGGGATTTCGAGTACAGTCATTGTGACAGCACTGTTCTTTACCATTCTTCTTCCTTTATTTATTATATTTGTTAGGCTTCATATTTACCTAATAATTTATATATGTGGATTAGAATATTCCACGACACCTCCCCTCTTAAAACAGACATTATATGTCAGTCCTTTATTCTATATACACATAGAGAAATTTATTATTATTTCTGGGGTTTACGGTGATTCTCATCACACGGATGGCGGCTTAAAAAATCCGCTCCCAAATTGGTTTTTCCAGATATATACTCAATGCTAAAATTATATGGAGCCAAAAGTAAAGACCATCGGAGTAACCTGGAGTTCTCATGCCTAGCCTGTGCTAGAAACGATAAAGGTTTGTGGTCTGTTTGCAACTTAAATGCCTTCCCATATAGATAAATATTGAATTTCTTTATCGCCCATATTACTGCAAGACATTCTTTTTCGCTAGTTGAGTAGTTGATTTCAGCTTTATTCAACTTTCTGCTAGCATATGCCACTGGGCTTAATTCCCCATCCAATGCATCTGATTTCTGTAGTAGAGTTGCACCTAACCCAATATTACTTGCATCCGTCCTTACTATGAATTCTTGACTTAAGTCAGGTAATTTCAAAATGGGTTTACTTGTGAGCTTTTCCTTCAATTCTTGGTAAGTCATTTCACATTGTGGTGTCCATGTAATGCGATCTGGATGTCCTTTACGTGTCAATTCAGTTAACGGTGCACATATGGAATTAAAGTTTTTGATATACTTCTGGTAGAAACCACATAATGAGACAAAGGATCTCACGTCCTTCTTGGTTTGTGGTCTCGGGGCTTTCTGTAGTTTCTCTAAATTCTTTGGGTCAGGGGTCATGTTTCCCTGATAAACTGTGTGTCCCAAAAAATTCCAATTCTTTACATCCAACGCAACATTTGGTTGGTCGGGCTGTTAAATTTGCCTCCCTAAGTCGATTAAACAGCATGTTCAGAGAGTCAATGTGTTCCTCAAATGTTTCTGTTGCTATAAGGATATCATCCATAAAATTTGTTATACAGGGATTATTCAGAGGATCCAATAATTTTCTCATCATTCTAGAGAAGACACTAGGCGCATTCTTCAATCCAAATGGCAATCTATTAAACTCATAGTGTCCTTCTGAGGTACTAAAAGCTAGGTATGGTCTAACCTCAGGCTTTACTGGAATCTGATAGTATCCTTTACTCAGATCCACTTTTGAGAAATATTTAGCTTTATTTAGCCTGGCAAACAGCTGATTTGTATCCGGCAATGGATCCACCTGTCCTTCTGTAATAGCATTCAGTCTCCTGTAATCTATACAGAGTCTATGTTCTCCAGAGGGCTTCCTTAAGAGTACAACACCGGAACTATACGAAGACTCACTGTGCGAAATAATTCCTTCCTTCAACAGATAGTCTATCTCTTCCTTCAAAGCTTTCTCCTTAGCAAACGGAATCGAATATGGTTTCATACAGACAGGTGTGGAGTCTATTAGTTTCATATCATATTCCAATAGGTTTGTATGCCCTGGTCGGTCTGTTAACACCTCTGCATGATTATTTAGAACCTGTTGCACTCTCTCTTTCTGAGTTTTCGTTAAATGTGTACTGATTTTCACCTGTGCTGCTGTCTCACAGGGGTGTAATGGATATTCAAATGATGAAAGTGGTTCCTTTTTCATCTCCATGGCGATGGACAAGGTCAACAAGTGTGTCTCTTCCTGATGTTCTCTTTCCAAATATTTCTTCAGGAGATTCACATGATAGATTTTTTCTTTCCCCTTCTTATCTATCTTATAATTTGTTCTAGACACCTTCTCTAAAACTGTATATGGACCCTGCCATCCACTTTGTAACTTATTCTGACTCCCGGGCAAAAGAAGCAGTACTTTCTCTCCCACAGCCAAATTTCTGTCTTTCGCCTTCCTGTTATAATAGGCAGCATGTTTCTTCCTGGCTTGTTTCAAATTTTCATTGGCAAGTTTCCAGCCAGTTTTTAACCGAGTGGTCAGCTCATTCACATATTGGTATGAAGATGTAATGTTTTCCTCTGCCTTTTCATCAGTCCACGTTCTTAACATAGCTTCAAGTGGACCTTTTATTGTGTGGACCTATTTGTCCATGCACCGGTATGGTCTCTTCCACTCGAAGCTTTATAGTGATGATTTTTCCTCCCAGAATTATCATTCACAAAACGACCGCTACCAATTTTTCTTTTGGGGCTTTCTCCCCACTTAAAATTCTTGATGAGAGATTTCCTCTCTACATCCTCTTCCTCCAGTTTGTTTAAGTCCGATTGAGGGATTTTCGGCTTATCCTGGGGTAAGACATCTTTTTGCACTCTCCGCATAGTGGCCATTGTAAAACAGTTAAGTGAAGCTTGTCCGTGAAAAGGGGCTTCCCATTCCATTTGGTCCACTTTTTCAAATTTATATCTCTTTTTATTATCAGGCCTAATTTTGCCCCGTGGCGTGTCCAGGTCCTGATCCATGTTCCCACTTGTGGGTGTTCCCTCATGTGCTATGCTACACCTTTCTACAAAATTCTCAATGTCCCATCTTGCTTTGGGCCAATAATAATTGTGAGCCACCTTTTGAATGATGGTACCTATCTTCTCATGGTCCCCATCTGGTTTCACATGTAGGCTCCTTATTAAGTCTGCCCTATATCTTTTAGGAAGTACCAGCTGTCCGTGACCATGGGATCTAGTTCCGGCCTTCCTATACATCAACTTGTTTTTCATGTAAAAATCTCCCTTGCCTGGAGTTGTATGACAAGTTGACAATTTTCTGAAACAAGGCTTGAGTGTTTTATCCCCAGCCTGTGCCTTCCTCATCTCTTCTGGAGTGGTATCTAACATAATATCCTCCTCCTGTCTTGAGGTCGACCTGACCTGAAGGGTTGCCATATACACAGGTTTCCTTCTGCAACGGTCAGTGTCATGATTGTCCATCTTACAATTTTTACACCACCTTTTTCCTTGGTTGAAAGATTTTCTTTCATCATATTTCCTTTCATCGAATTGTGGGTTTTTATTTTTATTTTCATACCGTGGCCTATCAAACTGGTGCTTACCTTTGTGTTGATCCCTAGGATCAAATTTATTAAAGTTCTGTGGTGCCCTAAAGTTGTCCACCTGTTTCTTTTTATTACCTGTTACCTCTGCTTGAGCTGCTTGATACCTTTCAGCAACATTTAGCAACTCACCCAGCCTCTCTGCACCTTGTTCCATGAGAAACTTCTCAGGTCTGGAGCCATGGACTCTCTTAATTGCTCTATAAGGACCATTTCCTTAAGATCTTGGGTTTTCCCCAGAGAAGTCCATTTCTCCAAGTATGTCTCTATTCGTGCAGAGAACTGGTGATAGGTTTCACCTGACAGTAGTTTAGCATTCCTAAATTTTTTCCTATAAAATTCTGCATTCTTTTCATACCTTAACAAAAGAGCCTGCTTTATGTCATGGAATATTCTAATCCACATATATAAATTATCAATTAAATATAAAGCCTAATAAATACATATAATAAAGAAAAGAGCAATGGTAAAATGACAGTGCTATCACAAAGAATGTACTCGAAATCCCCCTTGTTTTCTGCTTCGTCTGCAAATTGTAACGCTTTCACGTTGATATAAAAGCTTACTGTATTATTACCCGCCTTCTTCAATGAAACGTGTGCTGTATTTCTTGGAAAAGAATTGAGAGACTGCGTAATGACCTAAATTTTAAATTCCATTCATGTCTTTTTCTACATTACGTTACCAAAACGAACGAACAGTTGGACTAAAGGATAGCGAGAAGGGAGAGGAAGCCGAACACTAAACACGCTTCGCGCGATACGCAAATGCTGCCATCACGCGTGTAAGTCTACATGCACTAATTTTTTTTCAGACGGACAGTGATAAAATACACTACCCTTTCCCAGAGTTAGGTTTATAAATCATAACAGACTCTTATTAGAAAAGATAACATTAGATGGGTTTACGGTTTGAACACATAACAGTACCCAGACAGCATATCTTCGAAACAGGAGGTAGAAAATACATATTTTGAACGCAACCACGTAGCTCCTTTAAATTAGTATTTTTGGGTTCCTTAGGGCTTGCTGACAAATAATATGTAAAACGTTACGCAAATAGTCCAGGAATTAATAAATTATACCCAAAATAAAATATTGGGGGTGCCTGACAGCATAAAATCATTTCTGCTCATAAGATTTTTTTTTAACGTGTTTGAAAAAAATCTACGTTACAGAAATAGCCTACCATGTAAACTCCAAATTGATTGGAGCGCAACAAATGAAAGCCTAACCACGATTGGTCGGGCTATAAATACTATCTTGGTTGTTAGGGGAGACGGGAAAAGATAACATTTTTTCAAACACTTGTCGAAACGTGGCTCATTGGCCAGTCTCGCTGATATACACACTTGGGAGCGTTAGTTCGAAACCACTTGTTTAAATACACTTGATAAAGCATCAGTGCGTTGAAGCCAGCATATATTTGGCTCAATAAAAGCCTGGAACATAGGCAGATGGAAGTTTGTGCCAGTTTGTGCCAGAATTCATTGCTAATCAACGTATCTGTGTTATTCGTATGAATTGTGGTAAGCTTGAACCATTTAATATCTTTTAATGAAAATTGAATGTGAATTGTTGATTTATGCCTGTATATATATGTGTAGTTCAGTGGCAAACGTGAGGTAAAGCCTAAAATGCTCCAGCCTGAACAGAGGGTGTCGGAGAGAAGTAAAACGGCATGGAATGGCCAAACAGTACACTGACACCTGGATGATTGACTAGAAAGAAATAATGCTGGAAGTGCAGAGGCGTAGTAACCATTAAGAAGGGTAATACTGGAATAAAGTATTTCAAATGAAGCTGACTGTTGGCCTAACGCTCTGAACGCAATGTTTGTGCTGTATTGTGATCAGTGTAAAAGAGAATATAAATTAGTTATGAAGTAGAAGGTACATCCTTCTTGATTTCAGGGACAGTGGTCTTGATGGTAGTGAGCAGCACCTGGTCAGAGATTTGCTGAATCCAGTGTCGGACAGCATACTCCTTGGTCCTTTTAGCTATCAGTGAGGTGTCTCCAGAGCCCAGAAGAGAATTCGAGCAGAGGAGTCCTCTCCTGCCGCCATCACTCAAGATAAGCAGAGTTGGCCAGCTGAGCTCAACATTATGTCCCCTCATCTAGAAATAACTTTATAAAAATACCATTCAGAGGGGAATTTACTTGTCTTAAAATCAGGAACTGTGAACATCTCCAATACTGATCCCTAAAGACAAACTATTGAAGTCATGATGACAAATACCAACAGAGCTTGAACAAAACAAAACCAGTATTACCTCATTTTACTACTACACAACTGACACACATAGAACATTTGTAATAATATATGTCACTACAATATTCATATTAAATACATTCTGTACATAACTTGTAATTTAAATTGATTGTGATTCCTGATTCCCTTGTAGTTGAATCAGGACACATATTCATTCATGCCAGTAATGAATACATATTGTTATTTGAAAGTTATCAGTGCCTCCTTTAAGATATTCTCATAGAGTGTTATATGTATGTGAGTGTCACAGTGTTGTCAAGAGTAGTGGATTACATTAAATTGTTTATCTGTCTGTTGTTGTGACTTACACTTCTTCATACACATACCCTAGACACATAACGTAGCATCACACTATTCCAGAATAATTCTGACTGAGATAAAGAGATATGTGGTAGCAAGTAAGGTTATCTATAATACACTACTTTTAATAGATATAGATACCTTCACAGCTGATCTCAGTCAGTACACTAAGTCCCCTATAAATATTTATAACATCCCACTTCACCACATATATTGGGGTCTCGCTCTTGGGATTTTGAATCTTTAACTATTAAAAATATTGGGGGTAATTCACTTCAGGGAATATAAGAATTAAAAGGTATCCTTGGGTGGAATTAAATAAGGTTGAGCTCACGGTGCCTGTGTTGTCCATTAGAGATTGAATTGTTGGTTAGACATTGTATAAATTTACATAATAGACAATGGCGGACCTGGCCAAATTTCGATCTGCTGCGGTTCAGACTGCAAAAGAGTTAGGATTAGATGGGCAAGTTATGGTTGCCTATGTCACAACGGAATGTGACAAATTTATTGAACGCGAAGAAAGAAGATTAGAAAAAGAAGCCGAAAGAAGGTTAGAGGCTGAAAAGGGAAATTAAGAAGTTACAATTTGAAGCTGAGGCTGAGACTAAGAGGTTGCAAGCTGAGGCTGAGACTAAGAGGTTGCAGATTGAGGCTGACAAAGAGGCTAAGAAATTGGAGGCAGAAAGAGAAGACAAACGATTGGCTGCAGAAAGGGAAGAGAAGAAATTTGCTGCAGAAAGGGAAGAGAAGAAATTAGCTGCAGAAAGGGAAGAGAGGAAATTAGCTGCAGAAAGGGAAGCAGAAGATAAAAGATTACAAAGGGAACATGAGTTACGACTAAGGGAGTTTGAGTTTCAAGGCCATGCTCCTGAAAATGGTGCCAGTCCCTTTGCCTCTGATGCTACGGTTACTCAAGGAGCCTCAATCTCAGCTATGAACTTTCATTTAGATCATTTTGTTGAGAAAGACGATGATATTGAGAGCTATATAAATAGGTACGAACTATTAGCTACCACGTATGGGTTAGAGAGAGAAAGGTGGAGCTTAAAGTTATCTCAGGGACTTCGTGGGGCAGCTTATGAAGTTTTTGCAAAAATGAGCAGAGGTGATCAGGAAAATTATGACATGCTAAAGCAGGCTCTTTTGTTAAGGTATGAAAAGAATGCAGAGTTTTACAGGAAAAAATTTAGGAATGCTAAACTACTGTCAGGTGAAACCTATCACCAGTTCTCTGCACGCATAGAGACATACTTGGAGAAATGGACTTCTCTGGGGAAAACCCAAGATCTTAAGGAAATGGTCCTTATAGAGCAACTAAGAGAGTCCATGGCTCCAGACCTGAGAAAGTTTCTCATGGAACAAGGTGCAGAGAGGCTGGGTGAGTTGCTAAATGTTGCTGAAAGGTATCAAGCAGCTCAAGCAGAGGTAACAGGTAATAAAAAGAAACAGGTGGACAACTTTAGGGCACCACAGAATTTTAATAAATTTGATCCTAAGGATCAAAATAAAGGTAAGCACCAATTTGATAGGCCACGGTATGAAAAATAAAAATAAAGTCCCACAATTCGATGAAAGGAAATATGATGAAAGAAAATCTTTCAACCAAGGAAAAAGGTGGTGTAAAAAATTGTAAGATGAACAATCATGACACTGACCATTGTAGAAGGAAACCTCCTCATTTTGCTGCTATGACATCGGGGAAAAAGGAAAAGAAGGGCAAACCTGAAGAATTACAGGAACCATACCACCCCCCAGTGTGTGAAGATGTCATCTGTAATGGTGTCACTATAAGATGTTTATATGATACCGGTTTAGATTACGATTCCGTTGTGAGTTCTCACCTGGTGCAGGCCGATCAATACACCACAGAAACAGTGGAGATTCAAACTGCAACCAAGGATGTAGCTACCATGACACTTCCCGTCGCCCGAATAAAAGTGAAAACGCGATATGTGGAAGGAATCATAAAAGCAGCAGTGATAAATGAGCCAATCTACCCTCTAATATTGGGGTGTAGATATGTCTTCTTGGGGAATCCCAAGAGACCTGTGATATTGGCAACAGTGCAGACCAGATCACAGACAAAGAAGGAGGAGGAAAATCCCATAAATACTCACCCAGATGAGATGAGGAAGGCACAGGCTGAGGACAAAACACTCAAGCCATGTTTCAAGAAGTTGCCCAAATCTCATACACCTCCAGGCAAGGGAGAGTTTTATATGAAGAACAAATTGATATATAGGAAGGCTGGATCTGAATCCAATGGTCACGGACAGCTGGTCCTTCCCACTTCATATAGGACTAAAGTGTTGGAACTAGGGCATGCGATTCCCTTCAGTGGTCATATGGGAATCAGCGCAACAGGACAGCGAATAGCTTGTCACTATTTCTGGCCAGGAATAACTGAAGATATCAAACGATATGTAAAATCCTGTCCAGAGTGCCAACGAGTAGCACCTAAACATTGGACTGCACCAGCAACTCTGGGGGAAATGCCCATAGTGGGAACACCCTTTGAGAGAGTTGCCGTGGATCTTGTGGGACCTCTCACCCGAACCAAGAGAAGGAACAGCTACATTCTGACTCTGGTGGACACTTGTTCTATGTGGGGAGAGGCAGTAGCCCTGTCATCGATTGATTCAAAACATGTGGCAGAGGCATTGCTCACAATTTTCACAAGGTTAGGCTTTCCCAATCAAATCTTGACTGATAATGGCTCTCAGTTCAAGGGGAAACTAACTGAAGAAGTTTTCAGGATCTTCCAGGCCAAACACTTCCATTGTAGTGTGTATCATCCCCAAGGGAACGGCCAAGTGGAAAGATTTAACGGCACATTAATGTCGATCCTGAGAAAGTTGGCACACGAAAAACCAGATACATGGGACCAGTACCTGCACGCCGCCCTCTTTGCTTATCGGGAGGTACCCCATAGTTCAACCGGTATGGCCCCGGCAACATTATTGTTTGGAAGGCCAATAAAAGGTCCACTCGAAGCTATGTTAAGAACGTGGACTGATGAAAAGGCAGAGGAAAACATTACATCTTCATACCAATATGTGAATGAGCTGACCACTCGGTTGAAAAACTGGCTGGAAACTTGCCAATGAAAATTTGAAACAAGCCAGGAAGAAACATGCTGCCTATTATAACAGGAAGGCGAAAGACAGAAATTTGGCTGTGGGAGAGAAGGTACTGCTTCTTTTGCCCGGGAGTCAGAATAAGTTACAAATTGGATGGCAGGGTCCATATACAGTTCTAGAGAAGGTGTCTAGAACAAATTATAAGATAGATAAGAAGGGGAAAGAAAAAATCTATCATGTGAATCTCCTGAAGAAATATTTTGGAAAGAGAACATCAGGAAGAGACACACTTGTTGACCTTGTCCATCGCCATGGAGATGAAAAAGGAACCACTTTCATCATTTGAATATCCATTACACCCCTGTGAGACAGCAGCACAGGTGAAAATCAGTACACATTTAACGAAAACTCAGAAAGAGAGAGTGCAACAGGTTCTAAATAATCATGCAGAGGTGTTAACAGACCGACCAGGGCATACAAAACTATTGGAATATGATATGAAACTCATAGACTCCACACCTGTCTGTATGAAACCATATTCGATTCCGTTTGCTAAGGAAAAAGCTTTGAAGGAAGAGATAGACTATCTATTGAAGGAAGGAATTATTTCGCACAGTGAGTCTTCGTATAGTTCCGGTGTTGTACTCTTAAGGAAGCCCTCTGGAGAACATAGACTCTGTATAGATTACAGGAGACTGAATGCTATTACAGAAGGACAGGTGGATCCATTGCCGGATACAAATCAGCTGTTTGCCAGACTAAATAAAGCTAAATATTTCTCAAAAGTGGATCTGAGTAAAGGATACTATCAGATTCCAGTAAAGCCTGAGGTTAGACCATACCTAGCTTTTAGTACCTCAGAAGGACACTATGAGTTTAATAGATTGCCATTTGGATTGAAGAATGCGCCTAGTGTCTTCTCTAGAATGATGAGAAAATTATTGGATCCTCTGAATAATCCCTGTATAACAAATTTTATGGATGATATCCTTATAGCAACAGAAACATTTGAGGAACACATTGACTCTCTGAACATGCTGTTTGATCGACTTAGGGAGGCAAATTTAACAGCCCGTCCAACCAAATGTTGCGTTGGATGTAAAGAATTGGAATTTTTGGGACACACAGTTTATCAGGGAAACATGACCCCTGACCCAAAGAATTTAGAGAAACTACAGAAAGCCCCGAGACCACAAACCAAGAAGGACGTGAGATCCTTTGTCTCATTATGTGGTTTCTACCAGAAGTATATCAAGAACTTTAATTCCATATGTGCACCGTTAACTGAATTGACACGTAAAGGACTTCCAGATCGCATTACATGGACACCACAATGTGAAATGACTTACCAAGAATTGAAGGAAAAGCTCACAAGTAAACCCATTTTGAAATTACCTGACTTAAGTCAAGAATTCATAGTAAGGACGGATGCAAGTAATATTGGGCTAGGTGCAACTTTACTACAGAAATCAGATGCATTGGATGGGGAATTAAGCCCAGTGGCATATGCTAGCAGAAAGTTGAATAAAGCTGAAATCAACTACTCAACTAGCGAAAAAGAATGTCTTGCAGTAATATGGGCAATAAAGAAATTCAATATTTATCTATATGGGAAGGCATTTAAGTTGCAAACTGACCACAAACCTTTATCGTTTTTAGCACAGGCTAAGCATGAGAACTCTAGGTTACTCCGATGGTCTTTGCTTCTGGCTCCATATAATTTTAGCATTGAATATATATCTGGAAAAACCAATCTGGGAGCGGATTTTTTAAGCCGCCATCCGTGTGATGAGAATCACCGTAAACCCCAGAAATAATAATAAATTTCTCTATGTGTATATAGAATAAAGGACTGACATATAATGTCTGTTTTAAGAGGGGAGGTGTCATGGAATATTCTAATCCACATATATAAATTATCAATTAAATATAAAGCCTAATAAATACATATAATAAAGAAAAGAGCAATGGTAAAATGACAGTGCTGTCACAAAGAATGTACTCGAAATCCCCCTTGTTTTCTGCTTCGTCTGCAAATTGTAACGCTTTCACGTTGATATAAAAGCTTACTGTATTATTACCCGCCTTCTTCAATGAAACGTGTGCTGTATTTCTTGGAAAAGACATTGAGAGACTGCGTAATGACCTAAATTTTAAATTCCATTCATGTCTTTTTCTACATTACGTTACCAAAACGAACGAACAGTTGGACTAAAGGATAGCGAGAAGGGAGAGGAAGCCGAACACTAAACACGCTTCGCGCGATACGCAAATGCTGCCATCACGCGTGTAAGTCTACATGCACTAATTTTTTTTTCAGACGGACAGTGATAAAATACACTACCCTTTCCCAGAGTTAGGTTTATAAATCATAACAGACTCTTATTAGAAAAGATAACATTAGATGGGTTTACGGTTGAACACATAACAGTACCCAGACAGCATATCTTCGAAACAGGAGGTAGAAAATACATATTTTGAACGCAACCACGTAGCTCCTTTAAATTAGTATTTTTGGGTTCCTTAGGGCTTGCTGACAAATAATATGTAAAACGTTACGCAAATAGTCCAGGAATTAATAAATTATACCCAAAATAAAATATTGGGGGTGCCTGACAGCATAAAATCATTTCTGCTCATAAGATTTTTTTTTTAACGTGTTTGAAAAAAAAATTTACGTTACAGAAATAGCCTACCATGTAAACTCCAAATTGATTGGAGCGCAACAAATGAAAGCCTAACCACGATTGGTCGGGCTATAAATACTATCTTGGTTGTTAGGGGAGACGGGAAAAGATAACATTTTTTCAAACACTTGTCGAAACGTGGCTCATTGGCCAGTCTCGCTGATATACACACTTGGGAGCGTTAGTTCGAAACCACTTGTTTAAATACACTTGATAAAGCATCAGTGCGTTGAAGCCAGCATATATTTGGCTCAATAAAAGCCTGGAACATAGGCAGATGGAAGTTTGTGCCAGTTTGTGCCAGAATTCATTGCTAATCAACGTATCTGTGTTATTCGTATGAATTGTGGTAAGCTTGAACCATTTAATATCTTTTAATGAAAATTGAATGTGAATTGTTGATTTATGCCTGTATATATATGTGTAGTTCAGTGGCAAACGTGAGGTAAAGCCTAAAATGCTCCAGCCTGAACAGAGGGTGTCGGAGAGAAGTAAAACGGCATGGAATGGCCAAACAGTACACTGACACCTGGATGATTGACTAGAAAGAAATAATGCTGGAAGTGCAGAGGCGTAGTAACCATTAAGAAGGGTAATACTGGAATAAAGTATTTCAAATGAAGCTGACTGTTGGCCTAACGCTCTGAACGCAATGTTTGTGCTGTATTGTGATCAGTGTAAAAGAGAATATAAATTAGTTATGAAGTAGAAGGTACATCCTTCTTGATTTCAGGGACAGTGGTCTTGATGGTAGTGAGCAGCACCTGGTCAGAGATTTGCTGAATCCAGTGTCGGACAGCATACTCCTTGGTCCTTTTAGCTATCAGTGAGGTGTCTCCAGAGCCCAGAAGAGAATTCGAGCAGAGGAGTCCTCTCCTGCCGCCATCACTCAAGATAAGCAGAGTTGGCCAGCTGAGCTCAACATTATGTCCCCTCATCTAGAAATAACTTTATAAAAATACCATTCAGAGGGGAATTTACTTGTCTTAAAATCAGGAACTGTGAACATCTCCAATACTGATCCCTAAAGACAAACTATTGAAGTCATGATGACAAATACCAACAGAGCTTGAACAAAACAAAACCAGTATTACCTCATTTTACTACTACACAACTGACACACATAGAACATTTGTAATAATATATGTCACTACAATATTCATATTAAATACATTCTGTACATAACTTGTAATTTAAATTGATTGTGATTCCTGATTCCCTTGTAGTTGAATCAGGACACATATTCATTCATGCCAGTAATGAATACATATTGTTATTTGAAAGTTATCAGTGCCTCCTTTAAGATATTCTCATAGAGTGTTATATGTATGTGAGTGTCACAGTGTTGTCAAGAGTAGTGGATTACATTAAATTGTTTATCTGTCTGTTGTTGTGACTTACACTTCTTCATACACATACCCTAGACACATAACGTAGCATCACACTATTCCAGAATAATTCTGACTGAGATAAAGAGATATGTGGTAGCAAGTAAGGTTATCTATAATACACTACTTTTAATAGATATAGATACCTTCACAGCTGATCTCAGTCAGTACCCTAAGTCCCCTATAAATATTTATAACATCCCACTTCACCACACTTTAGCATGTCATAATTTTCCTGATCACCTCTGCTCATTTTTGCAAAAACTTCATAAGCTGCCCCACGAAGTCCCTGAGATAACTTTAAGCTCCACCTTTCTCTCTCTAACCCATACGTGGTAGCTAATAGTTCATATCTATTTATATAGCTCTCAATATCATCGTCTTTCTCAACAAAATGATCTAAATGAAAGTTCATAGCTGAGGTTGAGGCTCCTTGGCTAGCAGTGGCATCAGAGGCAAAGGGACTGGCACCATTTTCAGGAGCATGGCCCTGAAACTCAAACTCCCTTAGTCGTAATTCATGTTCCCTTTGTAATCTTTTCTCCTCCTTTTCTGCTTCCCTCTCTGCAGTCAATCTTCTTTCTTCTGCAGCTACTTTCTTCTCTTCTCTTTCTGCTTCCAATTTCTTAGCCTCTTTGTCAGCCTCAATCTGCAACCTCTTAGTCTCAGCCTCAGCTTGCAACCTCTTAGTCTCAGCCTCAGCTTCAAATTGTAACTTCTTAGTCTCAGCCTCAGCTTCAAATTGTAACTTCTTAATTTCCCTGTCAGCCTCTAACTTTCTTTCGGCTTCAAACCTTCTTTCTTCGCGTTCAATAAATTTGTCACATTCCGTAGTAACATAGGCAACCATAACTTGCCCATCTAATCCTAACTCTTTTGCAGTCTGTACAGCAGCAGATCAAAACTTGGCCAGGTCCGCCATTGTCTATCAGGTAAATTTCTACAATGTCTAACCAACAATTTAATCTCTAAGTATATCTAATGGACAACACAGGCACCGTGAGCTCAACCTTATTTAATTCCACCCAAGGATACCTTTTAATTCTTATATTCCCTGAAGTGAATTACCCCCAATATTTATAATAGGGAAAGATTCAAAATCCCAAGAGCGAGCCCCCAATATATGTGGTGAAGTGGGATGTTATAAATATTTATAGGGGACTTAGTGTACTGACTGAGATCAGCTGTGAAGGTATCTATATCTATTAAGAGTAGTGTATTATAGATAACCTTACTTGCTACCACATATCTATATTCTCAGTCAGACTTATTCTGGAATAGTGTGATGACTACGTTGTATGTCTAGGGTATGTGTATGATGAAGTGTAAGTCACAACAACAGACAGATAAACAATTAAATTTAATCCACTACTCTTAACAACACTGTGACACTCACATACATATAACACTCTATGAGAATATCTTAAGGAGTCACTGATAACTTTTCAAATAACAATATGTATTCATTATTATCATAAAGGTTTATGTGTCCTGATTCAAATACAAAGGAACCAGGAATCACAATCAATTTTAATTACAAGTATATGTACAGACTTTATCAATATGAATATTGTAGTGACATATATTATTAAAACTATCCTATGTGTGTCAGTTGTGTAGTGGTAATATGAGGTAATACTGGTTTTGTTTTGTTCAAGCTCTGTTGGTATTTGTCATCATGACTTCAATAGTTTGTCTTTTGGGACTAGTATTGGAGATGTTCTCAGTTCCTGATATTAAGACAATTAAATTCCCCTCTGAATGTTATTTTTACAAAGTCATTTCAAGATGAGGGGACATAATGTTGAGCTCAGCTGGCCAAATCAGCTTATCTTGCGTGATGGTGGCAGGAAAGGACTCCTCTGCTCGAATTCTCCCCTGGGCTCTGGAGACACCTCACTGATAGCTAAAAAGACCAAGGAGTATGCTGTCCGACTCTGGATTCAGCAAAGCTCTGACCAGGTGCTGCTCAGTACCATCAAGACCACGGTCCCTGAAAACAAGAAGGATGTACCTTCTACTTCATAACTAATTTATACTCTCTTTTTACACTGAGCACAATACAGCACAAACATTGAGTTCAGAGCGTTAGACCAACTGTCAGCTTCATGTGAAATACTTTATACCAGTATTTACCTCCTTAATGGTTACCACGCCTCTGCCATTCCAGCATTATTTCTTTCTAGTCAATCATCCAGGTGTCAGTGTACTATTTGGCCATTCCATGCCGTTTTACTTCCCTCCGACACCCTCTGTTCAGGCTGGAGCATTATAGGCTTTATCTCCTGTTTGCCACTGAACTACACATATATATATATATATACAGGCATAAATTAACAATTCACATTCAATTTTCATTAAAAGATACTGAATGGGTCAAGCTTACCACAATTCATGGAAACAAAACACAGATACGTTGATTAGCAATGAATTCTGGCACAATTACTGGCACAAATTCCCATCTGCTTATGTTCCAGACTTTTATTTAACACAAATATGAGCTGGCTTCAACGCACTGTTGCTTTATCAAGATTATTTGCACTAGTGGTCTCGAACTAACGCTCCTAAGTGAGTATATCAGCGAGTCTAGCCAATGAGGCCACGTTTCGACAAGTGTTTGAAAAAATGTTACCTTTTCACGTCTCCCCTAACAACGAAAGATAGTATTTATAGCCCGACCAATCGTGGTTAGTCTTTCATTTGTTGCGCTCCAATCAATTTGGAGTTTACATGGTAGGCTAATTCTGTAACGTAAGATTTTTTTTCAAACACGTTATAAAAAAATTTTATGAGCAGAAATGATTTCATGCTGTCAGGCATCCCCAATATTTTATTTTGGTTATAACTTGTTAATTCCTAGACTATTTGCGTAACGTTTTACATATTCTTTGTCAGCAAACCCTAAGGAACCCAAATATCCAAATTTAAAAGAGCTACGTGGCTGCGTTCAAAATATGCAATTTCTAGGATAGTCGTGTAGTTGTTTATTTTATCACTGTCGATTGAAATAAAGTTAGTGCATGTAGTCTTACACGCGTGGTGGCAGCATTTGTGTATCGCGCGACGCGTGTTTAGTGTTCGGCTTTCTGCCTCTCCCTTCTCTTTTTATCCTTTTGTCCATCTGTTCGTTCGTTTTTGGTAACATAGTGTAGAAAAAGACATGAATGGAATTTAAAATTTAGGTCAACTTGCATATTTCAAGGTTTTTCTTAGAAAGGCAGCACATCTTATTGTGTGTTTGGGCAACGCGTGTATGTTGCAGAAGGCCTTTAATATCAACGTGAAACATTACAATTTGCATACGCAGTAGAAAACAAGGGGATTTCGAGTACAGTCATTGTGACAGCACTGTTCTTTACCATTCTTCTTCCTTTATTTATTATATTTGTTAGGCTTCATATTTACCTAATAATTTATATATGTGGATTAGAATATTCCACGACATTGACCTCACACGGTTATAGCAGACACCTTTTCATTCTTTTTAGGATACCATCATAACCTCCACACCAAAATCAACTTTGCTACACAGTCCACACTTATAAGTTCGCTTGTAGACAGTACACCCAGTCGCTGATCAAGGAGAGCAATTCCACCTTGGGATTATATGTATTGTTTTTCCAGGCCTAAGGATAGAGCACTTACCATTTGAATAGCAATAACACACACCCGCGGAGGCAGATAGTCGTTTGTTGGTAGAACTACTTAGGCTCGGAAGGAAACAATGAATATTTATTTTGTAGTTAAATAGATTGGCGCTGATACTGGTTATGTGGTTTTTTTTTTTTGTTTTTTTTTGGACTAGCTTTTTTGCTGCATATACAATTTTTTCTTTTGTGTGTCATACCAATTGTGTTCTTGATGTTTAGAATTAGTAATTGGTAACTTTGTGATTTGATCTATTGTTGTACTGAGATTGGTTTTTTTTTCTTATTTATAATACAAAGAGTTTTTCTTTAATAAAATTTAACCCTATTTGTTCATGCGCTGGTTCAAAGACCTTCACCCATCTCTACTATTTAATGAGACTTTAGTGACTTCAAAAGCTCTTACTCTGTTTCTGTCTATCAGTGAGAAAGGGGAGAGAGCGGGTGATTCTTAAGAATACATTAATGAGTTGTGGGGCTTGGAAAGAGAGGCAACTTTAATAGATCTTCTTACAGACTGTCTTAAGATCCTCTCACATCACACACATGATCTGTATTTTCTTCCTGGCTATCTTGCAGTTCACTTGAGTTTATAAACTACTCAACAAAACACCTTCACCCAACTCAAGAAAGTCATAAGTTCTATATTGGTGACCTTGTCATGCAATTCCAATCATTCTAATCTGCGCAAGCATCCACTTACGAGTGCTTTATTATAGTGTTTCTTAACCTTTTTTTGGTCCCGCACCCCTTTAAAGCATCTTAAGAAGCCTCGCACCCCTTAACAGCATCTTAAGAAGCCGCACCCGTTTATCTTCTAGCTCGCAAAACATGCCAGAAATGCTAAAAAGGCAACAGTTTATTTTGAGAAAATGTTATTTACTGAATGCGACCAAGGTTCGGTATCTAATTCACATTGTCAATGTTCTATTTTATATAAATACATTTGAGTTCTGTGTATTATACAGTGTTTATGATGATTCGCGTTCTTAAATATCTGGCATGTCTCGCACCCCTGGTTATTAGGCACTGCTGTAACACTTACATTTAAACACACAATAACTTTTGATTAGATAGTTTTAAACATTCCGCCACATCTCATTGGATGACGATAAGTAACCAAATCACTGCTGAAGAAATACTATATTCTTCCACAACCCATCACCCCCAAACACACACAAATTGCGGGAATCTTGTAATATATTGAATTCTACTTCCTGTACTGGATTATAGACATACAAGGACAGGGATTACTGATTGATCAATGACGGCTTAAAACTTATGAATATAGCTTCATTTCAGAAATGTTTCTGCGTTCGTAAAAGTAAAAACCTTGCAAACAGTGTCAATGGAAGTCCAGCTTTGTAATGGCTCCTTGGTAGGCGTTGTTACAAGAGTAGAATTATTTTATTTTCTTATCCTTGTAGTTAGGCAAATGACAAGTAAATAGAAAATCTAGAGACACCTTAAAAAAATGTGACAGTTGGGGATTTGAGAACTCGTGCAAATATATTACCAGCGACACTGTTTGTACTGAGAATGTCTGGCCATACTGAAGTGATATGGTCCGGAGATCGGGAACTCCATGTATCAAGACTTGAGAACTCGTACAAATATATATTCAGACCGACGTTATTTAGGGCAGTACATTAGGGGGGCGATACCGTTAGCAAAGTAGACGCATTATTTCCAAGCATGATACAGAAAGCCTTCGAGTAGCGCTGATTCTATTTGCGCCGATTGAAAATAACTACAATTTTGAAAACCGAAGGTTTTATTTATATTTAAAAACACATTCATTCCATTTTATACACGGCGTAACTAAAGACAGATGGACTAAAGGATAGAGAGAAGGGAGGGCTGAAAATCAGGAACGCATGCAAAATTGAACACGCGTCTCGCTATTAATGCCACCCCAACAAGCGTAACGCGATACACACTTACTACTATCACGCGTGTAAGGCCACATGCACTAACTTTTTTCGGACGGACAGTGATAAAAACACTAACCTTCCCAGAGTTAGGTTTTTAAATCCTGAAAAACGCTTATTAGAAAAGATAACATTAGATGGGTTTACGTTTGAAAACATTACAGTACCCAGACAGCACATCTTCGAAACAGGAGGTAGAAGAAATTGCATATTTTGAACGCAGCCACTTAGCTCTTTTAAATTTGTATATTTGGGTTCCTTAGGGCTTGATGACAAAGAATATGTTAAGTGTTATGCAAATAGTCTAGGAATTAACAAGTTATAGCCAAAATAAAATGATGGTGCTGTCAGACAACACCCAAAATCAGAATCGCTCAGTGGTAGATTTTTTAAACCACCATTGTACGGGAAATGGGCCACAAGTTACATTTGAACTGATTGGCTGAAATGATATGTAAGGCTAAACACGATTAGTCGGACTATAAATGCTATCCTTGGTTGTTAGGGGAGACGTAGGAAGGTAAAATTTTTTCAAACACTTGTCGAAACGTGGCTCCATTGGCCAGACTCGCTGATATAATCACTTAGGAGCGTTAGTTCGAGACCACTAGTTCAAATAAGCTTGATAAAGCAACAGTGCGTTGAAGCCAGCTCATATTTTTGCTAAATAAAAGCCTGGAACATAAGCAGATGGGAATTTGTGCCAGTATTTGTGCCAGAATTCATTGCTAGTCAACGTATCTGTGTTTATTTCCATGAATTGTGGTAAGCTTGAAACATTCAGTATCTTTTAATGAAAATTGAATGTGAATTGTTAATTTATGCCTGTATATATGTGTAGTTCAGTAGCAAACATGATGTAAAGCCTATAATGCTCCAGCCTGAACAGAAGGTGTCGGAGGAAAGTAAAACTGCATGGAATGGCCAAACAGTACACTGACACCTAGATTATTGATTAGACAGAATTAATGCTGGAAGTGCAGAGGCGTAGTAACCATTAAGGAGGTTAATACTGGTATAAAGTATTTCAGATGAAGCTGACAGTTGGCCTAACGCTCTGAACTCAATGTTTGTGATGTATTGTGCTCAGTGTAGAACTAGAGTATCAATTAGTTATGACGTAGAAGGTACATCCTTCTTGTTTTCAGGGACCGTGGTCTTGACGTTATTGAGCAGCACCTGGTCAGAGTTTTGCTGAATCCAGAGTCGGACAGCATACTCCTTGGTCCATTTAGCTATCAGTGAGGTGTCTCCAGAGCCCAGGGGAGAAATCGAGCAGAGGAGTCTCTTCCTGCCGCCATCACGCAAGATAAGCTGATCTGGCCAGCTGAGCTCAACATTATGTACCCCCATCTTAAAATGACATTGTAAAAATAACATTAAGAGGGGAATTAAATTGTTTTAATATCAGGAACTGAGAACATCTCCAATACTAGTTCCAATAAAGACAAACTATTGAAGTCATGATGACAAATACCAACAGAGCTTGAACAAAACAAAACCAGTATTACCTCATATTACTACTACACAACTGACACACATAGGATACTTTTAATAATATATGTCACTACAATATTCATATTGATAAATTCTGTACTTATAACTTGTAATTAAAATTGATTGTGATTCCTGGTTCCCTTTGTATTTGAATCAGGACACATATTCATTCATGACAGCAATGAATACATATTGTTATTTGAAAAGTTATCAGGGACTCCTTTAAGATATCCTTGTAGAGTGTTTTATGTATGTGAGTGTCACAGTGTTGTCAAGTGTAGTGGAATAAATTAAATTGTTGATCTGTCTGTTGTTGTTTTGACTTACACTTCATCATACACATACCCTAGACATATAACGTAGTCATCACACTATTCCAGAATAATTCTGACTGAGGTATATATATGTGGCAGCAAGTAAGGTTATATATAATACACTACTCTTATTAGATATATATACCTTCACAGCTGATCTCAGTCAGTACACTAAGTCCCTTATAAATATTTATAACATCCCACTTCACCACATATATATAATATGGCAGTGCTGCACCCTCTGAAAGGTTGGCCACATACTAAGCATACTTGCTAAGGTTCTTGTACTTGACAAGAAGATGGTGCTGATGATGAAGACTTCACGTGGACACATATACCAATGAGCTAGTGAAAACTTAACGACTGACCCCAAGGCGTGCAATGGTTCTCAACTTTTATTACACTATATACGTGGGGTTGAAATAAAGAAGTAACAGCATACGATTCTACAAGGCATAGCTTATCCTGCTAATAGCATCGCCCTCATACAACATAATGCTTCTACGTTGGTCATGGAAACTTTTTCTATCTAGTCTGTGCTAGCTCTTCTAATTATTAACCTTTACTCTGTTCTTGATTTACACATCTATCTCAGGTTATAGTCATTACTACTGAACACCTTCAGGATGTGTTAATTTGACCAGAATATTGCCGTCTCTCTCTCTCTCTCTCTCTCTCTCTCTCTCTCTCTCTCTCTCTCTCTTGATACTTTTAAATTGCCTCGTTCTCTAATGTCACTGGGCCACAGCAAGTGGCCTTGTCTACCCACGGCTTAAGTTAACTTCTCCCCGTGGTTACACATTTTACAACTACACTCTACGTACTAGAGTCCTGTCTTGAATTTGCTGATCAAACGCTGATCACACATTGATGCCTTTTTATCCAGCATCTACTGTTTTCTCAGTGTCTTGTTTGTCTTGATAACCGCAGACCATCGACTAAGAGGAAGTTGAGATAGTTGCACGAGCACTTCTGTGATGCTGTCTCACGGAATTACATGTCGCATAAGAGACAGAGGCGCGTGATTCGCCCCTATTTATAGACAGGCTTTTAGATTCTCCTAGAACCTGTATCATGTGATCACCCCCTATCTTAATTATTCAAATACACTTCGCTACTTTATGTGCGATATTTCACTTATTACTTATTTATCTCTATAAATTTGGTTACCTCTTTTTGATCATGAACCATCTTTTCGTTCATAAACTATCTCTTCACGTATAATCTACATATACGAGTATATATATATATGATGGGTCATACACTAAGGAAAACTATGGTTAACATTACAAGGCAGTATAACTACTTGTTCTGAAATCCCCAAGGTAAGAGAGGTAGAGGGGAACATTAGAACACACGGAGACGAGAGCTGGAGACAGAGATGAAAGGAATGAGGGAAACACTGAAAGACCTGGAGGTGATGACACAGGACAGGAAGACTTGGCATAAAGTTGCTTAAAGTCTATGCTCCTTGGGGGGGGGGGGGGGGGCGGGGGGGGGGGGGATGGTGGCGGTAGGGAAATAAAGTTAAGAAGAAGACTTAATATCAGTTCCTGGTAAAAAGGTGTTAAAGTGAAAGTAAAATACTGTTAATCCTTTAAATGTTTGTATTTTAATTTGTTTGTCAAGTGTTTCTACGGTTCTTGTAGTGATATTGTACCTTTTTTGTGTTGTTTTTGCCTTTTGTTATCTTCTTCTTCTTTTCTTTTTTGATATTACTGTGTGTCCCTCCAACTCTTTCTATATTGCTGATAATATAAACGTTTGCATTTACATCTTGTAGTAGTGTTTCTTCAATGAAAATACTGTTATCGTTTCCTGAATATGTTCTCATAATCATTAACTTTTCCCTGTGTATTCTCAGACCCACTTGCTATGATTTGCATATTAAGTCCGTAGGTATGCTAGTATGCATTAAAAAAAAATAATAGTGTTGTTCTTCTACCGTTCTCTAAACCTGCATACTAGAAACGTTCTCAGCTACCATTATTTTGTATCATGACCATTTAAACTACTTGAGAACTATTTTCACGAAAGTTCATAGAGGTCAGCGCTTGTGTTATGAAAGTTCACCAGCTTTAGAACGATTGTCAAGAAATTTCAGCTTTTTAAGCGTTAGAGTTAGCTAGTGCATGAGATTATAAGAGCATGTTAAAAAATTATGTCAAAGTTAGTTTTTTTCAGTGCTTGTCCTGTACTTAAATTATTCAAGAAATGTTGTATCCAGGCAGAGATAATAGATGAGAGAAACAGAGAAAGAAAAGAAAATGAGGGAAAGAAGAAGGGATAGGGAGAAGTATGAAAAGATGGGGAAAGCTTGGGAATTTATAGAAAGAGGGAGATGAGGAAGGAATGGACATTTGAAGAAGTAAAAACTATCTGGACCTCGAGTGGCACAGTGGTTACAGCACCTGGTTTCGTCATATTCCAGTTAACCAGCTATAGATGGATACTTGACTCTACTCTTGAGTAAAGGGAGGCAGAGGCAGCCATGAAAGGAACCAGTAACCCCACCTCATAAAGCAGAAACCTAATAAAACGAAGTTTTCTCTCCCTTTACGGCACTGTCTGCCAAAGGAGAACTTTTGCCTTTCTTACAAAATATGTCACCAAGAGCTAACGCCCACTGACAGTAGATCAAAGTCAAGTCAAGTCTTACAAAATATGTCACGAAGAGCTAACGCCCACTGACAGTAGATCAAAGTCAAGTCAAGTCTTACAAAATATTTCACCAAGAGCTAACGCCCACTGACAGTAGATCAAAGTCAAGTCTTACAAAATATGTCACCAAGAGCTAACGCCCACTGACAGTAGATCAAAGTCAAGTCAAGTCTTACAAAATATTTCACCAAGAGATAACGCCCACTGACAGTAGATCAAAGTCAAGTCAAGTCTTACAAAATGTATGTCGGTAAATTTTACGTGTTCGGATGAAATAAGAATTTTCTTAACTGACCTCAACGTGATGACGGCAGTGACTTCCAATCTTCGTACTGCTACACGGGGAAAAAAATATATTATCTTCAGATATATTAACCCCAAGAGAAGCGCCAGAACCCGCGAACTAACCAGGGGCCATTTTGTGTCTTTGCTCTGGCAAATCCCATTTGTTGATGTTTTGATCACACATAATCTTGTTTCTTGGGATTGCTTTGTTATTGGATTGGTTAACAGGGTGATTGATGTGGGGGACAGTGTTGAAAACAGGAGGGAGGTGTTTGTCAAAGCCTGTTGAGCGGTCAGCATGAAGAGTGGACGTAACTGTCTTCTTAATTACGATCGGGACTCGTTCGTTTCTGTTAGTGCCTACAGCTACCGTGGAATAATTGTTTCGGTAGGGAAGTAGTATTGTTTGTCTCCGTGCCCGTTAGCATAAGCTCCGGTTTATATATGTGAATATTTGCAAACATACATCAATATATCAGAATATTTATGATCCATAAACTACATTGACATGTAGTGATAAATGATAGTCCCATAGCCAGGGGCAGTCTGACACTGATTGGGCCCCGGGGAAAAAAAGGTCATGGGCCAATGATTATCGATTCCACATGGATTAGTCTAGAGTAGGTGGTTAGGGTATCGTGAATATATCTAATGCTGTGGGCTCTCGGGAAATGACCGAAAAGCCCAACGCCCTAGATTATAGCAAATACTGCCGCAGGAGAGTGAAGTGTTAGAGATTTGACTAAACTAGGTCCAGTTTTATGAAATGGAGCGACCAGTTCATTTCCTCGCTGTCTTTGCCTTAGCTAACAATTGCGAAGTCAGGTACCCATTTAGAGTTCGGTAGACGAGAAAAGTATGAATGGAAATTAAATAAGAAACGAACTGGTATTTTTATAGTAAAATTCTTGCAAGTTGTCATCTCTAGTTGTTGTAAATAAAACGTGAGTGAAAGGAAAATTTAAAACAGCAACTGTTTAGCTAGTAAACATGACGAGAATAGAAATGAGGGCTTTATTTTGATAGTTGTCAGGTCTGTTTTCCGATCGCAGCACCATTTTCAGAGTCCGCCCGCGTTAAAACGTTTTTTTTTTTATAAAGCAGAAATTCTTTGGTTTCGCTTAGTGTCACAGTTAAAAATAAAAATGGTACCATCTATTCAACAAGCTAAAGATAGGAACTACCGATCAGTGTAACTGTGGCACTGATAAAATAACTGCTGAACATCTGCTTCAAAGTTGCCCAACATATGCGGAACAGAGAAAGCGCATATGGCCGACACCAGTACTATTCATGGAAAAGCTCTACGGAGATTCAAACAGCCTCAAACAGACTCTTGCTTTGTATGAAAACATTCAAGTGGACATCTGAGAATGTACGAAGAAGAAACACAAGCAGTAACAAGAAGTGAACCCTCGAGTAAGAACAGAAGAAAAGAAGCAGAAAAACCACACAAAAATATGAAATCTCATTCGAAACATGTGCCATTTTTAACCCACCTCCCAACTTGTCACACTTCGTCACAAAATCCAAGACACCCCCATTTTTTTTTTAACGCGACGTCATAAATATCTTACCCCCACCCCTCCCTTCATGTCTCTAACCAGTTCTCTCTCTTTGTGTTCCCTGGTTTTCCCCTGTCTGTCTTACTTCCCCTGTCTTACTTCCCCTGTCTTACTTCCCCTGTTTTACTTCCCCTGTCTTACTTACCCTGTCTTACTTCCCCTGTCTTACTTCCCCTGTCTTACTTACCCTGTGGATTTCCGAAAAAAGATTGCCAGGTAAATCTATCAACAGGTTTGCTTAATGTGTGTCCTATCTGGCACTTGTCTAGTTCGTGTCATAAATTCCACATTTGTGATTTTGTCATACCACTTCAATCCTTCTTTTTTATGCAAGGACCTATTTATGAGAGCGTACTTGATTATAGAGCGCAGGCCTGTTGCAGCAAAGGTAGCATGTTTGAAACACGGTAGCGTCAGGCTACAGTCTTATCATCTGTAAATGAATATCTGACTCTGCTCTTGGGCCAGGAAAGGCAAACGCAGCGAAGACGGGAAGTGATTACTTGATCTATATTGTGAAGTCTCTAGCACTTCACTACCCTACGGCAGTATCTGCGACTAGCCTTCCATTTTGCCCATTTATGAAATTCTGATGCTTAATGCTTGTTTTTTTTCAAGGGATGTAATTTATCCTCTTTTTGTGTGGAAGGGAAATAATAAAACGGCAAAAAATATAATAACAATGAAACATATGAAGATTTTTGACACATTACAATTGTCATTATAATTATTTGAAATATGACAACAACTTTGGAGAAGAAAATAAATGAGCGTTATATTGAGCGCCATGCAGATCAATGCAATTTTGAGGCTGCAACATTGATAAGTGAGAAAATGTTTGTGACTGGGGGAGGGGGCGCTTGATATATATATATATAAATATATATTTAATTATATAATAATAACGGTTATCTTCTTCTTCTTCTTCCTCGTTCGCCCTGGAAAGGACGGTGGTTGCGTTGAACTCAGCATGATTAAAAAAATTACAAACACAAAGTTCCCCCATAAGCGCATACATGCATACACTAGATGTGAACCAACAAAGAATGAGAAGTCAGTGATCGACTGTGCCATTGTTCGGAGAAGCTCATTCAAATATGTCCGAGATGCTAGAGTCTGGAGGGGGCCAGAGATTGGAAGTGATCACTACCTGCTAACAATCAAAAGAACAACTGAAAGAGTTGCTCAGCCTAGGAACTGTCCAACATCACGCAAGAAACCAAGTAAAAGAGCAGGAGAAATGAGCATTAGGACCTACAAGCCGAGAGAGCCAGAAATTAAGACCAGATATCAGGGGCTTATTGCTGCAGCGGTGAGCAACACAGAAGGAAGACCTGATGACTTGGAAACCCTCTGGATTAAATTCAAGGATATCATAAAGACAGCTGCTGCAGAAGCATGCGGTGAAGTCCGACTTGGGAACAAGAGAAAGAGGACACCTTGGTGGACAGAGGAAGTCAAAGAGAAAATAAGAGAGAAGAAAATGGCATGGAAACAATACTTAGGAGCTAAAAACACAACAGGACAAATGGAAAAATATAGAGAATATGTGACACTCAGAACAGAAGCAAAGAACAAAGTGCTAGCAGCAAAACAGAAGTCCTGGGAAGAATTTGGAGAAAAGCTAGAAAAAGATGCACAAGAAAACCAGAAATTGTTCTATAAGACCCTAAAGAACATGAGGAATGAAAAACAATGCCCTCTCAAATTTATAAAGGACAAGCAAGGCAAATTGCTTACTGCCCCGAAGTAAGTAATGGAAAGATGGAAAGAATATTTCTCAGAACTCCTGGATGGTGAGCATGGTGAAGCATCAGAAATGATAAACACTAGCACAGAAGAGAAAACCAATGATGGTGAAGATGACATAAAGATGGAAGAACTGAAGGCAGCACTGGAGAAAATCAAGATGGGCAAAGCAGCAGGGCATGATGGTATAACACCAGAAATGGTTAAGTTCATGGGAGCATCAGGCGACCTATTACTCTTAAGGGTTTTACAGGCAGCGTGGTACAACAAGACCATACCAAAGGATTGGGAGATTGCCATCATAACACCAATTTTCAAAAAGGGTGACAATCGACAGTGTGGAAACCATAGAGGCATATCCCTTCTCAGTGTCCCTGGTAAAATCTACTCTAGAATCCTAGAGCAGAGACTCCGACGCCTAGCTGAGCCACAATTGGATGAGGTCCAGTGCGGATTCCGAGCAAACCGAAGTACTCAAGACCTAATCTTCACACTCAGACAGCTGAGTGAAAAGGCCCTTGAGTATAAGAGTGAGATGCATCTTTGTTTCATAGATCTGGAAAAGGCGTTTGACAGGGTCCCCTGGAGCAAACTTTGGGACTGTTTGGCAAGGAAGAATATTCCAGCACTTCTGATTCATGCTATACAGAGCTTCTACAAGTCTTGCAGAAATTATGTGAGGACAGCAAACCATAAGTCGGAAGAGTTCAGGACCACCACTGGTGTAAGACAAGGTGATATCTTATCACCTTACCTCTTCATACTCCTTATGGACGATGTCATCAAGGCATGTAAGGAGAGAACAAGAAAGTATTCAGTGGGGTACTGGAAGATGAGACAGGTCTATATTTCGGAGCTGGCATTTGCTGATGATGTTGCCCTGATTGCTAAATCAGAGGCACATCTCCAATCCAACCTGCAAGTCTGGAAGGAAGAGCTGGAGAAGAGAGGGATGGTCATAAGCAGCTCTAAAACAAAATCCATGGTCATATCACGAGAAGAAAGAAAACATCAGATTAAGCTGGGAGAACAGGTCCTGGAGCAGGTCGACCACTTTAAATACCTCGGAGCTATTATAGACCGAAAGGGAGGCATCAAAGAAGAGTTGGCCACTCGAAAAGCAGCAGCTGGGAGACTTTTTCAGGCCATAAATCGAGGATTCCTCAGCAAGAGAGAGGTTGGTAAGAAAACGAAGATGGCTGTATACCGCTCCACCTATGTCCCAGTCTTGACATACGGATGCGAGTCATGGGCAATGACTACAACCCATAAAAGCCAGATCCAAACCTCAGAAATGAGGTATCTGAGGAAGGTGGTTGAAGTAACAAGAAGAGACATGGTACGCAACCATACGATACGTCAAGGCCTTAAATCCTACCCCCTGCAGACCCAAGTAGAACAGTCTCAATTAAGATGGTTTGGCCATGTCTGCAGAATGGGAGAAGATCGGATACCACGACAAGCATGGGAAACAAAGAGCCAAGGATCCAGACCCCGAGGACGACCCAGAGTCCGCTGGGAGGACAACATTAGACAATCTTTGAAGGATCGAGGACTAGAATGGAACCAGGCCAGGAGGAAGACAGCCGATAGGATAGTCTGGCGCTCTCTCTTCCAAACCTCTACACCTCACGGTAGAAGGGGAACGACTAAGTAAGTAAGTAAAACCCCACGGCCTAATATCTGGCCTTTGGCTAGGATCATGTGTCTAGACACAGGGACCGGTACAGTGACATTCATGTGTCATTAGGTCTCTTGTGTGAGAACACAGAAGATCACTAGGTGACACATTTTGTCATTGGGTCTTCTTGTGTTAGGACATGTGGTCTTGACCAGAGCCGGGTTTGGGGCGGGGACAATGCGACCTCATGCGAGGAAAAAATATGCGACCTCAAGCGAGGAAAAAAAAAAAAAGAAGTCTAGACACAGGGACCGGTACAGTGACATTCATGTGTCATTAGGTCCCTTGTGTGAGAACACAGAGGATCACTACAGTGACACAGTTTGTCATTGGGTCTTCTTGAGTTGGGACATATGGTCTTGACCAGAGCCGGGTTTGGGGTGGGTGCCAATGCGACCTCATGCGAGGAAAAAATATGCGACCTCATGCGAGGAAAAAAAAAATAACTTTTGCAATAGATAGGACCACACATTGAGAAAAACCTTTTTATAGCATTACAAGGCAATCCTTTTTTCTGGAATCCCGAGGGAAAAAGAGGAAGAGGTAGACCAAAAAAGACATGGAGAAGAGAACTGGATACAGAGGTGAAAATGATGAGGAAAACATGGAAAGAACTTGAGCGGATGGCATGTGACAGGAGAACTTGACATGTCTTATTTGAAGGCCTATGCTCCCAGTGGAACTAAAAGGTATTGATTGCGGATAAAAGTTAACTATTACAGGTAAAAGTTAATCATTGCTGATAACAGAAAAACTAAAATTTATGTAAGAAGCGAGTATGACTCTTATATTTTTGTGTGATGTCAAACTTTTTCCAAGCCCCTTCCCCTATCGTCACACAACGTCACACAATTTTGACCATCCTCCCCCATCACTGCGTGACGTCATTTGTGGACGATCCCTAAGAATTTTGTAGCAAAATGTTCAAAGGTCTCATCTCATCAGCTGCCATCTCCACAACGAAGGTTGGCTGTAAAGGATCTCCAACGTCTTCTGTCTCTTGTCTTGGTGGTGCATTCTGCTAGGCTCTTCCCTGTCCATCTCTTGATGTTATCTTCCCACTTATAGCGCTGTCTTCCCCTTGCACGTTTGCCTTCACCTCTCCCTTCTATTATGGTCTTCTGCAAGGTGTTATGCCTTTTTATGTGGCCAAAGTACTTTAGATACCGAACTTTGACCTCCCTAATTAGTTCTCTTATTCATACCTAGATTTTCTAGGACCTCCTTATTTGTTTTCTTCTCTTTCCATGAGATACGCCCCATTCTTCTATATATTCACATTTCAAGAGCCTCAATTCTTTCTTCCAAATGCTTATTCATCGTCCATGTTTCTGCACCATACAGAAATGCAGAATATATATAACACTTTATGATTCTCAGTTTTAATTTGTGAGATAACTGTTTTGATGTCAGTATATGTTTCATGTTGTTGATTGTAGCCTTGGTCTGCTTCCCCATAAAGGCATTGTTTTTTTTCAAGAAATAGTTTCAGGGTCCTTCTTCTTCCTCGTTCGCCCTCAGACTTCTACATTAATTACTCTAATAAAGGTAGTAGTCAGCTCAAGGTTCCTGACATCTCCAAACAGTTTTTCGTGGAGAGAAGTGGGTTGTTGCCATATGCCACTCCGTTCACTGCTGTAAGTTGGGCAGGACTGGAGCAGATGTTTGGTTGTCATGGGGCTGGTGCCACAGAAGCAGAGCAATCCTGTATTTGTGGTAGGATGGTACTTCAGCCTATTGTGCGTAAAGCTGAAAATGTTGACCTGAGTGTCGTAAATTTATTTTGAGAGAAAGAGTCTTAGAAATAGTAGTCCGGTTTAGAGTGTAGAATGATGGTGAAAAAGCTCAGTGATAGAAATGTAGAGATTAAATAGTTGCTTCACAGAGTGCTGGAGGAGAGTAAAGACAGACTTATTTACGACAAATCGTTTCTCTCAATCTACTCTTCAGGCTCATACTGGTCAAACAATTATTTGCCAGATTCCAGACACGCACCTGCTCTCACACCGATTTGGTGCTTCAGACACACAGACGACGTGGATACAACTATCTTAAACAAATAGGGGAAATTTTATGGGCTTTGGGTAGTGTGGTAAAGTGGGATGGTATAAATATCTATAAGGGACTTAGTGTACTGACTGAGATCAGCTGTGAAGGTATCTGTATCTAATAGGTGTAGTGTTTTACAGATAACCTTACTTGCTGCCACATATGTATACCTCAGTCAGAATTATTCTGGAATATTGTGATGACTACGTTATATGTCTAGGGTATGTATATGATGAAGTGTAAGTCACAACAACAACAGACAGATAAACAATTTAATTTATTCCACCACACTTGACAACACTGTGACACTCACATACATATAACACTCTATGAGAATATCTTAAATGAGTCACTGATAAATTTTCAAATATCAATATGTATTCAGTGCTGTCATTAATGTATATGTGTCCTGATTCAAATACAAAGTGAACCAGGAATCACAATCAATTTTAATTACAAGTTATATGTACAGAATTTATCAATATGAATCTGGTAGTGACATATTTTATTAATAGTATCATATGTGTGTCAGTTGTGTAGTGGTAATATGAGGAATACTGGTTTTGTTTTGTTTTTTCAAGCTCTGTTGGTATTTGTCATCATGACTTCAATAGTTTGTTTCTGTTGGAACTAGTATTGGAGATGTTCTCAGTTCCTGGCATTAAAACAATTAATTTCCCCTCTTAATTTTATTTTACAATGTCAGTTTAAGATGGGGTACATAATGTTGAGCTCCGCTGTCCACGAATTCTTAACTTTCGTGATGACTGCAGGAAAAGACTCCTCTGCTCGATTACTTCAATGAGTTCTGGAGCCACCTCACTGGTTGCTATATGGACCAAGGAGTATGCTGTCCGCCTCTGGATTCAGCAAAGCTCTGACCAAGTGCTGCTCAATAACTTTAAGACCACAGTCCCTGAAACAAGAAGGTTGTACCTCCTACTTCAGAACTAATTTATACTCTATTTCTACACTGATCACAATACAAAACAAACACTGAGTTCAGAGCGTTAGGCCAACTGTCAGCTTCATCTGAAATACTTTACACCAGTATATTCCTCCTTAATTGTCACTACGCCTCTGCAATTCCAGCATTATTTCTTTCTAGTCAATAATCTAGGTGTCAGTGTACTGTTTGGCAATTCCATGTAGTTTCACTTTCCTCCGACACCTTCTGTTCAGGCTGGAGCACTATAGGCTTTACTTCATGTTCGCTACTGAACCACACATATATACAGACATAATTATCAATTTACATTCAATTTTCATTTTAAAAGATATCAAATAGTTCAAACCTACCACAATTCATGGAAATAATACACAGTGACGTTGAATGGCAATGAATATAGCACAACTTCGATCTGCCGATGTCCCAGGCTTTTATTTAGAAAAATATGCACTGGTGCTCAACACACTGATTCTGTAGTAAGTTTATTACAAGATGTGGCATGGAACAGACGCTCTGAATTGAGTATATTCGCAGCTCTAACCAATCATGCCATGTTTACCTAATCGTTTGAAAAAAAGTACTTCTACTCCCGTTTCCCCTGACAACGAAAGATAGTATTTATAGTCCGACTAATCGTGTTTAGCCTTACATTTATTGCGCTCCAATCAAATAGGAGTTAACATGGAGACTCATTTCCCGTACAATGGTGGGGTGAAATTCTGCCACTGAGCGATTCTGAATTTGGTGTTGTCTGACACCCTCACTATTTTCTTTTGGCTATAACTTGGTAATTCCTAGACTATTTGCGTAACGTTTAACATATTCTTTGTCAGCACGTCCTAAGGAACCCAATTATATATATTTAATAGAGCTAAGTGGCTGCGTTCAAAATATGCACTTTCTTCTACCTCCTGTTTACTCCGAATACGAGGTGTTGTCTGGGTACTGTAATGTTTTCAAACGTAAACCAGTATAATGTCATAATTCCCAATAAGCGTTTTTCAGGATTTTAAAACCTAACTCTGGTATGGGTAGTGTTTTTATCACTGTCGATTTGAAAAAAAAGCTAGTGCTTGTGGCCTTACACGCGTGATGGTAGTAACTGTGTATCGCGCGACTGTGGTAGTATTGCCTGTGCCTGCTTTCTGCCTCTCCCTTCTTTCTATCTTTAGTCCATCTGTCTTTTGTTTTTGGTAACATAGTGTAGAAAAAGACATGAATGGAATTTTAATTCTAGGTCAACTTGCGTATTTCAAGGTTTTTCTTAGAAATGGAGTACACTTTTTAGTGTGTTTGGGAAACGCGTGTATGTTGCAGAAGGCTTTTACTATCAACGTGAAACGTTACAATTTGCAGACGCAGGAGAACACAAGGGGGATTTCGAGTACAGTCATTGTGACAGCACTGTTCTTTACCATTCTTCTTTCCTTTTATTAAATTTATTTGTTAGGCTTTACATTTACCTGATAATTTATATATGTGGATGTAGAATTTCACGACAGGTAGTCCAACACCGTAACGATTAAGTTTATGATGTTTATTAACCAAAAAAAAAAGAATTAACTCACAAACAAATATCAAGTGTTACATAAAATTATCATACGTACAGAAAATGCAAATAACAAGGTTGGGAAGGGGGGGGGGGGGGGGGGGAAGAAGATTGGTATCGACTAAGCCCGTTCCGCTTATTAGACAAAGATAAAAGAGTCCAAAGATAGATAGTTATCAGGAACAGAGGTAAGTTAACCTAACAGTGAAGTTAATTACTCTGAAAGAGGTGTTTCAAAATTAGGTATAGGTGGTAGAAAGAATCCTGTTCTTCCCAATTGTTCTTCCCTTTACTAAGCAAATGAAAAGGAGGTTTTTTTTTTAAACAGAGTTAACAAATTATCAACTATCCCGCTTAAAGGAACAATGTAGGGTATACAGAAAATTATATTACCAGGTAAGCAAGTTAACAAAATGGTTACAAAAAAAAGATTAAATTTTCTGTCATTCATGCACACGCGTGAGGATCCACACTCATATATTCACACACTTACCGATTGCAGCATCAGACAATCCAATAGAATTATATAAACAGCAATTACACTTTTGACATGTGAATTGTCTAGTACTTCGATGTCCCGCCCCAGATGTAGCGAGGTTGGCTGATCGCAACTATTCCCACTATATCGCTGGACTTGAAGCCTAAGAGTTATTGTGTTTTATTTATATAAAAGGAGTCTATGGGATGGCACTGACACAGTCCGACACAAGGGTGAAAATGAAGTGGTCTCTTTAATCTTCCGCTATGGTAAAATTCCTTCAATGCGTGATGATAGTAATTGACCGGAAAGTTTATTAATCCAGTGAGGAAAATACTTAAGCCGTCACCGTTCAGGAAAATATGTACTCTTCTCACAGTAAGGCAGTAAATCAGGTATCACTACTGGCACTGTTCAACTTCCAGGTTATCTTACAGATTTGTAATCTTAATATGATGATTGTTCTTGAAATAGTCTTGGGTAGGCTTTCTTTCTTATAATTATGATAGCTAGGTCGCATTGAACCGCCACAAGATTAAATTTAAAAAATGTTTCATCAATATGTCTGGAACGTTTTTAAGATGATTTCTTTATTGCTTTCTTAATGCTGGGATCGCACAGGTTACGATCACTTTGTATGAAAGAAAAAAGACATGTAATATACCGAAAACAAATAACCTTCTAAAGCGCGATGAATTTCCCGTTAAGACTATTTATAAATATAGGACTTAACTAAATTTATTAATTATAAATTCCTTCGCGACTTTAAAAGTTAATTTAAGCATTTGACATCTATTATCTTTTGGAAATAATATAGCAGGTATATCATTACATTTACAACTGGAACTATTGAAATGGTTTAATTTAATAGATTTAAATTAACACAAAATCCAGTGAAATAGAATGATTGAACTAGACCACTGATCACTTTACACAATATATATATTACCGCTTTGCACAGAAATAGAATTCACTGCAAATATGTATAAAAATCCATGGGATAATCTAGCAAGATTTCAAATATAGCCAGTGCTTCTGTTAAGTTCTGGCCAGCGAGTGATAAAGTGTATTTCTACGTGGTCTGTATATATCTAGAATGAAATGAAAGATGAGTGAGACATGAGAAACTTGACACCTTTTTTGATCTCAGAAGACTTTTGGGGATCTGACCGCCAGACTAAAAGGAGAAGCCGCCCCTGGCCTCTCGTATCTTCGCTCGCTGCTTGCGTCGGCTTTCCCCGTTCGCTCCCACTGCGATCGGTTCCGTGTTTAACACCGAGATGCGAAACCGTTTCAGGGACCACTACTGTCTTTGATCGTGGCGCTAGCTTTCCTGAGATCCCCCAGTCCGTGTCTTTGATCGTGGTCGCTGCTATCTGTTTGATTCTGGTGCCGCCCCCTCTGGGCCAAGTTAATGAAACTACTGCATATGATTGCTCAAGAGATGACCATGGGCGTGATTTAATCTCTCCTTAAATCAATGCGATGACCAGAATGAACGGTAGATAAACTGTCCACATATCAATCAGCCAGCGTGTTGCCAATCTGCGTGGAAAGGTTGCATAGCTAATGAGTCCAGGAGAAAAGAAAAATCCCGTTTGACGAAAGGTTACAATATTTCGGGGGCACTGATGTTATCCAAGGGGTCGTTACGAAGAGTCGTATCTTCTCATCCAACACTTCAGGGGTACCGATGTTATGAGAGGGTTCTCACCATCATCCTAACAAATTCAGGACGGATGAGTTCGTCTGTCACAATCGTCCCCTCTTTTGAGACATGAAAACCTCTCTTCATGTTTGATTTATGACGACGAAGCTGCCCTGAACGGTAGCTTTAGGATGATTGGTATCTTCAACTTCCTCTTCTTCCTCCGTAGTCCAGTTTCTACTCAGGAAATCAGCCCCGACATTCTGTCTTCCAGGAATGTATTCCACATTGAAAGAATAAACGCTTAAAAGAAGAGCCCAACGCATGATCCTTGCGTTAAATTCTTTATTGGCACCAAGAAATGCTAACGGAGCGTGGTCTGTTTGCACTGTGAAAGATGTACCATAGAGAAACTCATGATGGTGTCTGATACCGTCAATCAGAGCGAGGCATTCTCTTTCGACTACGCTGTAGTTCCGTTCAGCTTTATTTAATTTCCGACTGCCATAGGCAACTGGAAATAGCATGTTCAGGTCACTGTCCTCGGCTTGAAGCAGTGTTGACCCGATGCCCTGACCTGACGCGTCGACCCGTAAAACAAAAGTTTTCTTGAGGTCAGGCAACCTCAAAATGGGGTATGCAGACAACTGTTCTTTCAAAGTGCTGTATGCGTGGTCGCACTTTTGATCCCACATGACCTTATCCGGACACCCTTTCTTAGTGAGGTCAGTCAGAGGTGCTGTCAGTCCCTTGAAGTTCTGGATGTACTTCTGATAATATGCACATAGTGATATGAAGGAACGTACGTCTTTCTTCGTTCGGGGTCTTTTTGCTGCCACTATTTTCTCCACGTTCTTCTTAATAGGCCAACTGCATCCGTGAGAAATAGTATGCCCCAGGAAGTCTAACTGTTCAAACCCGATGAGACATTTGCTAGGTCTGTCTGTGAGACCAGTTTCCTGTAGTCTCCTGAGGAGCATAGCAACCGTAGCAATATGTCCTTCGTAGGTTTCCGAGGCAATTAATATGTCATCCATGAAATTATGGATATGGGGACTTTGCAAAGGTTCTAGAAGCTTCCTCATCATCCTGGTGAACACTCCTGGTGCGTTATGCAAACCGAATGGCATCACATTAAATGTGTAATGTCCTTCACTAGTGCTGAAAGCTAACAAGGGTTTAATTTCCTCCTTGACTGGTATTTGATAGTAACCTTTACTGAGGTCAATCTTGGAGAAAATCTTTGCCTTGCTAAGCTTGGTGAACAACTCAGAAACAGTTTGGAGAGGTTCGGGCTGAAATGCCGTAACAGCGTTTAGCAGCCGGTAATCTATACACAGCCGAACTTCCTTACTGGGCTTCTGCAACAGCACTACGCTCGAACTGTAAGGAGATGTAGACTCACTGATAATTCCTGCCTGACGCAGCTTGTCTATTTCTCCGCGAAGTGCATCAGCTTTAGCGTACGGGATGGGGTAAACTCTGGTTCGAACAGGGGTCTCATTTGTTAATTTCATCTCAAATTCGATGAGATTTGTTCGACCAGGTACATCCGTTAAGACTGCACTGTAGTGTTTTAGTAGAGCCCTGCTTTCTGTTTGTTGTTCTGGTGAGAGATTGTCGCCGAACTTGACATCTTTAAACGATTCTGCGGGTTGCAATGGATACTCAATGCAACTATCATCATCTTCCTCGTCTTCCGTTGCTATGGCGACAGCCAGGAGATGCTCGGAGGATGGCACCGGTCTTTCCAAATATTTCTTAAGCAGATTTATGTGGAAGACCTTCTCCTTTCCTTTGATGGAGATCTTGTAATTCGTACGTGAGATCTTTTTAAGGACGGTAAACGGCCCTTGCCATCCGATGCGAAGTTTATTGCTTCCGGTTGGAAGTAACAACAAAACTTTCTCCCCTGGTTGGAGTTCTCTCTCTTTTGCAGCTTTGTTGTATCTTTTAGCATGTTTAGCGCGGGCTTTCGTAAGGTTGGTAGTAGCTAGATCCCATCCTAGCTTTAGCCTTTCCTTGAGCTCAGATACATACTTGCTTGCAGAGACGACTGTCTCGTCAGCCTTTTGGTCTGTCAGGGACCGAAGTAAGGCTTCTAGTGGCCCCTTAATAGGTCTGCCAAATAAAAGTGTAGCTGGCGCGAATCCCGTAGACGCTTGAGGAACCTCTCGGTAGGCGAATAAAGCAGCCGATATATATAGGTCCCAGTCTTCCGGTTTCTCCTGACCCAGCTTACGCAACATGGCAGTGAGGGTGCTGTTAAAACGTTCCACGAGCCCATTTCCGGCCGGATGGTAGGGACTTGTGTGGATATGTTTGGCCCTCAAGATCTTAAAGATCTCCTCCATTAACAGGCTACGGAATTGGGATCCACTGTCCATCAAAACTTGTTGAGGGAATCCCAACCGTGTAAAGATTTGCACGAGGGCTTCTGCGACGTGCTTGGAATGTATGCATGGTAGTGGTACAGCTTCGGCCCACATTGTGCAAGTTTCGACTAAGGTCAGGATGAACCTGTTCCTTCTTTTGGTCCTTTCCAGGGGTCCAATGATGTCGACAGCAACCCGTTCAAATGGAGTCCCTACTATTGGCATTGTGGTGAAATTACAGTGATGCAACGTTAAAATTCCTCCATTTATAAAGATAACAGGTAAAATAACATGTAAGGATAAAAATATAGGTAAGATACGCTGATACATTCTCGCCCACGCCAGCGTTTTCTAGGGTCATTGAAAACTAACTAGTTATAATATGCAGACTAACGGCCTATCCTTTTAGACTAGGTGGAAACGGAGATAAAAGGAAAAAAAATGCGACGGTCTGAACACGTGTTTGAATCTAAAGTCTAGAAGACGCAATTTGTAGTTTTTAAAGAAAAAAATTACGCCACTAGTTGACACAATGTAAGGAATTGGACGAAAAACGACATTAGCTCTTGTCAGAAACAGATGTATCTTGGACGTTCTACGGTAATTAGTCGTTTTAGTTTGAATATAGCGGCAAACGCCGTGAACGAAGGTACAAAAACAAATTTCAAAACTAACCTTGAAAAAAGTAGGGTTTTTTTTTTATAATAAGTTTAGGAGAATAAAAACTAGCTAGTTTGATAGCCCATCTTTACCTGAGAAATAATATACTTTTAATTACACAGACGGACAGATAACACGGAAGATATTGATGAAAGACTGTATTGTTCAATACAGACTAGCCGACAGTTATTTGTGCATACTTCTCACAAAAATCACTTTTGACGCGTCCTTGAGCCTAACGCAGAAAAACAAACTACATGTGGACAAGGGGCAGGATAGGAGGATAGTAGCTAAAAATAACTTAGCATAGAGATCTTAGAAGTAGGGGAAGGCAAAATTTGTGTAGTTTTTCTTGTAGTTAGTCCAAAAAACAAGTGTAATTTTGGGAAAAACCAAGTTCGTACGGACAGACCGACAGAAAAATACTACACACTAGACTGAGACTGGACTGAAATTGGACATTGTAGTTTAAATATTTGAAAGGTAGAGGGGAAGTCCGCTGATTGGACGAAAGAGTTCATATTATAGAAAGAAAGACGCCCGCAAGTGCCATTTTTTTAAAGACTGTCCATATGCACAGTTCGTTAATGCTAGAAGAGTGATTTCCAGGAGATATTATATATTATCAGTGGGACGCCATAATCTAGCCAGCAGCTCAGCTGAGTTTTGCTAGTACAACGTAACTGTGTTTTCAAATTTGAATTGTGAGTTTCTGGTCTGGCACTGCGCTAGTGCCAGATGCTTTGAAGAGGTCCAAGAGTGGAGGACTAAGAAGCCTACCATTTTACTCCAGCACCTGTGAGGAGTGGGCCACGTGAATTCCTGACTACATCGTCACAGGCCAGATAAGTTGAAAACCTGGCCTGCTGTGGATTCATCAAATTTTTCCACATTAAAATAAATAAACAAAATCCTGGTGTATAAAAACTATACCTCAGTTCCATATTTCAAAGACAAGGACTATTGTAAACAGAGATCGGGTATGATGACACCACCCCGACTAGACATCCAGTGCTAGTTTTCCAAAGGCACTGTAGTTAGTGTTAATATTAACCAATGTAACGATATATCTATGTAAAAAATTTTCATTTTGATTATTCAATATATATATATATATGCACTTTTATTGATAAATACATATTGTTTCATACGTCCTGACCAGAAGAAAATTTGGTTCAGGACTAAATAAATTCCCAAAAAATTGTAAAATTTAAATTCTAAAGCCAGTGTTAGTTGATTTGATCATAGAGCTTATTATTATTAGACTTAGTGTTTACATGTGTGTGTCTGTGTATTTACTTACCTACACATCACATTTCATTTCCCTAGACATTAAACGTAGCTAACATACATAATAGCAGAATAAGTCTGTTTGAGGTCATAAGTGGTAGCAGAAAGGCATTCTGTAACTCACATAAACTGTTATCTTCAGGAGCCTTCACAGCTGACCTCATCCAGTACACTAGGTAACATAGCAAGCACACAATAACATAAAAAAGCACTACAAATATTGAGCTCTTGTCCGGGATTTAGATTTACCAAAGATATTAGGGTCTCCTGGTCCGGGAATTAAACTATTAGGGGCATAAGTTGTATAAATTTAACAGTGTCCCTAAAATTAAAAGTGGAAAGTAAAAGTTGATGAATCTTCACAGCCAGTGGTAATTAATTAATTAGTATATTACCTTAGTAATTAGATTTTGTAATTTACTTTAGTCATCATTAAATTGTGTGATATAGTATGGCAGATCTAGCCAAATTCAGATCGGCTCTGTGCTGACGGCTAAGGAAATGAACATGGATGGTCAGGTTTTGGTTCAATATGTGACGTCAGAATGTGACAAGTATATTGAAAGGGAAGATAGGAGGTTAGCTGAAGAGAAGAGGTTACAAATTGAGGCTGACAAAGAACTTAAGAGGCTGCAGATTGAGGCTGACAAAGAGGCTAAGGCATTGGAGGCAGATAGGGAGATTAAAAGGCTCCAATTAGAAGAAAAAAAGGCTGAAAGTGAAGCAGAGGAAAAGAGATTGACTGCCGAAAGGGAGGCAGAAGAAAAGAGATTGACTGCCGAAAGGGAAGCAGAAGATAGGAGATTGCAAAGGGAGCACGAGTTACGACTAAGGGAGTTGGAATTACAAGGCCATGCTCCGGAAAATGGTGCCAGCCCCTTTGCCTCAGATGCTACGCCTAGTCAGGGAGCCTCAACCTCAGCTATGGGGTTTCATTTAGACCATTTTGTTGAGAAAGACGATGACATAGAGGGGTACCTAAGTAGATTTGAACTATTGGCTACTACGTATGGGTTAGAGAGAGAGAGGTGGAGTCTTAAGTTATCCCAGGGGCTTAGAGGTACTTCTTATGAAGTTTTTGCTAAAATGAATAGAGACGACCAAGACAATTATGACATGCTAAAGCAGGCTCTGTTATTGAGATATGAAAAGAATGGTGAATTTTATCGTAAGAAGTTTAGAAATGCCAAACTTTTGTCTGGGGAGACATACCACCAATTCTCTGCCAGACTGGAAACCTATTTGGAGAAATGGACGGCTCTGGGGAAGACCCAAGATCTCAAAGAAATGATCATGATAGAGCAATTAAGAGAGTCCATGGCTCCAGACCTGAGAAAATTTCTCATGGAACAAGGTGCAGAGAGGTTGGGGGAGGTTTTGAATGTTGCTGAGAGGTATCAAGCAGCCCAGGCAGAGGTAGTTGGCTCTAAAAAGAAACATATAGAAAATTTTAAAGCCCCACAGCACTTTAATAAATTTGATACCAGAGAACAAGGTAATAAAGGTAGGACAAACTTTGATAGGCCACGAAATGATTATCGTGATAGAAACTCACAGTTCAATGACCAAAAATATAATGAAAGAAAACCTTTTAACCCAGGAAAGAGGTGGTGCAAATGGTGTAAGAAGGACAACCATAACACCGAATTTTGTAAAAGGAAACCTTCAAACATTGCTGCAATGAAGTCAAGGAACCAGAGATTAAAGGTTAATCCTAATGGACAGCAGGAACCTTATCACCCCCCAGTTTGTGAGGATGTTATTTGTAATGGGGTCACCATAAGCTGCCTATATGATACAGGTTTGGATTATGATTCAGTTGTGAAGTCTAGCCTAGTGGACCCAAGTCAGTATACCACCGAAACAGTGGAAATACAAGGGGCAACTAAGGACATACCACTCATGACACTTCCCATCGCAAGGATAACGATGAAAACTCGCTATGTGGAAGGAGAAATCAGAGCAGCAGTGATATATGAACCAATCTACCCTCTGATATTGGGGTGTAGATACGTCTTCTTGGGGAATCCCGAGAGACCTGTGATCATGGCGACAGTGCAGACCAGGTCACAGTCAAAGGAGGAAGAAGGTGAACCTATAAATGCTCATCCAGAAGAGATGAGGAAGGCGCAGGCTGAGGATAGGACACTCAAGCCATGTTTTAAAAAATTGCCTAAATGCTACACACCTCCAAGCAAGGGAGAGTATATTATGAAGAACAAATTGATATACAGGAAGGCCGGAACTGGAACAAATGGTCACAACCAGCTGGTTCTTCCCACTTCATATAGGGAGAAAGTGATGGAACTAGGGCATGCGATTCCCTTCAGTGGTCACATGGGGATCAGCGCCACAGGACAGCGTATAGCCTGTCATTACTTCTGGCCAGGGATAACGGAAGATATAAAAAGATATATCAAATCCTGTCCAGAATGTCAAAGGGTAGCTCCAAAGCATTGGACTGCTCCTGCAACTCTAGGGGAAATGCCCATAGTGGGAACACCTTTTGAGAGGGTTGCAGTGGATATTGTGGGACCTCTCACTCGGACCAAGAGGAGGAACAGTTACATCCTTACTCTGGTGGACACTTGTTCTATGTGGGGAGAGGCGGTAGCCCTGCCATCAATTGATTCGAAACATGTGGCAGAGGCACTACTTACAATATTCACAAGATTAGGATTCCCGCATCAAAACTGACTGATCTGACTCGCAAGGGAAATCCAGATAAAATTGTTTGGTCAGCGCAATGTGAATTGGCATTCCAAGAGTTAAAGGAAAAACTCACTAGCAAGCCGATTCTCAAATTGCCTGATTTGACTCAGGACTTTGTGGTGAGAACAGACGCAAGCAATGTAGGCCTGAGGGCTACTCTGTTGCAAAGGTCCTCTTCACCCAATGGGGAACTGAACCCAGTCGCTTATGCAAGCCGCAAGTTGAACAAAGCGGAACAAGGATATTCCACAAGCGAAAAAGAATGTTTAGCGTTAATCTGGGCAATAAAAAAGTTCCAAATCTATCTGTATGGTAGGACTTTTGCGGTCCAGACAGATCACCAGCCTCTCGTGTTCTTATCTCAGGCCAAGCATGAAAATGCAAGATTGTTAAGATGGTCTTTATTGTTGCAACCATATCAGTTTAATATTGAATATATCCCGTGATCACAGAATGTCGGTGCAGATTTCCTCGGTAGGCACCCATGTGATCAAATTTTGAGTAGTTAGTAGGCGTGAGGAGGTTAGTAGGCGTGAGGAGTTAATTTTATCTATGTGTATCACTGGTTTTGGAACTTGCATTAGTGCATGTTCTCAGGTGGGGAGATGTGTGGTGAAATTACAGTGATGCAACGTTAAAATTCCTCCATTTATAAAGATAACAGGTAAAATAACATGTAGGGATAAAAATATAGGTAAGATACGCTGATACATTCTCTCCCACGCCAGCGTTTTCTAGGGTCATTGAAAACTAACTAGTTATAATATGCAGACTAACGGCCTATCCTTTTAGACGGGGTGGAAACGGAGATAAAAGAAAAAAATGCGACGGTCTGAACACGTGTTTGAATCTAAAGTCTAGAAGACGCAATTTGTAGTTTTTAAAGAAAAAATTACGCCACTAGTTGACACAATGTAAGGAATTGGACGAAAAACGACCTTAGCTCTTGTCAGAGACAGACGTATCTTGGACGTTCTACGGTAATTAGTCGTTTTAGTTTGAATATAGCGGCAAACGCCGTGAACGAAGGTACAAAAACAAATTTCAAAACTAACCTTGAAAAAAGTAGGTTTTTTTTTAAATAATAAGTTTAGGAGAATAAAAACTAGCTAGTTTGATAGCCCATCTTTACCTGAGAAATAATATACTTTTAATTACACAGACGGACAGATAACAGGGAAGATATTGACGAAAGACTGTATTGTTCAATACAGACTAGCCGACAGTTATTTGTGCATGCTTCTCACAAAAAAATCACTTTTAAAGACTGTCCATATACACAGTTCGTTAATGCTAGAAGAGTGATTTCCAGGAGATATTATATATTATCAGTGGGACGCCATAATCTAGCCAGCAGCTCAGCTGAGTTTTGCTAGTAAAACGTAACTGTGTTTTCAAATTTGAATTGTGAGTTTCTGATCTGGCACTGCGCTAGTGTCAGATGCTTTGAAGAGGTCCAAGAGTGGAGGACTAAGAAGCCTACCATTTTACTCCAGCACCTGTGAGGAGTGGGCCACGTGAATTCCTGACTACATCGTCACAGGCCAGATAAGTTGAAAACCTGGCCTGCTGTGGATTCATCAAATTTTTCCACATTAAAATAAATAAACAAAATCCTGGTGTATAAAAACTATACCTCAGTTCCATATTTCAAAGACAATGACTATTGTAAACAGAGATCGGGTATGATGACACCACCCCGACTAGACATCCAGTGCTAGTTTTCTAAAGACACTGTAGTTAGTGTTAATATTAACCAATGTAACGATATATCTATGTAAAAAATTTTCATTTTGATTATTCAATATATATATATGCACTTTTATTGATAAATACATATTGTTTCATACGTCCTGACCAGAAGAAAATTTGGTTCAGGACTAAATAAATTCCCAAAAAATTGTAAAATTTAAATTCTAAAGCCAGTGTTAGTTGATTTGATCATAGAGCTTATTATTATTAGACTTAGTGTTTACATGTGTGTGTCTGTGTATTTACTTACCTACACATCACATTTAATTTCCCTAGACATTAAACGTAGCTAACATACATAATAGCAGAATAAGTCTGTTTGAGGTCATAAGTGGTAGCAGAAAGGCATTCTGTAACTCACATAAACTGTTATCTCCAGGAGCCTTCACAGCTGACCTCATCGAGTACACTAGGTAACCTAGCAACCACGCAATAACATCAAAAACCACTACAGGCATTTGCCCCATGGGTACTGGGGGTGTCAAGTGCTTGGGTGCTACCCGTTGGCACTGGGCGCAGGAATTCACATACCTGATAATGTCAGAGTTCATTCCTGGCCACCAATAGTGGGTTTTTATTCGCTGAATAGTGGCGTTTTGTTCCATATGTCCGCTAAAGGGAAGAGAATGCCCCATTTCTAAGATCTGGCTTCTGTACTGCGTCGGTACTAGGAGCTGGTTATTCCCCGTGTCCGGGTTGCCCGTTCTACGATACAATACGCCATCCTTAGAAAAGATGTCTCCGTTGTGTCTGGGGTCCTTAGCCATGGGCAGTTTTCTCAAGCGGGGCTCCAGAGTAGGGTCCTTTTGTTGCGCCTCCTTCAGTTCATTCGGCAACAAATTTGGCGCAGGCTCCCTCTCCTTCTTGGCTTGCCCTCTTGTGGTTACCGCTGCCACAATCGGCTCCTTTGGTCTCCCAATAAACACATATCTACATCCCAGGATAACTGGGTAGATAGGATCATCCATAATGGCCGTTTTAATAACCCCTCTGACAAAGTCAGAGTGTATTTCTACCAGTGCGATAGGAAGCGTCCTGGGTGCATCACTCCTGAAAACTCCACTAAGTTTGACAATTTCCTCTGTCTCCTGACCGGGTTTGACTAGGTGCCTAGCGACAATACAACTAAAGCTTAGTCCAGTGTCAAAGAGACAAGTAGTTGAGTTACCATTCAAAATTACAGTTCCTCGAGTTGAGGGTCGGTCCCCCTCAGGTTGAGAATCACTGACATTGACTCTACCTTTCAAGGCTGTATGCAAACATCCGACGCGGTTTGGACCGGTTTGTTTGCCCTGATCAGACGTTCCTGGTGTAGGGGTCTTCCCTTTTCCTTGACCTTGGTGGCCGCGCTGCAACGTAGGCTTGGTGGGTTGATCAGAATTGTTGTAGGGGGGCGGTATCGGGTTTTGTAGAATTTCGATTTTTCCTGGGGAGGTCTCTGGGTATTATTTTCTCGTTGGTTATAATTCTGAGAGGAATTAGAGGAATAGGATGACTGCTCTAGATTTTGTTTACGAGATGGCTCATCTGTGGGTTTACGTTTAATGCTGGGAAGTTCGGCCATTGCATTGGTATAGCGTTCTGCCTTATTGAGTATGTCCTCAAGCCTGACTGCGCCCTGTTCAGCCAAAAATCTACGGGTTTCGTTTGACAAAGTTGACTTTATCTGTTTCACAAGAACAAGTTCAAGGAGTCACTCATATGTAAGAAGTAGGTCAGATAATTCAATGCACTTTGTCAAATAGCCCGTGAGACGTGAAGAGAACTGTGGGAATGTTTCCGTGCTCTCTTTTCGGCTGTCTCTGAACATTTGCAGAAATATTCGGGCGGTCGTCTCAAACCACTCTAGCAAGGCCTTTTTCAGCATGTCGTAATCATGTTGGTTGGTTCCCAGCTTTGTATATACGTCATAAGCAGTGCTTTTTAATGACGTTGAGAGTTTAAGTGCCCAGCGGGAACTCTCTAACCCATACAGATTTGCGAGCCTCTCGAATTTTTCTAGATAGCTGTCAATTTTTTCATTGGGACTAGGAAAAGACTCTAAAGCAAAAGACATCGCAGTTAATTGGGCAGATTGAGTGCTGGAGAGGTCCATTGACTGAGACTGGGGTGAAGACGGCTCTCCGTTATTCGAAGTAGAGGCGTTCCGACTCTCTAAAGCCTTAAGCGCCAGTTCATGCTGTCTTTCCCTCTCTCTCTCCTCACGTTGTCTCTCCTTCTCTCTTTCCCTGCAAGTTTCCATCTCTGCCTCAATTTTCTTCTGCTCCAATAGACGATCGTCCGCTTCTTTCTTCCTAGCTTCTGCCCTCTCTTCTGCTTCCTTCTTCTCTGCTCTATCCTGTGCTTCCTTCCTCTCTGCACTTTCTTGCTCCGCGTCATATCTTTCAAGTTCTTTGTTGACAAACAGGTTCGAGGCTTCTCCTTCTAACCCTGAGTCCTTCGCCTCCTGTCTCAAAATGGATCTTATCCTAATTCTCTCTGCCATACCAAAGAACTGGATGCTTCTAAGACTAGAGAATAGTACGAAAGAACAAGAAGGGAAAAAACTCAAAGCCGCTACGAGAAAAAAAACACAAAGTATAAATTTACTTGTGTTACCTCCTATATGAAATGTGCAAACTTATCGCTGCTATTATTGTCACTTAAGACTCTTAACGCAAGCGACTATGCCACTAAAATGGTAAGTTACACTAGAAAAGAATCTGCTCTTACTAACAGTCGAGAAAAATATATATTAAAACAATTTAAAAGGAAAAACATTTTTTTCCCTAAAATGTTTAATTCTCCTTCACAAAACTCGCCCCTGAAGTCAATTATATGAGAAGAGACGATGTTAACTAGACTTAAAAAGTCAGAACAAGGCGTCTTTAGATAAGCTCAACTCTTTTTAACTTCAAAAACCTGTAGTGACTGTAAAACCAATCACGCAATCCCAGCAAATCTCATAAGGAAAAAATTTAATTATCTCCGCCAGAGGATAATTTAGCTAACCAAATTTATGATTATCCGTACTTTCTACTGCTGTGGAAAGAAAACAACCTGTAAATATGCTGTGTGGACGACCCAAATACTAAAAGGCGTTGTCTTACTTACTTACTTAGTCGTTCCCTTTCTACCGTGAGGTGTAGAGGTTTGGAAGAGAGAGCGCCAGACCATTCTATCAGCTGTCTTCTTCCTGGCCTGGTCCCATTCTAGTCCTCGGTCCTTCAAAGATTGTCTAATATTGTCCTCCCAGCGGACTCTGGGTCGTCCTGGAGGTCTGGATCCCTGGCTCTTTGTTTCCCATGCTTGTCGTGGTAGCCGATCTTCTCCCATTCTGCAGACATGGCCAAACCATCTTAGTTGGAACTGTTCTATTTGGGTCTGCAGCGGATGGGATTTTAAGACTTGACGGATCGTCTGGTTGCGGACCATGTCTCTTCTTGTTACTTCAACCACTTTCCTCAGATACCTCATTTCTGAGGTTTGGATCTGGCTTTTGTGGGTTGTAGTCATTGCCCACGACTCGCATCCATATGTCAAGACTGGGACATAGGTGGAGCGGTATACAGCCATCTTCGTTTTCTTACCAACCTCTTTCTTGCTGAGGAATCCACGATTTATGGCCTGAAAAAGTCTCCCAGCCGCTGCTTTTCGAGTGGCCAACTCTTCTTTGATGCCTCCCTTTCGGTCTATAATAGCTCCGAGATATTTAATGTGGTCGACCTGCTCCAGGACCTGTTCTCCCAACTTAATCTGATGTTTTCTTTCTTCTCGTGATATGACCATGGATTTTGTTTTAGAGCTGCTTATGACCATCCCTCTCTTCTCCAGTTCTTCCTTCCAGACTTGCAGGTTGGATTGGAGATGTGCCTCTGATTTAGCAATCAGGGCAACATCATCAGCAAATGCCAGCTCCGAAATATAGACCTGTCTCATCTTCCAGTACCCCACTGAATACTTTCTTGTTCTCTCCTTACATGCCTTGATGACATCGTCCATAAGGAGTATGAAGAGGTAAGGTGATAGGATATCACCTTGTCTTACACCAGTGGTGGTCCTGAACTCTTCTGACTTATGGTTTGCTGTCCTCACATAATTTCTGCAAGACTTGTAGAAGCTCTGTATAGCATGAATCAGAGGTGCTGGAATATTCTTCCTTGCCAAACATTCCCAAAGTTTGCTCCAGGCGACCCTGTCAAACGCCTTTTCCAGATCTATGAAACAAAGATGGATCTCACTCTTATACTCAAGGGCCTTTTCACTCAGCTGTCTGAGTGTGAAGATTAGGTCTTGAGTACTTCGGTTTGCTCGGAATCCGCACTGGACCTCATCCAATTGTGGCTCAGCTAGGCGTCGGAGTCTCTGCTCTAGGATTCTAGAGTAGATTTTACCAGGGACACTGAGAAGGGATATGCCTCTATGGTTTCCACATTGTCGATTGTCACCTTTTTTGAAAACTGGTGTTATGATGGCAATCTCCCAATCCTTTGGTATGGTCTTGTTGCACCATGCTGCCTGTAGGACCTTTAAGAGTAATAGGTCGCCTGATGCTCCCATGTACTTAACCATTTCTGGTGTTATACCATCATGCCCTGCTGCTTTGCCCATCTTGATTTTCTCTAGTGCTGCCCTCAGTTCTTCCATCTTTATGCCATCTTCACCATCATTGGTTTTCTCCTCTGTGCTAGTGGTTATCATTTCTGATGCTTCACCATGCTCACCATCCAGGAGTTCTGAGAAATATTCTTTCCATCTTTCCATTACTTACTTCGGGGCAGTAAGCAATTTGCCTTGCTTGTCCTTTATAAATTTGAGAGGGCATTGTTTTTCATTCCTCATGTTCTTTAGGGTCTTATAGAACAATTTCTGGTTTTCTTGTGCATCTTTTTCTAGCTTTTCTCCAAATTCTTCCCAGGACTTCTGTTTTGCTGCTAGCACTTTGTTGCGTTGTCTAGGGGTGTAATTAATTAATTATTTATTTCCCTAAATCACAAAGACAGATCACTCACACTCTATCTAGTTAGACCCAGACTTAGATCAGACTCAATATATCTTTATCCCGGCTATGCGATTGCCTCAAATGTAGCTCAAGATCCCGGACAAGCCCCCAAATATTGTCGTAAATTTATTTTGAGAGAAAGAGTCTTAGAAATAGTAGTCCGGTTTAGAGTGTAGAATGATGGTGAAAAAGCTCAGTGATAGAAATGTAGAGATTAAATAGTTGCTTCACAGAGTGCTGGAGGAGAGTAAAGACAGACTTATTTACGACAAATCGTTTCTCTCAATCTACTCTTCAGGCTCATACTGGTCAAACAATTATTTGCCAGATTCCAGACACGCACCTGCTCTCACACCGATTTGGTGCTTCAGACACACAGACGACGTGGATACAACTATCTTAAACAAATAGGGGAAATTTTATGGGCTTTGGGTAATCCAACACCGTAACGATTAAGTTTATGATGTTTATTAACCAAAAAAAAAAAAGAATCAACTCACAAACAAATATCAAGTGTTACATAAAATTATCATAAGTACAGAAAATGCAAATAACAAAGTGGGGGGGGGGGGGGGGGGGGGGGAAGAAGATTGGTATCGACTAAGCCCGTCCCGCTTATTAGACAAAGATAAACCCAGTCCAAAGATAGATAGTTATCAGGAACATAGGTAAGTTAACCTAACAGTGAAGTTAATTACTCTGAAAGAGGTGTTTCAAAATTAGGTATAGGTGGTAGAAAGAATCCTGTTCTTCCCAATTGTTCTTCCCTTTACTAAGCAAATGAAAAGGAGGGTTTTTTTTAACAGAGTTAACAAATTATCAACTATCCCGCTTAAAGGAACAATGTAGGGTATACAGAAAATTTTATTACCAGGTAAGCAAGTTAACAAAATGGTTACAAAAAAAAAAGATTAAATTTCCTGTCATTCATGCACACGCGTGAGGATCCACACTCATATATTCACACACTTACCGATTACAGCATCAGACAATCCAATAGAATTATATAAACAGCAATTACACTTTTGACATGTGAATTGTCTAGTACTTCGATGTCCCGCCCCAGATGTAGCGAGGTTGGCTGATCGCAACTATTCCCACTATATCGCTGGACTTGAAGCCTAAGAGTTATTGTGTTTTATTTATATAAAAGGAGTCTATGGGTTGGCACTGACACAATTCGACACAAGGGTGAAAATGAAGTGGTCTCTTTAATCTTCCGCTATGGTAAAATTCCTTCAATGCGTGATGATAGTAATTGACCGGAAAGTTTATTAATCCAGTGAGGAAAAAACTTAAGCCGTCACCGTTCAGGAAAATATGTACTCTTCTCACAGTAAGGCAGTAAATCAGGTATCGCTACTGGCACTGTTCAACTTCCAGGTTATCTTACAGATTTGTAATCTTAATATGATGATTGTTCTTGAAATAGTCTTGGGTAGGCTTTCTTTCATATAATTATGATAGCTAGGTCGCATTGAACCGCCACAAGATTAAATTTAAAAAATGTTTCATCAATATGTCTGGAAAGTTTTTAAGATGATTTCTTTATTGCTTTCTTAATGCTGGGATCGCACAGGTTACGATCACTCTGTATGAAAGAAAAAAGACATGTAATATACCGAAAACAAATAACCTTCTAAAGCGCGATGAATTTTCCGTTAAGACTATTTATAAATATAGGACTTAGCTAAATTTATTAATTATAAATTCCTTCGCGACTTTAACAGTTAATTTAAGCATTTGACATCTATTATCTTTTGGAAATAATATAGCAGGTATATCATTACATTTACAACTGGAACTATTGAGATGGTTTAATTTAATAGATTTAAATTAACACAAAATCCAGTGAAATAGAATGATTGAACTAGACCACTGATCACTTTACACAATATATATATTACCGCTTTGCACAGAAATAGAATTCACTGCAAATATGTATAAAAATCCATGGGATAATCTAGCAAGATTTCAAATATAGCTAGTGCTTCTGTTAAGTTCTGGCCAGCGAGTGATAAAGTGTATTTCTACATGGTCTGTATATATCTAGAATGAAATGAAAGATGAGTGGGACATGAGAAACTTGACACCTTTTTTGATCTCAAAAGACTTTTGGGGATCTGACCGCCAGACTAAAAGGAGAAGCCGCCCCTGGCCTCTCGTATCTTCGCTCGCTGCTTGCGTCGGCTTTCCCCGTTCGCTCCCACTGCGATCGGTTCCGTGTTTAACACCGAGATGCGAAACCGTTTCAGGGACCACTACTGTCTTTGATCGTGGCGCTAGCTTTCCTGAGATCCCCCCAGTCCGTGTCTTTGATCGTGGTCGCTGCTATCTGTTTGATTCTGGTGCCGCCCCCTCTGGGCCAAGTTAATGAAATTACTGCATATGATTGCTCAAGAGATGATCATGGGCGTGATTTAATCTCTCCTTAAATCAATGCGATGACCAGAATGAACGGTAGATAAACTGTCCACATATCAATCAGCCAGCGTGTTGCCAATCTGCGTGGAAAGGTTGCATAGCTAATGAGTCCAGGTGAAAAGAAAAATCCCGTTTGACGAAAGGTTACAATATTTCGGGGGCACTGATGTTATCCAAGGGGTCGTTACGAAGAGTCGTATCATCTCATCCAACACTTCAGGGGTACCGATGTTATGACAGGGTTCTCACCATCATCCTAACAAATTCAGGACGGATGAGTTCGTCTGTCACACTGAGTACCTTTTCCGTGAAAGCCAATTTTAAACAGAAGTTTTCAGAGTTTGTTTCCAGCCTAATCTATTGTTTTTTAATGTAGGTGTTACGGTAATACTGGGGAGTCGATCAACATTGTTACAAAAATACGGCCAAGTACAATTTGATCCAATTCACTTCGAGATCACATATATATTGGCATTCACTTTGAATTCTCTGCATATACTTTCCATAATCATAATTACCATTGCTTAATCAAAATATTTGTGATACATCCTGAGACTAAGCATTTCAATGCTTCTATGCACATGATTACATTTTATTTACCTCTTCTGCTACATGTCCACTGGCATGCATTAATACATATCACAACTATAATAATTCCGACACAGTCAATTATTATTTATATTCCTTTGTATTCAAGAACATTTCTTATTCACTTTCCTATAAAATTATAACACTTTGGAATCCTATCATTCATAAGATCAGACATAACTTCTAAAACACATCCGGTCCTGAGGGACACATTCCATAGAATCCTCTCGTTGCTACTCCAAACAATTCCACGTCATATTCGCAACCACACATAGACACGTTCACATCAACGCCTTTGCGTGTATCACATAGTTTTCAAATACAAGACTGTAAGTGGTGCGCAAAAAGCGTCATAACAGTAGGGTTCTCGTGTCCGCTTTCCAGCAAAGTCGCTGTTCTCTGAACAGGTCTCGCGTTTGATTCCTATGCAACCCATTTTGAAATATCTCTTAATTCCCTAGTTCTTGTATTTCGTGTTGTCACGCATAAAAAACGTGTCCCTTTATAACTCGATATAAAATGGTGTTTTACGGTACATGTAAAACCAAACGGTGTGGGGATCGGATGACTCTTCTACGGGAATGGAAAGGTAAAATTAGTTGTCTGTGCATGTCGCATGATTACAAAAGCCAACCCCACCACCTCGTTGTGCAGACTGGAGACTGTAACCGTTAGTCCAGAGGCTCTGATCTTCTGTGGTTGGAACGGATTTGCCAGAAATAAAAACGCACAAGGTCATCACAAAAAGAGCAGATACTGGAAGTGACCATGGTTTAGTAATGCAGAACTGAACTTCAAGCACAGGTTGAAAAAAAAAGACATGAAATGAAGAAAGTAAAAAAAAAACAAATAAAGCTTTAAAATAAATAAATCAAATCATTAAAAACATCATCTCAAACCACTTTAGAAAGTAAGCTTCTCTCAGTTATAAACACTGAATACGAAGCAAAAATTATCAACAACTAATTTTAACATGGAAATACAAGAAAGAACAGAAAAAAATTACTGAAAAAAGAACTTAACTACGGATGAAGCTCTGGAGTAATGTGTGACAAACGAAGACAATTAAAAAAAAACACTGTTCTGATGGAAAAAAGTATTACAACATAAAACTAATAAACAAAGATGGCAATGGATCAGGCCAAAGATAAATGGACAAAGTAGTCTGAAATAGACAGTTCTGTATTTAATAACAAAAGCAAAAGAACGTACCAAATTTGGAAAATAATAGCGAATGAGACTGGAAACAAAATAAATAAAAGAACTCAAAATGAACAGGGAAACTTTCTTACCAAAGATTATAAGCCCACGATAGAGGATAAATTAATTGCTCTGAATAATGCACAGGGCACGACAGTGATTACGTTAACATCTTACACTCCGGGGATACAGCACATGACTGATTTCCCAGTCATGAAAGAAGTGGAATCCGCAATAAAAACACTAAAAAAAAAAAAATGGTAAAAGTTGGCATTGACAATATTACAGCTGAACTTATCAGTGGGAGGAGAATCAATAATAGAAATGCTAATTTACGCCATAAGGTCTCACAGTCAAGCAAATGCTCTACTAGAAGCATTAAATAACTCATAATGATAATTAACCCCCTCCCCCTTTTTCCATTAAAAAGGGAAATCCACAGCTATGCCTAAATTGCAGAATTATCAATCTTATCAGCCATCCAAGCAAAATATTGCTAAACCTCAGACTAAGTGAGTAAACAGAATAACTCCATAGTTGGATCACATAATCTCTGAAGTATAAGCAGATTTTCGCATGGAAAGAAGTACCGCAGAAACATATTTTCAATCTAAGGCTATTGTGCGAGTAGATCAGTAACATCTATTTCATGTCTTTGCGAACTTTAAGACAGCATTGGTCAAAGTTTAGTAATAGGCCTTACAGGCAAAAAGAATAAATATTACATGAATCGAAAACTCATTCTGGTTAGTAAACAACTCTGTGTTAAAGCCATCTATGCAGTTTTCTTTTAGATCAAAGATGCACTTGGGGAATAGTTCAGCACGACCAATGGAATTCTATACGTGTGTTTGCTGTTATCTTCGTTGTTCAACGTCTTTCTGAAACGTATAACGTCAGATGCTTTTGAAAATCACGTAGGCACAATTAGTACTGGAGGTTGACCAATCACCAGCTTGCTGTTTGCGAGGATATTGAAGGGCTAGCTGGAGAATTAAAATAACTTGTCATTCTTATCTCTTTTCTTGACGCCACTGCCAAACGGTGTGACATGAGATCAACGCCGAAACAATCAAAGTGATGAACAGCAATGCACAGACAATACAGTCAAACCCCTAGTTAAATGAACATTCGCTTGAAGCTTACCTTAGCGTATAAGAAATGATAAAGGACTGAAGCGTATCTAGGAACTTTTCAATGTAGCGCAAGGTTTCGTGATCCCCCCCCCCCCCCCCCCAATCCGCTAAGAGACGAAAGACAGGTGCTCGATATGACTCGAAGCAGGAGCACAGTCCAGTATTATAGAGAATTTGTTGGCTACTTCTACCTTCGATAAAATCTTCTAAACTTCGCCTGCAAGGAAGCTGACTATCTCGTTTTGTATTTTTTTGCAACAATAGTGGATATTAACTAATTTAAACCAAATAGGAATCTTTAGACCAAAGCTGACATGATTGGTCACAAAACGAGATCTTTAGACCGAAACTGACAAATCTAGACCGAATGGGTTATCAACGAAGTTTCTTAGACAGAGTATAAGGCCAAAGAAAACTGAGTAGACAGTAACAGAAATTGTTTCACAGCATAAAAATGAGCTACTTCATCTGTCACATAACTAAAGAAACTAAAATTCGATGCACAGAAGTTGTCATTATTAGTCAAGCGCTCATCGTCTGTAGTGCCCTGATGACCAAGTGTTATTGGACAAGACAAGGAAGGTCATGTAATACTCAATCAGAGCACCAGACGAAAGTACAAATAAAGATACCGTATAGTTTTCCATCTGTTCACTTCAGTAACAGATTTTGGTCGAAGTCAGCTAAACGAAAAATAGCTACAAGATGTCTTTATAAATGGTATAGACGTGGCCAGAAAACGATTTCCTTTATTTTTTAATGTTCTTCTTAAGGCAGCATCTTAATCTGTTGGATGACAGAATAAAGAGGGAAAAAGTCATGCGGTTTCATTTCAAAAACTTGTTGTGGTTTTGGCCTATTGCATTTATCTTCCAATCTGGATATTGATGTTCTGATAAAAATTCCCGGTTTGCCAGGATTTGGCTTAAGAAATACGCCTGAATGTTTAAGGGGGAAATACGGACTTTGTATTTCTGTAAGAACATTTCGTGCGCTGATATCTGTAAGGAGTTTCCTTGTGTGTACGTAAGTGTGTGTTTGTTTGTCGTACACATGCGTACACGTGGCTGTGTGTGCAGGGGCCCATATTTACGTATTTTATTGTGTGTCGTAAATTTATTTTGAGAGAAAAGAGTCGTAGAAATAGTGGACCGGTTTAGAGTGGAAAATGATGATGGTAAGCTCAGTGATAGAAAATGTAGAGATTTAATAGTTACTTCACAGCGTGCTGGAGGAGAGTAAAGACAGACTTATTTACGACAAATCGTGTCTCTCAATCTTCTCTTTCACTCTCCTGGTCAAACAATTATTTGCCAGTTTTCCAGACTCGCATCTGCGCGCTCACCGATTCGGTGTTTTCAAACACACACACGACGTTGATACAAACTATATTAAACGAATAGGGGAAATGTTGGGCTTTGGGTATATCCAACACACAGAACTAAATGAGTTTAGGTGATTTTATTCACTTTAAACATCAATTACTAAAAATATCAGATATTACATAAATTATCATAAGTACACAAATGCAAATAACAAGTTTGGGAGGGGGTGAAGAAGATTGGTATCGACTAAGCCCTTCCCGCTCATTAGACAAAGACAAACCCAGTCCAGAGATAGATAATATCAGGAACACGGGTACGTTAACCTAACAGTAAAGTTAATTACTCTGAAAGAGGTGTTACCAAGTTAGGTATAAGTGATAGAAAAAAAAACCTGTTCTTCCCAGCTGTTCTTCCCTTTACTAAGCAAATGGAAAGGAGGTGGTTTTAAACAGAGTTAACAAATTATCAACTATCCCACTTAAAGGAACAATGTAGGGTATACAGAAAAGATATATGTTACCAGGTAAGCAAGTTAACAAAATGGTCACACAAAAGAATTAATTTCCTGTCATTCATACTCGCGCTAGCAAAGGCCTTCACTCATCTTGCTCTCACTTACCGATTGTGAAAAAATCTTGCACTCCATAGAATAACACAACAGCAGTTACACCTCAACTAAATGTATGAGTGTTTGTTCAAGTTCTAGCCCCAGATTATCGGGTAGGCGGTCAGCACATAAAAGGATCCCGTAATCGCTGGAAAATGAATCTGTAGTTGTGTCTCTTTTCTTAATAACAGTTTCTATGGGAGGGCACGGTCTCTGATACCGGGGTGAGGATGGTGTGGTCTATTTGACTATGCCGCGGATAATAAAATTCTTACGCGTGCTGGTACACTTTATCCGTGAGGTATGGTTTAAGTCCAGTGAGAAAACTAGTCACATCACTGTTCAGGAAATTATGAATTATCTCTCTGTGTCAGTAAACTAACAAAGCTCGGGCCAGTGTTCTTCTTCCCGTTACGACTTAAGTTGTTTGATGGTGCGTTAAATTTGTCTTTGGGTGTGCTTTCTTTGCTATAAGTTAGATAGCGGAATTCCAAACATAGAATCGCCTCAAAGATTAAAAATTTACACAGTCTCAACAAGTTCTGCGTCAGGGGAACTCTACACACTGTTTATGCTTTGCTTTGCTTAGATTGATTTCTTTATTGCTTTCTTAATGCTGGGATCGCACAGGTTACGATCACTCTGTATGAAAGAAAAAAAGACATGTAATATACCGAAAACAAATAACCTTCTAAAGCGCGATGAATTTCCCGTTAAGCCTATAATACACTCGAGTATTTAATTATGTATTTAATAAACACTGCGCGAGTTCTAGTGGTTAAAAACCACATCTATAAAACTAGGACTTAACTGAATTTATTAATTATAAATTCCTTCGCGACTTTAAAAGTTAATTTAAGCATCTATTATCTTTTGAAATAATATAATAGATAGATCATTATATTTAAAACTGGAACTCTTGAGATGGTTTAATTAAATAGATTTAAATTAACACAAAATCCCTTTAAATAGAATGACTGAGCTAGACCACTGATCACTTTACACAATATATATTTTACCGCTTTGCACAGAAATAGAAATCACTGCAAATATATATAAAATCCAGGGGAAAATCTATAACAAGATTTCAATAAAGCTAGTGCTTCTGTAAAGGTCTGGCCAGCGAGTGATAACGTGTCTAGTTCTACATGGTCTATTTAGCTAAAATGAAATGTAAGTTGAGTGGGACATGATAAACTTGACAACTTATTTGATCTCACGAACTTTTGGGGATCTGACCGCCAAATCAAGAGAAGAAGCCGCCCCCCTGGTCTTCGTATCCGCTCGCTGCTGCCCGTTTCGCTTTCCCCCGTTCGCTCGGTTCCTCGATTGACACCGAGACGCGAAATTAGCGGCAAGCAACTGCGTCTCGTATCAGGGAAAACTACTGTCTTTGATAGCGCCGATAGTCTCCCTTAAGATCCCTCGGTCTGTCTCTTTGATCTCGTCGCTGTATCCTACATGAGTCCCGGTGGAATGCGTTCTGGCAAACGAAAAGTTACAACAAATGTTCAGGGGTTCTAATGTTATGAAAAGCTAAAGGTCCCTTTAAATCATCCATCATATCAGGGAGAATTCACTTGTCAAACTAGACGTACGTCACAATCGTCCCCACTTTTAGACATGAAACCATTTTTCATGTTTTCATTTTTGACAATGGAGGTGACCTGATTGGTGATTTTAGGATGAGTGGTATCTTCAGTTTGCTCTTCTTCCTCTGTAGACCAGTTTCTACTCAGAAAATCAGCCCCGACATTCTGTCTTCCGGAATATATTCCACTTTGAAAGAATAGACGCTTAGAAGGAGGGCCCAACGCATGATCCTAGCGTTAAATTCTTTATTGGCACCAAGAAATGCTAACGGAGCGTGGTCTGTTTGCACCGTGAACGATGTACCATAAAGAAACTCATGATGGCGTCTGATACCGTCAATCAGAGCAAGACATTCCCTTTCAACTACGCTGTAGTTCCGTTCCGCTTTATTTAATTTCCGACTGCCATAGGCAACTGGAAATAGCATGTTCAGGTCACTGTCATCGGCTTGAAGCAGTGTTGACCCGATGCCCTGACCTGACGCGTCGACTCTCAGTACAAAAGGTTTCTTGAGGTCAGGCAACCTCAAAATGGGGTATGCAGACAACTGTCCTTTCAAAGTGTTATACGCGTGTTCGCACTTTTGATCCCATATGACCTTATCAGGACAACCTTTCTTTGTGAGGTCAGTCAGAGGTGCCGTCAGTCCGTTGAAGTTCTGGATGTACTTCTGATAGTATGCACATAGCGATATGAAGGAACGTACGTCTTTCTTCGTTCGGGGTCTTTTTGCTGCCACTATTTTCTCCACGTTCTTCTTAATAGGCCAACTGCATCCGTGAGAAATAGTGTGCCCCAGGAAGTCTAACTGTTCAAACCCGATGAGACATTTGCTAGGTCTGGCTGTGAGACCCGTTTCCTGTAGTCTCCTGAGGAGCATAGCAACCGTAGCAATATGTTCTTCATAGGTTTCCGATGCAATTAAGATGTCATCCATGAAATTATGGATATGGGGACTTTGCAAAGGTTGTAGAAGCTTCCTCATCATCCTGGTGAACACTCCTGGTGCATTATGCAAACCGAACGGCATCACGTTAAATGTGTAATGTCCTTCACTAGTGCTGAAAGCTAACAAAGGTTTAATTTCCTCCTTGACTGGTATTTGATAATAACCTTTACTGAGGTCAATCTTGGAGAAGATCTTAGCTTTGCTGAGCTTGGTGAACAACTCAGAAACAGTTTGGAGAGGTTCGGGCTGGAATTCCGTTACAGCGTTTAGCAACCTGTAATCAATGCACAGCCGAACTTCCTTATTGGGCTTCTGCAACAGCACTACGCTCGAGCTGTAAGGAGATGTAGACTCACTGATAATTCCTGCCTGACGCAGCTTGTCTATTTCTCCGCGAAGTGCATCAGCTTTAGCGTACGGGATGGGGTAAACTCTGGTTTGAACAGGGGTCTCGTTTGTTAATTTCATATCAAATTCAATGAGATTTGTTCGACCAGGTACATCCGTTAAAACTGCACTGTACTGTTTTAGTAGAGCCCTAGTTTCTGTTTGTTGTTCTGGTGAGAGATTGTCGCCGAACTTGACATCTTTAAAGGATTCTGTGGGTTGCAGTGGATACTCCATGCAACCATCATCATCTTCCTCGTCTTCCGTTGCTATGGCGACAGCCAGGAGATGCTCGGAGGATGGCACCGGTCTTTCCAAATATCTCTTTAGCAGATTTATGTGGAAGACCTTCTCCTTTCCTTTGATGGAGATCTTGTAGTTGGTACGTGAGATCTTTTTAAGGACGGTAAACGGTCCTTGCCATCCGATGCGAAGTTTATTGCTTCCGGTTGGAAGTAGCAATAGGACTTTCTCCCCTGGTTGTAGTTCTCTCTCTTTTGCAGCTTTGTTGTATCTTTTAGTAATTTTAGCGCGGGCTTTCTTAAGGTTGGTAGTAGCTAGATCCCATCCTAGCTTTAGCCTTTCCTTAAGCTCAGATACATACTTGCTTGCAGAGACGACTGTCTCGTCAGCCTTCTGGTCTGTCAGGGACCGAAGTAAGGCTTCTAGTGGCCCCTTAATAGGTCTGCCAAATAAAAGTGTAGCTGGCGCAAAACCCGTAGACGCTTGGGGTACCTCTCGGTAGGCGAATAAGGCAGCCGATATATATTGGTCCCAGTCTTCCGGTTTCTCCTGACCCAGCTTACGTAACATCATGGTGAGGGTACCGTTAAACCGTTCCACGAGCCCATTTCCGGCCGGATGGTAGGGACTTGTGTGGATATGTTTGGCCCTCAAGATCTTAAAGATCTCCTCCATTAACAGGCTACGGAATTGGGATCCATTGTCCGTCAAAACTTGTTGAGGGAATCCCAACCGTGTAAAAATTTGCACAAGGGCTTCTGCGACATGCTTGGAATTTAGTGCATGGTAGCGGTACGGCTTCGGCCCACATAGTGCAAGTGTCAACTAAGGTCAGGATGAACCTGTTCCTTCTTTTGGTCTTTTCCAGAGGACCAATAATGTCGACAGCAACCCGTTCAAATGGAGTCCCTACTATTGGCATTTGCCCCATAGGTACTGGGGGTGTCAAGTGCTTGGGTGCTACCCGTTGGCACTGGGCGCAGGATTTCACGTACCTGACAATGTCAGAGTTCATTCCTGGCCACCAATAGTGGTTTTTTATTCGCTGAATAGTGGCGTTTTGTCCCATGTGTCCGCTAAAGGGAAGAGAGTGCCCCATTTCTAAGATCTGGTTTCTGTACTGCGTCGGTACTAGGAGCTGGTTATTCCCCGTGTCCGGGTTGCCCGTTCTACGATACAATACACCATCCTTAGAAAAGATGTCTCCGTTGTGTCTGGGGTCCTTAGCCATGGGCAGTTTTTTAAAGCAGGGCGCCAGAGTAGGGTCCTTTTGTTGCGCCTCCTTCAGTTCATTCGGCAACAAGTTTGGCGCAGGCTCCCTCTCCTTCTTGGCTTGCCCTCTTGTGGTTACCGCTGCCACAATCGGCTCCTTAGGTCTCCCAATGAACACATATCTACATCCCAGGATAACTGGGTAGATCGGATCATCCATTATGGCCGCTTTAATAAACTCCTCTGACAAAGTCAGAGTGTATTTCTACCAGTGCGATAGGAAGCGTCCTGGGTGCATCACTCCTGAAAACTCCACTAAGTTTGACGGTTTCCTCTGTCTCCTGACCGGGTTTGACTAGGTGCCTAGCGACAATACAATCAAAACTTAATCCAGTGTCAAAAAGACAAGTAGTGGAGGTACCGTTCAAAATTACAGTTCCTCGAGTTGAGGGTCGGTCCCCCTCAGGTTGAGAATCACTGACATTGACTCTACCTTTCGAGGCTGTATGCAAACATCCAATGCGGTTTGCACCGGTTTGTTTGCCCTGATCAGACGTTCCTGGTGTAGGGGTCTTCCCTTTTCCTTGACCTTGGTGGCCGCGCTGCCACGTAGGCTTGTTGGGTTGATCAGAATCTTTGTTGGGGGGGTATCGGGTTTTGTAGAATTTCGATTTTTCCTGGGGAGGTTTCTGGGTATTGTTATCTCGTTGGTTATAATGTTGAGAGGAAGTGGAAGAATAGGATGCCTGCTCTAGATTCTGTTTTCGAGATGGCTCATCGGTGGGTTTACGTTTAGTGCTGGGAAGTTCGGCCATTGCATTGCTATAGCGTTCGGCTTTATTGAGTATGTCTTCAAGCCTGACTGCCCCCTGTTCCGCCAAAAATCTACGTGTTTCATTCGACAAAGTGGATTTTATCTGCTCCACAAGAACAAGTTCGAGGAGTCCCTCATATGAAAGAGGTAGGTCAGATAATTCAATGCACTTTGTCAGATAACCCGTGAGACGTGAAGAGAACTGTGGAAATGTTTCCGTGCTCTCTTTTCGGCTGTTTCTGAACAACTGCAGAAACTTTCGGGCAGTCATCTCAAACTGCTGTAGTAAGGCCTTTTTCAACATGTCGTAATCATGTTGATTCGGTCCCAGCTTTGTGTACACGTCATAAGCATTGCCTTTCAGTGACGTTGAAAGTTTGAGCGCCCAGCGGGTACTCTCTAACCCATAAAGATTCGCGAGTCTCTCGAATTTTTCTAGGTAGCTGTCAATTTTTTCGTTAGGGCTAGGAAAAGATTCTAAAGAAAACGACATAGCAGTTAATTGGGCAGATTGAGTACTGGAGAGGTCCATTGATTGAGACTGGGGCGAAGACGGCTCTCCGTTAGTCGAAGTAGAGGCGCCCCGACTCTCTAGAGCCTTAAGCGCCAGTTGATGCTGTCTTTCCTTGTCTCTCTCTCTCTCTCTGCGAGTTTCCATCTCTGCTTCAATTTTCTTCTGTTCCAAAAGACGTTCTTCCGCTTCTTTCTTATCTGCCCTCTCCTGGGCTTCTCTCCTCTCTGTTCTTTCTTTCTCTTCCTTCCTCTCAGCTTCTGCTCTCTGTTGCTCCGCCTTCCTCTCAGCTTCGGCTCTCTGTTGCTCCGCGTCATATATTTCTAATTCCTGGTTAATAAACGCGTTTGCAGCTTCTGCATCTAATCCTGCCTCTTTCGCTTCCAACCTCAAGATGGACCTCATCTTTATCCTCTCTGCCATTGTTAAAGAATAAGATGAAGTATGCTTAGAGAACTAGTAAGAAGAAACGCGAAAGGGAGGAACTCTGAACCGCTACGAGAAAAAAAAACACAAGTACAAATTTACCTGTGTTACCTCCTACCTGTACTGTGCAAACTTATCGCTGCTATTATCTGGCAATTAAGGCTCTAAACGCAAGCGACTATGCCACTAAATGGTAAGTTACACTGGAAAAGAATCTACTTTTACTAACAGTCGAGAAAAATTTATATTAAAACAATTTAAAAGAAAAAAAATTTTCCCTAAATTTTTAATCTCTGACAACAAACTCCGTCCCTAAAGTCAATTATTGAGATGAGACGTTGTTAACTTAATTTTTAAAAATCAGAACAATCCGTCTTTAGCTAAGCTCAACTCTTCTTAACTTCAAAAACCTTAGTGACTGTAAAACAATCACGCAATCCCAGCAACTCTTATAAAGAAAGCAATTGAATTATCTCCGCCAGAGGATAATAAAATAGCAAATATATTTGTTTGTCTGTACTTTCTACTGCTGTGGAGAGAAAACAACCTGTAAATATGCTGTGTGGACAACCCAAATACTTAAAGAACGTTTGTCTAGGGGTGTAATTATTTATTTATTTCCCTAATTCACAAAGACAAATCATTCACACTCTACCTAGTTAGACCCAAACTAAATCAGACTCAAAATATCTTTAACCCGGCTATGCGATTGCCTCAAATGTAGCTCAAGATCCCAGAACCAGCCCACAAATATGTGTGCATCAAATGTATCTCAAAATTATCCCAGACGAGCCGGCCAAATATTGTCGTAAATTTATTTTGAGAGAAAAGAGTCGTAGAAATAGTGGACCGGTTTAGAGTGGAAAATGATGATGGTAAGCTCAGTGATAGAAAATGTAGAGATTTAATAGTTACTTCACAGCGTGCTGGAGGAGAGTAAAGACAGACTTATTTACGACAAATCGTGTCTCTCAATCTTCTCTTTCACTCTCCTGGTCAAACAATTATTTGCCAGTTTTCCAGACTCGCATCTGCGCGCTCACCGATTCGGTGTTTTCAAACACACACACGACGTTGATACAAACTATATTAAACGAATAGGGGAAATGTTGGGCTTTGGGTATATCCAACACACAGAACTAAATGAGTTTAGGTGATTTTATTCACTTTAAAACATCAATTACTAAAAATATCAGATATTACATAAATTATCATAAGTACACAAATGCAAATAACAAGTTTGGGAGGGGGTGAAGAAGATTGGTATCGACTAAGCCCTTCCCGCTCATTAGACAAAGACAAACCCAGTCCAGAGATAGATAATATCAGGAACACGGGTACGTTAACCTAACAGTAAAGTTAATTACTCTGAAAGAGGTGTTACCAAGTTAGGTATAAGTGATAGAAAAAAAAAACCTGTTCTTCCCAGCTGTTCTTCCCTTTACTAAGCAAATGGAAAGGAGGTGGTTTTAAACAGAGTTAACAAATTATCAACTATCCCACTTAAAGGAACAATGTAGGGTATACAGAAAAGATATATGTTACCAGGTAAGCAAGTTAACAAAATGGTCACACAAAAGAATTAATTTCCTGTCATTCATACACGCGCTAGCAAAGGCCTTCACTCATCTTGCTCTCACTTACCGATTGTGAAAAAATCTTGCACTCCATAGAATAACACAACAGCAGTTACACCTCAACTAAATGTATGAGTGTTTGTTCAAGTTCTAGCCCCAGATTATCGGGTAGGCGGTCAGCACATAAAAGGATCCCGTAATCGCTGGAAAATGAATCTGTAGTTGTGTCTCTTTTCTTAATAACAGTTTCTATGGGAGGGCACGGTCTCTGATACCGGGGTGAGGATGGTGTGGTCTATTTGACTATGCCGCGGATAATAAAATTCTTACGCGTGCTGGTACACTTTATCCGTGAGGTATGGTTTAAGTCCAGTGAGAAAACTAGTCACATCACTGTTCAGGAAATTATGAATTATCTCTCTGTGTCAGTAAACTAACAAAGCTCGGGCCAGTGTTCTTCTTCCCGTTACGACTTAAGTTGTTTGATGGTGCGTTAAATTTGTCTTTGGGTGTGCTTTCTTTGCTATAAGTTAGATAGCGGAATTCCAAACATAGAATCGCCTCAAAGATTAAAAATTTACACAGTCTCAACAAGTTCTGCGTCAGGGGAACTCTACACACTGTTTATGCTTTGCTTTGCTTAGATTGATTTCTTTATTGCTTTCTTAATGCTGGGATCGCACAGGTTACGATCACTCTGTATGAAAGAAAAAAAGACATGTAATATACCGAAAACAAATAACCTTCTAAAGCGCGATGAATTTCCCGTTAAGCCTATAATACACTCGAGTATTTAATTATGTATTTAATAAACACTGCGCGAGTTCTAGTGGTTAAAAAACACACATCTATAAAACTAGGACTTAACTGAATTTATTAATTATAAATTCCTTCGCGACTTTAAAAGTTAATTTAAGCATCTATTATCTTTTGAAATAATATAATAGATAGATCATTATATTTAAAACTGGAACTCTTGAGATGGTTTAATTAAATAGATTTAAATTAACACAAAATCCCTTTAAATAGAATGACTGAGCTAGACCACTGATCACTTTACACAATATATATTACCGCTTTGCACAGAAATAGAAATCACTGCAAATATATATAAAATCCAGGGGAAAATCTATAACAAGATTTCAATAAAGCTAGTGCTTCTGTAAAGGTCTGGCCAGCGAGTGATAACGTGTCTAGTTCTACATGGTCTATTTAGCTAAAATGAAATGTAAGTTGAGTGGGACATGATAAACTTGACAACTTATTTGATCTCACGAACTTTTGGGGATCTGACCGCCAAATCAAGAGAAGAAGCCGCCCCCTGGTCTTCGTATCCGCTCGCTGCTGCCCGTTTCGCTTTCCCCCGTTCGCTCGGTTCCTCGATTGACACCGAGACGCGAAATTAGCGGCAAGCAACTGCGTCTCGTATCAGGGAAAACTACTGTCTTTGATAGCGCCGATAGTCTCCCTTAAGATCCCTCGGTCTGTCTCTTTGATCTCGTCGCTGTATCCTACATGAGTCCCGGTGGAATGCGTTCTGGCAAACGAAAAGTTACAACAAATGTTCAGGGGTTCTAATGTTATGAAAAGCTAAAGGTCCCTTTAAATCATCCATCATATCAGGGAGAATTCACTTGTCAAACTAGACGTACGTCACATTGTGTGAATGTGCTCACCTACGCTTGTATATATTTATGTTTACATGAATAAAAGGATAGGTTTTGAAGAGTTGTTCACTTGCTCACACTTTGACATGGAAGACACTTTATACAAACATCATTTATAAAATTTATACACACGTGGAATCAACAATTCACTTATATCATCCTCACCATCATTATCATCATTGTAGCATGATGAAACAATGCTTTACCATTCACTGTATAAAAAAAAATATCGTCCAATCAAATCAACGCGCGGGACCCAAAGACGCAGCAACAGAGAATGCAGTCAGCGACCCATAACTTGACTGCTTGCGTTAGGGTCAGCAAACCAGAGCTGACCAAGACCCTACTCCACCTCCAAGTAGTGGTCCTGAAACAGGCTGCATCACTGCAGTCTGGCTGAGAGAGTAAGGATCGAAGATGGAAGGCAAACCCGGTCCCAAAAAAGGCCGTGCTAAAGTCGGATGTGTCGGCCGAAAAGCGCAGATATCGCAGCTCCGGTGTAAACAGACACAACGGAACCAACGTCCTTTTCAGGACGAACGAGGAAGAAGAAGAAGAAGAAATCAACGCGCACTATTGTGTGTGTCGCGAACGATTTGCAAATGGCATAATGGCAGAAGGAGTTTTGTGTTAACGGTACCATGGATTTACGTGAATTACAAACGAATGGAGTGAAGAAATGAACTGGAATATATTGCATTTTATGAAGGAGAAGACCATGCAGTTATATTCACAAGGAATAGTTGCTATGTTTTCTGAACCAAAGTTACACAACTTGCTCTAGTCTGTACACAAGATGCAAGACTGAACAATCTGAGAAACTATGACATCGTATAGCCCTCCGATACAGTCGCGCTTGCAATATAAAAAGGCTAGCAGCGCACTTTTCAAACTTTAAACACACTGCAGAAGACAGATATACTGAAGGAAGGAGACGCTTGCTAAGGCTGTAACCTTTTACCATCTGTATGCCGTGCAGCTCTACCTCAGTCTGTTCTGCACTTTGCATCTATTCTAGATGTGGAGGGTATGTAAATGTATGAATAAATAATTTGTTTTATTGTAGATTATGATAGAAATATGTATCAGGATCAGACCAGAGGACTGAAACTGAAATTAATTTGTGGATGTATAAAGGAATTCGATGCATACCAACATTTATCATGAATGTCACTAGGAGTGGTTAATTAAAAGTTATTATACTGGAATAATGGACTTGGCACTCTAGAATGTGAAAGGCGAAAGTAGCATCATGATTTGGTATAAAATGTATTAGATCTTATTCATGTATTATTTTAGAATGTTTGTACAGATAGACACCTGTCTTGTCTCGTTATCTTGATCAGAACAGATCCATGTTTCATTCATATACATGCACACATCTGAACACTTTCATTCATGGACACGCAGGCTTGTGGAAGCTATGACCAAAGGCTAGCCACTTGTCACATATTGTCTCCAGGTTCATTCGTGTCATACTCCAGCAAGAGGTCTAGTATCTTAGATCAATGGTGCCTTCCTGGACCAACTCAGGAGCATCATATATTGCCCTCTATGTTCAAGTACTATGCCCCATCTGTGCTTGGTGGCCTAGTACAATACCTGCAACTAATATTGCTGTGTAGTATTACTAAAGGACATTCACAGAACTAAATGATAAGTATTCAATGTGAAAATTGCAAGCAGCCATTGTGAGTGGGCACAGCAAAGTAACAATTGGTGTCATGATGAACAAACTGATCTAAGATATTAGGCAAGACAAGAGACGATTTAGTTATAAAGGAAAAGTTAGATGAATTTTCTGTTCTATTTCCAAGATTCCCGAAGAGGACTTTTGTCTAGTTAATAATTGAAACTCAACTATTGAGTAATTGTGTAATTAATCTTTTATTCATTCAATTTTCATCAGTTTCATCATTCACAATTTGAACAAGAAGAAAATAAAAGATAGATGTACATAATAAATGATTCACTAATAATATTTCTCTGACTTATCAAGTTTATATTGTTGCATTTTAAGTGTTACTGAATTGTTGATTATCAAAGGTTACTTAGTAGCAAAGATGGCATCTTAGGCTCTAAGATCTGATTACTATCTGAAGTAGAGACCTTCACAGCCGTGACTATCTTGTCATGCCAATGCTCTTCTCTGACACTGGGAATAAATTCTTTTCAGACAGAATTCTTTTCTGTTCTATCAGTAATTAAACTGACAACTATACTCATAAAAACCTTTCGCTACAATCATCATCATCACCATTCATCATCACCATCATTAATAACTTTCACCTTCCTGTAGAGCACATTGTCTTCAGCAAATACCTGCAAATCCCTAGTGCCAACTGCCATCTGTTCAAGGTCATTCCATGTTATAGACCAGGGGTTCTCAACCTTTTTTAGCTCATGTCCCCCTTCTGAGCCCCATGTACCTCAATGGCATCCCTCATAGTCGCTGTTAGCTGTACAAAAAGGTACTTTACCATCTTACTGTGGTCCGCTAAAAATATGGCATGGGACGCCCCCCCCCCCCCCCCCCCCGCCCCCGGCGGGCTATATGGCCCACGCTGAGAACCAGTGTTATAGACAATTCAACTTTATGCCTTTAATTTCTGTCTTCAGCTCCCTTCTCCGTGTGTTTTGTTCTCTCCCTCTATTTCTCCTACAGCATAGGAATTTCCACAGTAAGGACTGCCTTGTAATGCTATAAACTGGTCTTCTCAACGTGAGTCTTATCCAACGTTTTATTCATTTCTTATTCCACTGATATGTGTCTGTTTTTTTTAAATTAATTCCAAAAAGTGATCTTTTTATACAATGTCAATCCTATTCTGCGCTAGCATCCATTTAATGAAAGTCTCTGTCTTTCTGGTTGTCAGTGTCGTTGTTCTCAATGTTTCGGAACCAATCAATAGGACTGATATGTACTCACAAAGCTTGGGAGACGCTTGAAGCTACCCAGCTGATGAAACAAGGTGCGAGTACTGTGGACCGAAGGCTAACTTAACCATGTTGTGGTGATTTTAACAGAATTTTCAAGCCAGCTCAAGAATGGTGGCAAGAAGGTTCAGAAGTAAATAAACTATTTTAAATAATGTAACTTATACTTACAGATTGTGTTTAATGTTTCTATATAGCCGTATAACTGCATTTCATCACATGTATCTTCTTCTTCTGCGTTTAGTGTGTAGTCATGCTAAATCTGCAGGCATGTCGCCAGGACGAAAGTCCACAGTCTTTTCCAGGTCAGCGCGGCAGCCCAATAGCTTTTGCTTGAGCTCAGCATCCCCATCACATGTATGTGTGTGTGTTAAATAAAAAGAAAGAGGTAAATACTCCCACACAAACATCAAGGCCACTGTTTATTGATACACATCATCGGAGTAAAGACATAAAAACATGAGAGTTTGACTGAAAACTTCACGTGACCACAATAACAGTAAAATGAAAACTACCCTGTACGGGACTTGATAGCATGACGAATGTTCACATTTATCATGTACTGTGCTAAATAGGGAGCGATTTGAACAAGGGATTAAGTTCATAACTGTGTGTCTACATAAGCAGACTTATTAATCGGTATAATTTTTTTTTAAACGGCCGGTCAGGAGGCATCTCAAGAACACTGACACTAATTAATGAAAGCTGAGATAATACATAGATTACCTGGAAATTAAAAAAATAGATTCGAGATTAAAGTGTCTAGTGTACGTTAACATTGGAAATGAAAAAACAAAAAACGTACGAGCTGATTATTAATCATATTTATTACTTGCAAAGAGAACTCCGATGAGATGCGCATAAGCATGCACCGTGTGTATATTTCCTTTACCGTTATGCGAGTTTAAAAAAAAGGTACAGGAAGGGGAGTTTAGCTGGAGGAAGGTGGAACGTAACGATATCTGGTTTCTATCCCGGAGCTCGGTAACTGTCGTTGAAGTAAGTATGCCAGTATATATGTTCAGTTGTGAAGAAGTAGGATGCAGTTACTTTAGATCAGGGGTTGGCTGCCCAGGATCTTTTTGGATCTACTTTAGAAACACTGAGTCCTCTGTTCTAAAGATCTATCGTATTTATATATGTGTGTGTGTGTATGTGTGCAATTATAAGCCCGGGAGTGGTGGTAGGGGGGATGTTAAACCTTAAAATGTAATAGATAGTGTTCCTATCTTCTGCAGCTCACAAATATAAATTTTGTAGCCATCTCGAGAGTTTTCAATGGGAACGCGGAAACAGTACCTTTGATCGCCAGGACACCGCGATTTTACATGGCGGCGGGAGAGATCAAGGCCAAAATGTCCCTAATTTTAAGATTCTGTGACTGAATTATTTTGTCGATCTCTTCTCCTCTCCGGCAGTAATCAATGACATTTGTTGTGAGTACTGATTACGTGGAATTTCCATCGTCGGCACATTTCTGTCTCTGCTATCAAGCAGATGTTAGCTATTTTCTAATCACTTTACACTCCTTTCAGTAATAAATCGTCTTGTCTGTTTAACTGACCATCCCTGAAGAGAGAGTAGACAGGTGATGCAATATTGACCGACAGTCATGTTGGTAAAATTCTCGTGTACCAAATCTTGGCCGATCCGGATTAGCATGACGAACGCCCAGCCAGTTTATTTAGCGCTGGTATGGCGATTGAGATTCCCTAATTACTGTCGCGAACAATCACAGGCCTAATGGTTACTCGAGGCTTCGTGTTTGCACAAAGACGGGGAGATAAATTACCCGTCTGCGGACATTTTACAGACATGCACCTGGAAGACGGAATGAGGTAATAGCATCCGGATAGAAGCATTACGAAGGTATTACTTGAGATAAAAGTAAGAAGTTATTTGTAATCACTGACTAGAATATTCGGAGGTTTCGCGCCAATATTTGGGAGAAATGACCTGTTAAATAACATGCAGAATTTTCCTATGAGGAAATTTTTTGAACTGGCGCCATCAAACCACGCATGATTGTAACTATTGGCCGGCATTCGAGATGTAGGAATAACCACATTTCTAATTGGGGCCTGGTCTAATAGTAAACAACACGTGCCAGAAACTAAAGGGCAATATAAACTGACTCTTTAGTCGGTTGAAAGCACTGTGAAAGTTCACCTCGCGCCAAGAATTAATAATAGAATCAGAATTTCATTTATCGGACCAGACTTTGAGGACTTAAGAACCCAGGAAAACTCTGCCATTATTAACAAGAAAAACCGGAATCTGAGGAAGTGGAACACAAAGTCAAAGTGGGAATTTATTGCTAAAATAACAACACCCTAGACCACGCGTAAGAGGCATTGTCAAGTTGCCTTAACCTATTTTTCTGAGCCAGCAGTCTGTGAGCCTAAAGATTTGCTTAAGTTGTACATTTCATTTTAAATTCTATATTTTGCATTATTAACATGTAAACTAATATGTAAATATTGAGATGCGAATATTAATATGGGAAAATTGCTAGTGGATGTACACGTCATTTGAGGCTGGCAACCTCAGCATATAGAATGATGATTTCATGAACCACCACTGCCAGGGCTGGTGACTGCTTTATTGCGAGTTTCTTACAGAGAACCAAAAAGCAGAGGTAGTTTCAAGTGCCATATGGAGCAGGGAGTGAATGATTAAAAAGAAATTATGTACATAATCTATATTATTAACATTTTCAACCAGTGTAGATGTAAATGTAAATCTATTCAACCTAAATGTAATGAATGTTTTTTCCGCTCAATGAGATTAATATTAATTTTCAGCGAGGGTAACAGTTCTGAGATAGATGGGATGGTGAAATAGGAAGACGGGGACACATAAGAATGTGTCGGGAAAATCAATACTCAGAGGGTATTTGTATCTCTTCTTTTGTAGTATTAGTTGGTGGTACCAGTTGAAGGTATTATCGCTATAATAAGTGAGGATATAAGTGGCCTGAAGTCGACGCTAGACATCATAATCAGCTTGGTAGTTACTCCCTGACACCTCTTGGAACGTGCTACAACATTCAAACTTGACCAGTGATGAGTGTGATCCAGTTATCTATCTGCAAAGACCCAAACATCAGCTGGAGCAGCTAAATAGAAACATAAAAGCTGCCAAGAGAACTATCCAATTTTTAACTCCTTAATATCACTCGATGATGACTATTGTTTGTTAAAGAATTATTCATTTTTATAACTGTTAAAACATAATTGATTAGTAAATATGTTCCTTGTATAAAGACAAATCTAAAGTTGAATTAATCATTTTGAATGTACTACATCCGTATGTCCCAGACAATGTCTTAAATACACGTAAACAGAGCTGTAAATCATAATAAGAGTAATTTCGCTGAATTAACTCATCTGGGGGATTCAACGAGCTAACGAATGATAAGAAAACCTAATACTTCACAAAAGTTGACAGCAGATACTAGCGTTAACATTTGCTCAGCCTCAAGCAGCATTGTTCTCGCTTTTCTTAATATCTTGTGAACACTCCCTTGAGGTAGAAGCATCATTATCCTTCTACCTATATCTCTGCCAAGAGTAATCTTGTGCGAAGGTAGACACCTTTGAAGACCCCCATTCTTTACTCTTGAGTTTTGACCACTGTTGGACCACTACTGCAGAGCTAAGAGGAGGCAACCCGTGACAACCACAGTCACACTCATCTGCAGTTTCTCTTTAGCTTGTTGAATAGGCCAATCTATTGTGGTCCGTGCGTGCGAAGTCTTAAGATTATCCCTTGTTCTCTTCTGTTGAGCTGTTGTAATTGTCACGGATTGCCTCCCCTGCTTTGCAGTAGTGGTCCAACAGAGACCAAAACTCAAGAGTATCTAATATTGGCTTCCATGGTATCTACCTGCGCGCAAGATTACTCTTGGCAGAGATGTAGATAGAAGATTAATGACACTTCTACCTTAAGGGAGCCTTCACATGATATTTCCAGAAGTCACGAACAATGTTGCATTGGGCTGAACAATTGTTAACGCATTATATCTGGTCCGTCGCCTTTTGTCAAGGATTTAAGCAATGATTTAGCCCGTTCAAGCTCGCAGTTGGTGTCTTCTTCTTCTTCGATCCTTAACCACCGACCGTCAAAGCAGTCAGTGGCCATCACGCCTAGTGGCGTCTTGTAGGGCAACAACAAATTGATTCCACTTTGCACGGTCGGTGGCCATCCTTCGTACAGTGCCCCAACTCTGGTTCATTCTTTGCTTCTCAGCCTCCACAGTCCTCCGCCAAGTTGTTTTTGGTCGGCCTCTCTTTCGCTTTCCTTCAGGGGTCCAAAGCATAGCTGTTCTTGTGATGGCATCGGGGTCTCTTCTGAGGACATGACCAACCCAGCTCCAGCGTCTGCCAGCTATGATGGTATGCATGTCCTCTTGCTTGCTACGAGTAAGCAGATCTTGGTTGGTGATGGTATTCGGCCAAAAGATTCGGTGAATTTTTCTTAGGCATGTTGTGTGAAAAGAGGACAATTTTGACATTTCCTTCTCTGTGACTCTCCAGCATTCCGCACCATAGAGAAGCACAGAAAGCACGCAACTCTGGTATAATCTTAATTTTGTGCTTGTGCTGTATTGGGAGGACTTCCAGATGTTATTTAGGCTAAAGAAGGCTGTTCTTGCCTTATTCATTCTGATGTTGATGTCTTTGCCTGCCCCACCGTCTGGTGTTACTATGCTTCCTAGGTATGTGAAGGTATCTGTCTGTACCAGTTGCTGATTCCTTACTGATATGGGCTCAGGGTTGCTCACATTGAGCGTCATGACCTCAGACTTCTTTAAATTGATGTTCAAGCCCACCTGCTGGCTAAATTTATTAAGTCTATCCGTTTTTTCCTGGATGTGTTGATGTGAATGTGCCTGCAGTGCAATGTCATCTGCATATTCCAGATCTTCCAATGTTGAAAATGTAGTCCATCTTATTCCTCTTGGACCAGTTGGTGTAATCCAACGAAATCCCTCTTATAAGGTATAGTTCTGTTTAGAGGTAAATATATATATATATATATATATATATATATATATATATATATATATATATATATATATATATATATATATATATATATATATATATATATATATATATGACTCGCACGGGAATGTAGTGCAATCCTGCCGGAGTGGACTTGAGATCGCACAACCGTATCGTCATAGTAATATGCATCATTTAATTTGTGCGTCAAGGATGTTCTGCTTCCCATTTGTTCTTGCATCTGCTTCAGATAAAACTCTTTGCCTCTTCAAAAGTTTTACTTATGTCAGGCTGAGGTAGTTTTCCACCTTCCTTTGCCAGTCTGTCAGCTTCTTCATTGCCGGAGATGTCGCAGTGAGATCGGATCCACTGTCCTGCAACTCGATCCACCCTAATCTGAAATGTTTCCAGGAAGGTTTTATTTTTGTTATGTTTGTTTGTTTTTGCTTTTATTTTTTATTACTTTTTGTTTTTAAATTTCTTGTTTAATGTAGTTTATTTCGTCAATGCGATTGGATACTGTAAATGAATGTTATTATATTACCTTTATAAAGTTATGTCTTTTATATTAATACTTACAGTACATGTCACAATGAATGTATACGGTACAAAGGATGAGAGAGAGAGAGAGAGAGATAGAGAGAGAGAGAGAGAGAGAGAGAAAGAGAAAACGAAAGAACGAACGAACTTTATTTTCGAAGGGTTAAGAATTGGGCTCGCAGGCCCGTCTAACATTCTGTCCTTACACTACTCTCACTTATCTTGCATACTATACCCTTTCATTCCCAAATGTTACTTTAAGCATTAAATTAAAGACATACAACATTATAAAGGTTTTATAACTGCATACAATGACATTATCCAATTGTAATCAAAATAAAGTTTTTTTTTTAAACAAACAAGAACGTAATGAAAATAAGAAAAAAATAACAAATGCAAAAAAAAAACACCAAAAATCAAACAAACAAATCCAAAACATCTATACAGTAAATCAGACAATAATTCTAGAATGATCACATTAGGGTAGTATAGAATCAGAACTCCTGAAATATGAGAGAGAGAAAGAGAGAGAGAGAGAGAGAGAGAGAGAGAGAGAGAGAGAGAGAGAGAGAGAGAGAGAGAGAGAGAGAAAGAAAAGAGAACGAACGAACGAACGAACGAACGAACGAACGAACTTTATTTTCAAAGGGTTGAGAATTGGGCACACAGGCCTGTCTAACATTCTGCCCTTCCTTTCACTCACCTTTCGTACTGAATTCATTTATTCTCATATGCATTTTACATATCAATTTCAAGAAATTCAAAGTTGTAAAGTAAAATAATAATATATCACACTCATATTAACATTATAAGCATGACATAACATATGTTGAAAAGTACAAACATCGTCACTAGAACCTACAGTTGATGTTGTTATACTCCTGAAATATGAGAGAGAGAGAGAGAGAGAGAGAGAGAGAGAGAGAGAGAGAGAGAGAGAGAGAGAGAGAGAGAGAGAGAGAGAGAGAGAGAGAGCGAAGTGTTGGACGTGCAGCACCCCCAATATGAGTATTTTGAAAATAAAGTTCGTTCGTTCGTTCGTACGTTTCCACGAACAAGGCATTTTTCATGGAAAAATAAATAAGAAAGTGGAAGATATAGATTGCAATTAGAAAAGACAAAGATATAAAATGTTATATTGATG